>CM076578.1:165294807-165894807 GCA_034641835.2 Pinus albicaulis | reverse complement strand
TGATAACTATTCATGAAGCAGAAGTTGAAGCTCATGAAAAACGTCAGAAAGCAGAGGTAAAGGCTGATAAGGTAATGAACCAACTAAAACTAGCCTACAATCAAATGGACACTCTCTACTCCTTGTATAATGATGTCTTAGCCTGTAGATGCCCCGCCAAAAACTATGCTTTTTTTTTACTAGAAAGATATTTAAAATTAAAGTTCAAGGCAGTTAGGGCAGGGAAATCTATAGAGCTAAAAACCATAGATGACTTTATATCATGCTGCAAACTTTATGGGATCAAAGTACAATGCCTTTTGTGTGAATTTTACTTGCATAATCTAATACTTGAAAATGACTGTGAATCAAACCCTAGCCCTTTTATTGGAGATGTTTAGTTTCAGGCATTCATTTCCTTTGCTGTAAATCAATTAAAATGGCTTAAAGCCTATAACGCCTTTCAAAGGCAGGAAAATGAATTAGATCTATGGGACAGAAGTGAACCTCAGAACCCACTTCAATTTTGGGCTAGATAGAAAATTTTGATGACAAAGGAAGGCGTTACCCAAACCCTGAGACCTGTCCAAAAATCAATTATTTTGAATGGAACAGACTATTTTTCATCCATTATGAACCAAGCTTATATAGCAGCCAAGGTCCAGTGGAGAACCTTGAATCAGAATGTGAAAAATAGGGAACCATTTAATTATAGAAACTTTGGGCTAGCTGCAGACCGCTTGGTTTCCTATAGCCATCTCATTTTAAAAGAAGGACCATATTGGTTAGGATGTAGGTTCCGCAGCCCTATTGCATGGTACGCTGCTTTAGACTACAAAGATATTTATGAACTTCCTGAATGACAGAAAGAACATTTTTTTGAGGAATTAGCTGCACTATGTGGTTTTAGGCCTGTTGATGACAAACCTTATCTGACTTATTCTTTGACTGCTCTCCATGTGAACTATAGTTTTCATGAGGGCATGAAAAAGATTAAGCAGGGGGGTATGTTGGGTAGTGAAAGAGGTATGAAATTACTATGTATTTACTCATTATTTTACCATAGATATACTCCTATTTTCCTTGGAAAGGTAATATATCATAAGAATTACAATAGAATTGGAAAGGTTTATGTTTAGTACAAAAAAGATGACTAAAGGTGACTTTTTGATTGAAAAACATGAATTCGAAGAGGTGAACAGCTATACCAAAGGCAGAGTTGAGAATAATCTAACTACTGCTCCATCAACGTTGAACCACATCCAGCCAAAGGCAAGGAGATCTAAACGAATAGCCCAGAAAAGGCAAGGGACAGCTCGACCTCAGTCAAAGTAAACAAGATGATGACTAAATGAAAAGGAGCGAATCCCTCAAGATCTTTTGATCCTGAGGGATCATTGTTCAAACTCATGTTTTTCCTTGATTGGTCCGTCAATATTTGATATATAAATCCATTTCCTTTAGTGACAGAGGGACGACGGTTGTTGTTGAAGTCACTGAGTTAGTCGAAAGACTTTATGTTCAAACATTTTCTCTGTAATATAATGCTTTATTAACTTTCGGTTTTGAGAGAAAATTCTCTGTGATGCTTTATGTTGGTTTAATGTAAGACACGCATTTCATCTACCTTCTACAGTTATGAATTAGCCCAGCCATATTTCACTGGCTCTAAAGGTCGGGCTCTGGTGGAATCACTTCGCTGTTTGTATTTTAATCCTTGTTTACTGTCATGTGAAGTGTGTTTAATGTTTGTTTCAATTACAAAATTGGTTTATTTTTTTTGGATCAAATACAGAGTCATTGCTATTTCATTCTTTACAAGAAGCACGGTCGTTGTTCGATTATCTTGTTGCTATTATAAAGCTTTGCTGATCTGTATCTGATTTGAGTTGTTGTTCCAAGTCCCCAGATTGGTCATCTTGCATCGATTTCTAAGGGAAATAATTACTGCTACTGCATCCCTGATCGATGTTTTGTAAGCTTGATGTAGTTTAATATTTCCATTCATGTCACTGTAATTAGGTTTCTTTCCAATCATTTGTTACTTTTTCATTTGATATTCTGTACTACATATTCACATCATTGCTCTTAGACAATTACAGCCTCAGACAGAGTACACTCTTGAAATAAAAAGTCGCTCCCGGATTGATGATTAATGTAGGCTAATTAGGTGTTCAAAAGATACCTTTTTATGACCCAACAGGTATATATGTAAAATAGTTTGATTTTATTTTGAGGGTGTTTGTTGGATCAATGGGAAAGGTAGATTTTGGATCTGGGAAATGAGCAGTTTTGTAGGGATCTGAATGGGGCAAGGTAGGCACTTGATTTGACACTTTCAATTTGAAGGAAATGGAGAGTTTGAGAAAGGTGAAGAGATAAAGAGGGCAAGAAACCTTCAAGGATCCTCTCCAAACAGCTGAAAACATAGAAAATTAAACAAACTCTAGGTATAGCACTACAAACCCTAATGAATTCTACCTTTAACCTTGTTTTTTTAACTTAAGAAGAAATAAGAAGGAAACTGGTATACATGAAACAACAGTAGACTTACATTTACAGAGAGAAACACACTATCAAAACAAAGAGCCACATGAATCCCAGGGAGTGCTACAAACCCTGGTCTATTCCTTTGCCAAACTTCAGAGATGAATGTACAATGATGCTCAAAGCAATCCCAAGTGTCCAACCTATGCTAATGACTGAAAAATTACAAGATATAAGCAACCAACAACTCATCCCAGCCTCTAGGGGTCGAGCTCACAAGTTTAGGAGCTATTCCAAAAAAATCTAAACTAAGAACTAGAAAGTAGGCAGTGGAACAGCTTGCATCTATAAACTAGGAAACTGATTCATTCAGTTGCAATTCACCTTTTGATGGATGAATCAACCTCCATGAGTGAAAATTTAACAAAATTACATCAAGATCCATAAAATTACATAAAATTACATCATGAGTTTGACATTTTGAAGTAAGAAAGTCAAAATGTCAAAAACTAGGTGAAAAACAAAGTTACTGAGTCCAAAATGAGCAAAAATCCCCAATGCGCCGCGCCTGATTTCTGTATGCGTCGCGCCAGTTACGAGCTGATTTTGAAGGCCTTCCCGGTGTCAAAATTAGCTGCAAGTGGGATTTTTGGAAAGGTATTCCTGTCTACTTTCCAACACAAGTGAAATTTATGACTTTTGCTTCCATTTTCCCCTCCAAAAATGAGTTCTCCCAACACTACTTCCTGTGTGTCCAAAAAGGGGCAGAAAGGTCATTTTTAGGGTGTTTTTGACCCTTTTGGAAGCCCAAAACCTGTCAAAATATCTTGGATATACGTAGGCATGTATAATTTTCCATGAAAAATCCAAAAATGTAAATTTTTCATCAAAAGGATCCCCCAATCATAAGCACGCGCCAAGTGGCGAGGCGCATTGGGCTGAAAACTCTGTTTTTTAAGGCAAAATTTCCAAAATTCATCTCAATGCGTAGTGCATTTTTTTAGGAGACTTTTGAAGGCCTTCCTAGTGTCAGAATTAGGTATGGAATAGCTTGTTCGAAATCTTATTGAGTATAATTTCCAACCCAACTTTAATTTTTCAATTTGGAGTTCATTTGCCTTGTCAAAAATCAAATCTCCCAAGACTGGTCAAAATGTGCAAAATATGGCTACCTCAAGGAAGAGTGCTGTTGCAGTCAACTTTTGAAGGTCTTCCTCAACTCCCAATTGAGCTCATGATAGCTCATTGGAAATATATTTGTGTCTAGTTATCATTTGACTCATCAAGCAAGTCATTTTGCCAACCAAGCTAGGAGAAAACTTGATTTTCCCAATGTCACTTCAGAGGTGCATCAATTCTCCCGAGGCAACGGTATTTTTGAAATTTCTCTAAAACCATGACACTTGTGTAAAACGTGAAGGAGGTTTTTCTTCCTTGTCCTATTTTGGACAAAAAAATCTCTTAGGTTTTCCAAATTCATCTTTTATTTCTCAGAAACATCATTGGAATAAAACCTATCCCGATGTGTGGAACAAGGGATTTGTCGAAATGAAGCGAAATGAAGGGGATAAGGGGCTTCTAAATTCTTGAGAAAATTATGGGAAGTAGGGAGGGATGTTAGGAAGTAGGGGAAAGTTGAATTTCAAATATTGAGTAAGGGGAAGGGGTCCAAAATGGAAAAACACAGGCCTAGCGTAGAAAATTGCCAAGTTATAGCAAGAAACTAGGGTTTGTGCGAAAATGAGGAATATGGGGGATCTTAGTGATGGGAAGTGTTTAATAAGGTACATTAAGGATAGGGAAAGGTGTATGAACATCAGGATATAATTTTTGTTGATGATTTGACCATCCAAGAGAAATTACCTCCAAAACCCTAGGAGAGGGAAATGTACCTTACCTAGGCACAACTAAAGCATGAACAAGGTGTAAAATGACCTAGTGGAACTTGACATGATGATGAAAACCCTCTAAATTATGGTACACTTAGCTGAATGGTGACATGTAACAACATTTGGACAACTTTGAAAGGATTGAAAGCAAACCCTAGACTTAATACCTAGTGACCAAATTTTGCATGAAGACTCATTGAAATGACAAAGTTTGACCTTGACACCTTAAAATAACTTTGTAAGAGCATGTTTGATCATTGGAGGAAGAATGCAAAGACTGACACTAACAAGTAGTTGGATAAATGGGTAAGGAATCCCATGAATAATAAAAACATGAATAAAACCCATTATAATTTGAAAGGGGATCATCACAGTAGATGGATTTTACACTTATGGGTGTGAACAGGGGCAAATAGATGAGGACAAAGTCAGGTTTGACTAAGTTAACATGCATGGATGAAGAAGAGGAGATCATCAATATAACCAGTTCAATGTAAAAAAGGATAAACATATACAAACATTTGTGAGCTATATTGAAGGCACTTGAGTGTGAAAAGGGATGAGGCAGATTGAAGAGGTCAACCTTGACCAAATCAAATAGTGCATTATGGAGGAGTGGCCTTAATGAAGGTACAGCGTAATTTTGGAGGGAGATTGCTCATATGGAGTTGGAAACCCTAATGGGTGGGACCCAAGGTGAGAAGGCTCACAAAGTTTATAAGGAAGAGGATGGTAGCCATTTGGGGTTAGCTTGGATATTATTCAGTTTGGTGTGCTTAGACTATTTGGCATCCTCTTGTTGTTTAGTAGAGTTGCAGTGTTGTTTAGCACAAGGATCTCCTGTTTAGGAATCCTTCTCTTTCCTTGAGAAGCCTCTTGGAGGAGTATTGTACTTTAGTTTTCCACACTCAGGCTTGAGGCCAATCATCCTCCTTCAGCCACCATGTTATTTCTATAGAGTATAGTGCTGTGTTGTAGGGTGCTACAGTGGAAAGTCCCCAACACCACTTTCTCAACTTATCTTTTTGAGGAGGGGGCTTCCCTTCTTTGCAAGATCTGTTAAGAAGGTTTCTGAGAATTTTTCACATCTTGGCATGTGGCCAAAGCATTCTCCATAATTGACTATGCATTCCTTGGCAGGATCTACGTTATTTTTCACAGCGTTGCAGTAGCAGTGTTTGAACCCTTGCTTGTGAGCTTATTCCTTGGAGGAAGGGCCAACCCTTCTCCCGGAAATCTTTGTACATCATCCTCCTTATATTTCTTGTATATTTCAGCTATTTATATTTAGAGCTGTAGTATAAATATGTTTTATAGATCTAGATCTACATATCTGCTATTATGTACTTGTGCTCTCATGAAACCCTTGCCAGGTTATCTCTTTGATGTATAAAAGGAGCTAGATCTCCATTTTCCTCCATGTTTTGATATAATAAACTCCAGATCTGTTATTTCATCATATTATATATAAAACCCTCAGAAAATCACGCTTTCTATGCTTTAGTAGCTTCTTTTTAAGTTAAGTCATGGGGTTTGGGCTTTTTTGAGCTATACCAAGACCAGGAGATCTGTTTAACTTAGTAAAACATATTTTTTTCTGATTATTTTCTGGGTGGGAGTCCCATATAGCATAAGATAAAGTATAAAACCATTATTTTCCCCTGTTATTACGTTTTCTATTGGGAATAACGTTTTTAAGGGTTAAGATGCTACTTTTCCCCAACTTTTGGATCCATTAATGAAGTACAAGTTGCTGATGTGACACCAACTGATGATAATGTGTTTCTTGACACATTTCATGAGTGAATAGAGTGATTATTCTCTATCATTTTGTTTACATATTATTGCAGTCCCATTATTGGGCATTTTTCCATCCATTCTAGGTGTGAGAGGCTTGTTTACCTCACCTAGTTTGATTGGTTTCTGACTTACTCTTGGATTTGGGTCTTATATTATTATAAATAAGGGATCCAAGGGCCAATAATTTTTTTAATAGCACACATCCCTGAAAAATGTATTTTTCAGGCATGCCTTGCTAGCAATCCCAATTTGAGGATATTACAAACGAGTAGACATTCCCTGAGTTGGCGCTAGAGTACTAGCTGGAGCGTGTTATGTATGGAAAACTCATGAAAGTGGAGCCCATGCCTTGGGCGCACGAGCTAAGCAATGCCGAGATTCTAAACTTATTAAGGATTCCCCACTTTGGAAGGTACCCCATCACTGATGTTTGTGTGCTCCAAATGATGGTGTTGTTGCATGATGGATGTATGTGGATCCAAAATTGAATTCCAATGGATTTTGCGCTAATCCACTCGATCACCTACTTGTCAAAGAAGGGGCCTCACCCTATGGCGAATTACGGGAAGAGCCAAGAGCAGAAATTCATCGCAAAGGTGAAAGCTTACTATAAGATGGGACATGAAACCAATGGCTTCCTGTTACAGTAGATTGAAGGCCCTGCGGTGAGACTCAAAACCTTAGTGTTGGGCTTTAAAATGATGCGCAAGTGCCGGCATAAGGTGCTCCCTATGAATTTCATCGCACTGGAAGGAAAGTGTGAGAAGGGCGTAAGCTAAAGCTGGTCTAGTACCTATGCACATAATTCTTGGAGAACGTGTGAGAAGCGCAAGAGGAGGGGAAAATTTTTTGTTATTCATGGCTGCTCCTACTCATTGCTTTGGTTATGTGGGAAACACTAGAGAGTATAGTCCTCCCAGACGTGGAGCCATGTGTCTTTGAAGGGGCGTGCCATGCCAACATGTGGGATTCTAAAGATCCTAAGCCCATAATGGAGAATAAGAACTTTTGGGTCTTATTCGAAGGAGCATTGGCAAAATCGATCCACTCGCGCCCACGGTTGTCCCCAGTTGGATATGAAAAATACAAGGTCATTGCATATTTGTAGGTGAGTATGCACAATGTCCAGATACATGCGTGCAAAGATAGGGTACGGTACAACCTGTCGTACATGGCGACAGAGGCCGAGATTGACTAGGTCGGTGCGACCTAGCTAGTTGCATGGAAGACCGAGCTAGGCTCCACCAAGCCTGTCACAACCTCAACATCCAACAAGGAGACAAAATATGATGCTAAGGAGAAGGAGGTAGAGAAGGAAGCTGAAAAATAAGAAGAGAAGGAAGCTGAGACAGAGCTGGAAGTTGAGCTCGAGGGCACAGATGGAAAAAATACTATAGAAATGGAGTCCCCTAGAGGTACCAAGCATGGAGTTGAGACCCCCAAGGGTGCGCGCAAGAAGAGAAAGGGATCGAAGATAGATGGCACAGATGATCTAACCCTCATAGAGGATGACCTGGATAATATTTCTGATGCAGTTACCTCCACCTCTGAAGACCGATGGACTGCGTTGGATGACCAATACAAAGGAGTGGTGGAGACAATGCAGGCAGGGTTGTAGGTGCTTCAACTGAAGGCAGATAGTATTCAAACGAGCGTTGCTCAGGCGAGGATGGATAAAGCGAGCACAAGCACCAGCCTAGTCATCAGTATAGAAGATAGATGAATCTGCTCATTCCCTGGAGCCGTGATTACATTGGAGCAACCCAATTTGCACACACTGGTGCTGACGTGCTTTGAGGTCAGAATCGACTTGTCTATGCTCCCCAGTGGAAATCTGCACGCCATACAAACTATCATTACAGATGAGATGCAGTATTGAGAGGCACGCATGCACCATAAGATCATAGAGGCTGAGCAGAACATTGAAGTGTGGACACAAAAGTCTCTGTAGGCTCAGACAACACAACAAGAAGTGGTATTTTAGGGCACAAAGTTAGAAAATTTGATTGATCACCTGTGTGGTGACCTCCTCGAGGTGGCCATCCCAGCCTCTGTTGTGCCTGAGGATAAGATCGAAAGTTTAGTGGTCGACTTGAAGGCCTCTTGCTCAGTAGTCAAAGTAGTAACGGCCGATTTTGAATAGTAGATTGTGGAGTTACAAGAAAAGCTCCAACCCAAGACTCTGTTAGAAGAATGAGCCCAATGCGCGGCCTTGGTAAAAGAAGCATCAATTAGCATTGCAGAAACAATCGAAAAAGGCATAGAACTCTTGGTCGCAACCATGGGGTTGTGGAAATCAGTAGATACCAACCCCTTCATCAGAAAGATCTCACAGGATGTGCGTTCCAAAGAACAAACATTTGATGAGCTTCAAGAGGTGTTTCCCACACTTGTGCCTGCTCAATGAATGGCTCAATTACAGACAAGTCAGGTGTTGCACAATGAGATTGAATATATTCAACGTAAGAAACAAATTCTGACCACTCATATGAGGTCATGGGATAATGAGGCAATAAAGCTATCCCAAGACCTAGATGTTTCCATAAAGAACCTGGGCCAAAGGCACTAGAGCATCAATATTGCAACAGAAGGACTTACATCGCAGAATTTGATGGATGAGGATGAGAGTGCTACTAATTAGAGTGTGGGCATCCTTTCTCACTTCACCACCACCATTGAAGAGTTGAAGACAAATATGAATACCCCAACCTGTTTGTGACTCACGACAACTCACAATATTGTGTTGGGGGACTATTGGAGCAGGGTCTCTAAACACTGCAATTTTGGGATTAGACATTAGTAATTTTTTTTATTTTGAGTCATGTGTGCTAAGAAATGAAGATTCGAGGGGATTTGGGGCAATTCAAAGTCCCTTCATCAATTTTAATGGGCTAAAGGGTAAAATTAGGGGTCTCAAACCACGATTTGAGGACCATAGTATGAGCCCAAGAAAAAGTATAAGTAGAAGTCTAGGTTGAGTTGGATAAGTCAGTTTTTTAAAGAAATTTAATGTATATATGCTGATGATAGAACTCTAAAGTAATTTTGTGGTAAGAATTTTGTGTCTGAAAGGCTTCTGCTTGCTATGTGCATGAACACCTTAGTCGGCTATGTGTGTACCCTGCTGGTTGTGTACGTGAGTAGATCTAAAGAGTTGTAAGGATTTCTGTGGACTGTAAGGGTTAAGACTAGATAATAAAGATCTATTTTGGAAAATCTGGGTATCAAATGCATATGTGATTTACTCTATGTTTTGTCTTTCCGTATAATTCATTTTCCTGCATATGACTTATATTAAATGTGATTGGATCAGATTGCATACCTATTTTATTGTTGATGAATGATAAGCACATAGATATTTTGTTGTAAACGTCGAATATGACATTGTTATAATAGTTAAAGAAATTTTGGATCCACCTTTTGTGTGCGTACGCATGGTTAACCTCTATTAATTAACCTGGGGTCTATGGTGTGCAAGTCAGTATATGTAATAAGATAGGTCTGAAGATGCCCACTTCATTTAATTCTCTCTGAGGATTTGGAAACTTGGTTCGAACACCCCCACATAATGCTTTGGGTGAGACTTTGACTTGCACAAGTGGGTCATTACCGGAAGGGCTAGTAGTAAGAGGGTTTTGATGGTTATGCGCTAACTCAGAATCTGGGTCAGGATCCCTCAAGATGACACCAGGTTATGATTGGAAATTAAATATCCTTTGCCTCTTTTTCTTGTACAAGGTTAAAAAATATAGCCACAAAAAATTTCTAATCATTGTTTGAAGCCACAATACACTTAACATGTTTCACAATATCAAATTTTTAGGTAAAAAATATAGTCTACAACTCCTCCAAATACTATCACTTGAAATTTATAGGAATCAGATAATGAGAAACATGCGCTGTTAAGGGTTACCACTTGCATCTAATGCCAAAAAAAAAAGACTCGTACCTGGTATCCACTATTAAACATGGAAGTAAATGCATCTAAAGATGCCAGAAGTGCAATCCTATGGGCATAAAATTTCCTACCTGCATGTAAGCATCATATGTTTTTCACTTGTCAGAATAAAAACATCATTCCATAACAAATCATTTGAATATTTGTGTAAAGCTCTATTGTAAATTTTCATGAGAACCCAATTCCAAATCCTGCGAGTAGCTATCTACTTGCAATGCTCCTATAGTATGACATTTATAATAAACATGTCTGCATTTAAGCACCATATGTTCTGCACTTTTTCGTAATAAAAATTCATTTGCATATTTGTGGAATCCTCGTATGTTAAATTTTCCCAAGAAACCAATTCAACGTCTAAGTAGTTATCCACTTCCAATGATCGTATAGTATAAAATTTATAATAAACCTATTAAATGTGTTAGTGCATGTCATCACTCACCTTCCACTAAAAAGGTAAAATCTAATAAAGTCTGACTGTTGACATACTGCTCTCTCAAATATACCTGCCAATTTTTATAAAGATGAAAAAACAAACATAGTTAAAAACAAATTCATTACAAATTAAATTGGAGAAGTCATTAATCCTAGTATTATCTAAGGGAAACCAATGTACATTTGTCTTATTCATGATTAAAGTACATGAAGAATATGACCTACAAATTTCTATACAAGTTTGCTTCATATACATTGGGTTTCCCTGTTATGGTTTAGGTGGTGATCATGTCAATATTGGGATCTCTACATTCTACCAAACCTTGGCCTTAAAAGCCTTGCAATATGGCATTGCCAACATTGAGAGTTAGGCCATAATTTCTAGTATTTAACATGTCCTTTTGGATATGATTTTATAGCCTAGACCTTTCCTGAGTTTTTAAGACAAACCATAACTATAACCTTAAAAAAAATAAGATGAAGGCCTTTATGGCCTCATATGTATTATTTTGCCATGCCTTTTTCCAAGTTACATATATTAATATATGTATATTTAGGTGGGTATAATGCAGAACTTTTATTTTTTCTGAGATCAAGCTCATAGCAAGACATTATCTCTCATTGATAGATATTTCAAATACTTGAATTTTCATGTCTAAATTTATTGATTATGTTAAACCATTTGTAAAATTCCATGTACAAGCCTTAGATATGGTGAAGTTATGTTTTAAAGGCTTCAAAATAAGCCCCATATGCCCTAGAAAATCAAGTCTTTAGGCTCTGTCAACTAACTAATTATCTTAATTTCATCCTCCCAATTCATTTTTAAATGCAATATAATATGCTTGCAGCCTTGCACCCATTGGGAGAAATAATAATATGTTATGAGCAGGGTGATAGACCTTCACATTTAGCTATTTTTTGTTGTGGAAATTTTTTTCACTGGGGAAGATATTCCTTCCCTAGAAACATGTCATTTATAGTACATTATCTCCCATGCAATAGACCCCTAGAATCATCAAATTAATGTGAAATGATTAGGTGGTGTTTGTTCTGTAGGAAGAAGAATTGAACTAGATAGTGAGATGAGGAGGAAGACTTGATTTTATAATTCATTGTTGTTGATTGCTTGAAAAAAATATACCAAGGGGGGTTTCCTTCTTATTTATGCATATATAAACAGTTGGGTTTCTTGGGAGTAACACATAACCCATCAATTAATCACTGATTTCACAACAGGCTTTGAACCTATATTCTTGGCCATAGAAGAACCTATTGTTGGGTATCAAGATGTGACCTGCACTCTTCAACATCATTTAGGAGCAAGAAAAATAAGCCCTAGTGAATTTGTGTGATGATACCACATATCCTTTGAAATAAGCGGGCTGCATTTCATTCTAAAGACAAATTGTTAAGTTGAATGATCATTTATATAATCTTGGTTTGATGAAAAAATTCTTTTTGGTTTCTTCTATGATATATTTTTAGTACATACTTGCATTTGAATGACAACAATGCACTATCAATGATTGTATTCTAGAAACTCCATAGACTTTGGCTAGATTTGTGCAGTATCATGAGCTTTATAAGGTGCTTTTTGATACTACGCCACTTCTATATACAAAGAAGAACTAGGTTTGGCCACATGAGGATTATGCAAAGAATGTTTGAAGAAATTCCATGAATATAGGTTCAAAACCTATTGTGAAATCAGTCTATGAAATCACACAAATGCATAAGCCATATGCTAGGATTTGGCGTAAGTTTGTTCTTTCAAGAGACCCTTGGCAGGTCTCTCCTTTTTTTTTAGGGATAGGGGCCTTAGGAAAGCTTGCATTAGGGTAGGTTGTCTCATCTTGTCTTAGTAACAAGTTTCATATATTAATCTTCAACAATTTATAAATAAGTCTAAGTGGTCCTATTCTTCAAAAAATAGCTAAAAGTAGGATTTTTAATATTAATTGATAAATATATCATCCATAAGAATATATTCTAGTTGTGAGCTTGAGCTCTCAACCCTTACATATGAGTGATAGGCTTCAAGAAATCTTGATGAAGCCAAATTTTTTTGCATATAGTTGTATCAAAGAGCAAGGATGAGGACAAATACTTGAGGGCCTTCCTCATTCATTGTTGTTCCCCAGTTGCTTGAAAGTAATATACCAAGAGTGAGTGTCCATCCTTCTTCTGCATATTTAGACCCTTGGGTTTCTTGGGAGTAACACTTAACCCATAAAAATCACTAAAAAAATCAAGTATTATTCTTCCATCCCATTCTACATCCAAGCATGGACTTGGATTTATTAGAATTGGTATTTTATTTCGGTTGGGTTGAAAGGTGAGAGTTTTTCCTCTGCAATAATGAGGATTAACGCTCACTCAAATTCAAATCTCATTGGGTTCTGCCTTGTTCTCTACGTTAAGGAGTATAGGTTTCAAGAATAGCCTCTCAACTATCCTAAGTGTCAACGTCTTAAAATTTCTTCTTCCTTTAAATAATCATTCTTAGCCATATTTTATCATGAGTAAAGTTTACTATTTCATCCTTGATAATGGCATCTCCAAACCCTCCATTTTTGAGCCAACATGGAATGCATTTCCATTTTTATTATTCAAGATTTTGTAGAGTGCTACTTTTAGTTCTCAACCCTATGCTTGAGTATAGATTCATTCAATCTTGTATTTTGGGTGGATAGACCATGAAAAAGGGTGCCTTAATAAACATTTTTACTATGGGTGCACTCTCACACAAGATATTCACATATCATTCTACATATTCATGTATAAAGAGCATCCATTTACTGCAATAATGGGTGATGGCACCAAGAAATGCCTTCATGGGAAGTATGGTTATATATATACCTTACCATTAGATTTTTTTAGTAGAGTGAGAGTCGAGGAGGGATAGATTAAAAAGACAAAAATAAGGGCATTTGGCTTGATAATGGATCAAATTTGTGAACAACCTTTAAGTGGATTGATCAGTTACCTAGAATTTATGTAAGGTTGAGGGAGTTGTAATGGAGAATTCATTAATGCTACTATGGTGTAAGGGAAACTAGTGTACATTAGTCTTATTCAGGATTAACTATATGAAGGATATGACCTATCAATTTCTATACAAGTTTTCTTCCCGTACGTGGTGTTTCCTTGTTATGGATTGGGTGGTGATCATGTGAAGATTGGGGTCTCTACACTCTTGCAAACCTTGGCCTTAAAAGCTTTACAATATGACATTTCTATCATTGAGAATTATGGTATAATTTTTTGTATTTAACATGTCCTTTGGGATAGGATTGGATAGCCTAGGGTTACCTAGGCTTGATATTGTAAGACAAACCATAATTACAACTGTTAAAAGAAATAGGATGAAGGCCTTTAATACCTCATATGTATTATTTTTTCATGCATTTTTTCTAGTTACATATATTAATATATGTATATATATGAGGGTGTAATGTAGGACTTTTATTTTACTAAGAGAAAGTTCATATCTAGACTTTATTTCTCACTGATAGAGAGTTCAAAACATTAACTTTTCATGTCTAAATTTCTTGATTATGTTAAACCATTTGAAAAATTCCATATACAAGCCTTAGATATGGTCAAGTTAGGTTTTAAATCCTTCAAATGAAGCCACATATGCCCTAGAAAATTGAGTCTCTAGGCTATGTCACCTAAATAATTAGCTTACTTTCATCCTCTTAATGCCTTTGTAAACATAATTATAATATGTTTGCAGCCTCACACCAATTGGGAGAAAGAAACATGTGCTATGAGGAGGGTGACATACCTCCACATTTAGATATTATTTTTGGTTAAGGAAAATTGTATCGTTGGGGAAGATATTCCTTTCCTAGCAACATGTCATTTATAATACATGATATCCCATGTAATAAACCTTGAGAATCATCATATGCCAATGAAATGAGTAGCTGGTGTTTATTCTATTAGAAGAAGAATTGCATCAGAGAGTAAGATGAGGAGGAAGAATTGAGTTTCTCATTCATTTTTATTTATTTCTTAAAAAAAATAAACCAAGGGGAGTGCAATTCTTAGTTCTGCATATATAAATACTTGGGTTTCTTGGGAGCAAGACATAAGCCATCAATCAATCATTGATTTCACAATAGGTTTTGAACCTATCTTTATGGCCTTAGAAGAACCTATTGTCGGGTATCAAGACATGACATGCACTCTTTAGCATAGTTTAGGAGTAGGAAAAGTGAATCCCAGTGAAGTTGGATGATGATACTACATACCCTATGAAATAAGTGGGCCCCATTTCATTCTAAAGACCAATTTTTGAGTTGAATGATCTTTTATTTAATCTTGGTTGGAAGAAAAATATCTTTTTAGTCTATTCTATGATATATTTTTAGTATATATTTGCATGTGAAGGAAAACAATGCACTATCAGTGATTGTAGTCTAGCAACTTCATGGAAGGACTTTGGCTAGAGGTGTGTAGGATGGTGACATTTACAAGGTCCTTGTTGATCCTATTCTACTTCTATGTAAAAGAAATAAATATGTCATCCCTTAGGAGGATTATGCAAAGCACGTATGAATAAATTCCATGAATATAGGTTCAAAACCTATTGCGAAATGAGTCCATGAAATCCCACAAATGCATAATCCATTTGCAATTATTTGGTGTAAGTTACTTCTTTCAAGATACCCTTGTTAGGTATATGCTTAGTGGATAAGGATAGGGGCCTTAGCAAAGCTTGCATAAGGGTAGGTTGTCTCATCTTGTCTTAGTAAAAAGTTTCATAGATTAATTTTCAACAATTTATATATAAGGCTAAGTGATCTTATTCTTCAAAAAATAGGTAATGGTAAGGTTCATACTTTCCTTGTAGGATATAACTCACACTCACAATCGTAGAAAATTAATGCAGAGCTAGAGAGATTTTTTGGAAAAATAAAGGAGGTGGGGTATGTACCCAAGACAAACTATGCACTACGTGATGTGGAGGAGGAGCATAAGGAAAATATTCTTTGCATACACAGTGAGATCTTGGAAATTGTTTTTGGGCTTATCAACACACCTCTTGGGAAACATATTGAGATTGTCAAGAACCTTAGAGTGTGTGGTGACTTCCACTCTGCCATTAAGTTTTTTTCCAAGATTTTTGTGAGAGATCATTATTTCAAATATGGGAAGTGTTCTTGTGGGGATTATTGGTGATAATAATTGAAACATGATATTAGAAAATTATAGTAATAATTTTAAGCATGCTCTAAACCTTCCACTGCTAGCCTACAACTATATGTTATTTTTCAAACTATAGTGTATGACGATCCTTCATATGCCCTTTGGACCAAGATACGCTAACTAGTTACACAAGAATAAGTTTATTGGCACAGAAAAGTATCTGTCTTGCAAATTACTCATTGAATGAATTATAGGAACTTAGACTGACATCTCTACATTGTGACCCTGTGGACCATATTTTATGGATTTGAAATTATGGAATTTTGTAGGTTATGATGCTAATATGTTCACTAAATGCTTCCATATTTTTTTTAGTTTAAAAAATACTTCTTATTAAACAAATACCATACAAGGAAGATTATGTAGAAGGAGCAACAAAATTAAAATACATGTACACACTTATACTAGAAACATAATCAAATCATAATAAGTAAAAGAGTCTACAACCTTATCATGTCTAATAAAGAGATAATCCTTAGCCAGAACCGAAGTAAATATATCTTCCTGCGAAATATTATATAATCACAAAACATGATTAACCTAATTGACAAAAATACACTCAACACTAAACCTTCCAGATAGAGAACAAAGTAGTGACATTGACACAGTTCCAAAGGTGCATAAAAGATGAGAGAATTTACTATTTGGAGTCACCCAATAATTCAGCCCTCCAATGAATAGCCCTTTTAAAAATAGAGGGGACTTACATTTGAACTTGGTGCCAACAGTTTTCACTATCTAACATTCCCATAAAATTTGTTTAAGAGACTCCATTTTACCACAAATTGGTCATTTGTTATTTCTGAAACCACTTTTTCCCATGTGAAATTTTGTTGACTCTCCCTAGTAGGTGACTAACCAAAAAAAATCATAATTTATTAGGTAAAATTTAAACAAAATTCCATATGCTGTGAAATATTTGAATCCCCCTCTCCTCTATCTGAGAAGAAGAATTCCATCTGGCATTCAAAACTGGGGCTGAAATATTATTTGATACAACAAGGTAAAAGCTTCCTTCTATCACAATTCAAGATTGCCTTGTCAAAGGATCAACACCATTCCCTCCAAATTGGGCCTTGCATCTGACTATGCTCTTAAGAAAATCTTTAGAAGGAAACCAGTTTGAATGTCATTTACCTCGGGAACTAGGAAACTATTTGTCTCTCATAATATTGGTAATTGATGTGAATAGGCTCTATGGATCAATACCATCAGATTTGTGTCATGCCAAGGGCCAAGCCTATATCTCCTTGTCACTTAATCAATTTACAACTAACTTAGAGGACACTTTCCAAGAGTACATGAATTTGACAGAGTTGTTATAGCTACCATTGAGTATGGGTTGAATGAGAGAGAATGAAATGGTTGATTCCAGTTATGAATGGTGATCCAGGCATGCTTAGAATCCATTTAGGATGGGAACAATTTTTCTGGTGGAATCCCTGACTATCTTTCAAGTGTGCCTTTGGTCACCTTAGACAAGGCACAAAATAATTTCTCTAGAAAATTATAAGATGAGATTTGGAGTTCAAAAAATCTTCTTGGAATATCACTCAACAATAACTTCCTTATGGGTGGGTTGTCTCCATTTATGTCTATTGCCAACAATCTTTAGAGGTTTCACCTTGATAAAAATTATTTACAAGGATTTATTCCTAAATAGGTTCAAAAAATGAAGAATTTAACAAATTTATCAGTTCATGGAAACAGGCTCAAGAAACATTCCTCCTCATATTTTTGACTATGTAAATCTTGTGGTTGTTGAGTTGGGAAGTAATGATTTGTCTCCCACAATTCCAAGAAATATTGGGCAACTAGAAATGTTGGATAATCTTGTCCTTTATCATAACAAGATTTCTTGCTCCATTCCAGGTGAAATTTGTGCTAGATACAACGAAATATTACCATTACCTGATTCATATTTTACAAAACACCATGTATGGTTTGACAAAATGTCGAATAGAACACACCAGATATAAGAAATTTAGGATTTCTTTGAATACAATTCAAGTAGAGGCTCCCCAACTAACCATGCTCACCCTGCGGCATAATCACAGAGTATGTTTGAGAAAGGTGTAGAGACATTAAATTCTAGAAAAAAATACAATATCAGAACTAAATGCAGAGATAATATAAGCCCAAGGGGATAGCTCAAGAAATAGTCACCAATGCCACTGGGCATTGGATAGTTTTGTGTTAGTAAGTGCCGAGTTATAATCACTCAAGGTTAGGTGTGATAGTCTAAGGTGGGGTATTTACTAGGGATGATATTGTAGGTTTTAACCCTATACAGAAATTATCTACGAATGAATCTTTATAACAGAAAATAAACAATAGCGAGAGCATAAAACATAAAATAGATAAACACAGAGATTTTCCCCTGGAACCCAAATCAGGATGACCAGCTTGATTTTTCATTATATTCCTTTTAGTGTTACAACACATATATACACATATCAAAGCATACATAAACCCAAATCCATTAACCCTGGATTAGAACATAACTGTAGTTCCCTTGACCAGATATACAAAATACCAGGGGACGAAAACCATCATGCCCAAAAACCATGTGCAAACCCATGCACAAAACCATGGGCGGGTCCACCCACCGGAAAATAAGGACCAAACCCAACATTCTCCCACTTGTTGTTTTCTTTCCGCAGGGGGCCACAAGAGAGTTGAGTCATTAGCCCAACTTTACAACACCCATTGTTTCTCTACACCAAGAGAACTTCTGAGTGCTCATAGACTTTGTCAATGCATCTACAAAATTCTTCAAACTGTCCACCTTTACCAGCAACACCCTTTTAGCTTCAACCATATATCTCACAAAGTGATATTGAACATCAATGTGCTTTGTATTTGAATGATAAGAAGGGTTCTTAGCCAATAAAATTTCACTTTTGCTATCATAGTCTATCCTTATAGCTTGTTGCACCAACCCCATACTTGAACACAATCTCTGCAACCAAACTGCTTCCTTGCTTGCATGAATGGCTGCCATGTACTCTGCCTCTATAGTTGAAAGAGCCACTACAAACTGTCTTTTACTCATCCAATTGACTGCATGTCCAAATAGGCTAAACACATATCCACTTGTAGATCTTCTTTGGTCCAGATCTGCAGCCCACTCTACATAAACAAAACCACGAATGTCCAACACTCTTTTCAATCCTGGTCTTCCTTGGTAGCACAAGCCATAATCACTAGTGCCACGCAAATATCTGAAAACTCACTTCACTTTTGTCCAATGCTCCTTCCCTGGATTTGACATAAACCTGCTCAATACTCTCACTACATGTGTAATTTCTAGTCTAGTATAGACCATTGCATACATCAGGCTACCCACTGCACTTGCATATGGAACATGAGACATGTCCTCATCTTCTTCTTGTGTCTTGGGACACTATTCAACAAACATCTTTGTACCTACAGGAATCAGAACATTCACTGGATTACTATCCTGCATATTGAACCTCTGAAATATAGTCTTGACATACTTCCTCTGGTTTAACCAGAGCTTCCTATTTGCCTGATCTCTCTTAATTTCCATGCCCAAAATATAGTTTGCAGCACCAAGATCCTTCATGTCGAATTTGGAGAACAGTTGGGTCTTCAAATCTTGGATAATTTCTTTATCATTTCCAATCAACAACATATCATCCACGTACAAGACCAAATAAATAACACGGTCACCAATCAATTTAAAATAAACACATTGATCCTCCTTGCTTCTGGTGGCACCAAGTCCCTGTATATAGGTATCAAATTTTTGATACCACATCCTTGGTGACTGCTTTAACCCATATAGAGACTTCTTTAACCAGCATAATAGTTCTTTCTTCCCCTTCAACATAAAGCCTTCAGGTTGTTTCAAGTAGATCTCCTCTTCCAGATCCCCGTGAGGAAATGTTGTATTCACATCCATCTGTTCTACCTCAAAATAAAATGCAACAACAACAGATAAAAGTAATCTAATAGAAGTAACTTTGGCAACAGGAGAAAAAATATCACCAAAATCAATTCCCGACACCTGGGAATAACCTTTTTCTACCAACTGAGATTTGTATTTCTCCACCTTGCCTTCTACATTCATCTTCTTCTTAAACACCCATTTTCTCCCGATGGGCTTCCTTCCAACTGCAACTCCACCAGATCCCATGCCTCTTTTTTATGCAAGGATGCCATTTCATCAACCATAGCCTCCTTCCAGAGTTTTCCATCCTATGAATCTACTGCCTCCCTGACGGTTCTGGGATCATCATCAGCTATAGTTAAAGAAAAATTTGAGCATAAAACAGATAGACTATACCTTTTTGGTTGTCTTCTTTCCTGAACTGATCTTCTCACAGTTGGAGTTTGTGGCTCTTCCTCTTCTGATTCTTCTTCTGTTGTAGAGTCTGATTCATCCTCATTTATCTCAAACTCTATCTTCTCAAGTTCCTTTGGTAGGACTTCATGTTTAAGAATATCTTCCACCTCTATAAAAACCACATCTCAGTTGTACACAACCGTCCTTGTTTCCAGGTTCCAAAGCTTGTAACCCTTTAAACCATCCTTATACCCAATAAATATGCACCTTTCAGACTTATTATCCAACTTTTTCCTTTTTTCCTTTGGAACATGTACATATGCATCACATCCAAGTAACCTCAAATGTGAAAGAGAGGGTTTCTCACCAATCCATACCTCATGTGGAGTCTTATCCTCCAAAGCTAATGAAGGTGCTCTGTTAACCAAGTAACATGCAGTCTCCACTGCCTCTGCCCAGAATTCTTGTCCTAACCAGGTACCACTGAGCATGCTTCTTGCCTTTTCCTTCAGTGTTCTGTTCATTCTTTCGAAAACTCCATTTTGCTGAGGTGTGTATGGAGTAGTATTATACCATGCTATACCACACTTCTTATAGAACTCTTCAAATTCTTTCTTGCAGAACTCCCCACCATTATCTGTCCTCAACACCTTTATCTTCTTCTCTGTCTGGTTTTCCACCAAAGCCTTAAATTCTTTAAATCTGTCAAAGACTTCAGATTTATTCCTCAAGAAATATATCCATGTATTCCTTGAGAAGTCATCTATGAATGAAACATAGTACACAGACTTACCTAGTGATGGAACCGACACAGGTCCAAACACATCACTGTGCACAAGCTCTAATATCTTGTTCACCCTCTTAGCGCTAGAAGGAAAACTCACCTGATTCTGCTTCCCATATACACAATGTTCACAGAAATAGAAATCCAGAGATCCATTAAACATACCTTTTACCATACCATTTCCGTGTAGTATCCGAAGGCCCTTCTCTCCAATATGTCCGAGCCTTTGATGCCATAGCATGGTCTTTTCTCCAAAGACCACTAGGCTTTCCGCTCCACTTTCAGGAACGACATAATTGTTGCACTCATCAATAACAATTCTACCCTGAAGCTTGTATAGAGTTCCAATGTGAACCCCCCGCATTAATACCAATGCTACCCAAACCATCTTACATGTATCTTTCTCGAACACTGTTTTTACACCTGCATCATCCATCTTGCTTACAGAAATTAGATTTCTAGCCAATGCAAGAATGTGTAGAACACCAGGAAGTGTTCTAATCCTTCCACCTTGTAGATTCATCTTGACTTTTCCATGTCTGGCAATTCTAGCCTATTTATCATCACCTAAGAATACATCACCGCCATCATATTTCTCATACTCGCAGAACCACTCCCTATGAGGAGTAGAGTGAAAGGATACACCTGAGTCAATCAAACATGACTCATGTTATACATGTGTATTCGAAGAAGAAGCCAAATACACATCCCCACCTTCATCCAAGGTGGTTTTTGCCTCTACAGAAGAAGCATCATTGGATCCCTTTCCTTTCTCAGGAGCTTTAGATCTGCAGTCTTTTTTGTAATACCCTTCCTTTTCGCATTTCCAGCACACCTTTACAAAATTTCTGGGAGATTTAGATCTCTGACTTGAAACATTATTATTATTTATGTTCTAGGACCTTCCTTATACCGATAAGGCATCTCCATTTTGACCCTCCATATTTCTCCGTCTCATTTCCTCTTATAGCAAGGTTGAGACAATGTCGTCAAAATTGAAGGTAGTTGTATTGCTACCTATTGCAATAACCAGACTGTCCCATGAATCTGGTAGACAACATAAAAAACTGATGCACTTATCTTCATCTGAGATTTTAATATCAACAGACGAAAGTTGACTTACCACAGTATTGAAGGCGTTCAGATGCTCTGTCACTGAGTCTCCATCCTTCATCCTCAGGTGATATAGCTTTTTTCGCAGGAACAATTTATTCACTAGAGACTTAGATTGGTAGAAAGTCCCTAGCTTGTCCCACAAGGTCTTCTTCGTAGCTTCCCCAGATACATTCAACAATACTGAATCTGAGACACACAACCGTATTGTGCTCTTTGCCTTCCGATCCAGCTTCTTCCAGTCTTCATCTAACATTGTCGCTGGTTTAGTACCCAGATCTACCATGATCCACTAATCTTTATCCACTAGAAAATCCTTCATCTTGAGCTTCCACAACTCAAAACTCTGACCATTAAATTTCTCAATCTCTATCTTCCCACTGCTCGCCATCTTCTTTCATCCCAAGAATTTATCACGTAGATCTCCCACTGAACAGGGTCTACCTGAGGCCCGAGAAAAAAACCCCTCAGCAGCAAAGGCGTCCCCTTGAAGCCGAAACTGCTCCAATACCAAATGTACGTTTTAACCCTGTACAGAAATTATCTACAAATGAATCTTTATAACAAAAAATAAACAATAGCGAGAGCATCAAACATAAGACAGATAAACACAGAGATTTTCCCCTGGATCCCAAATCGGGATGACTAGCTTGATTTTTCATTTTATTCCTTTTAATGTTACAACACATATATATACATGCCGAAGCATACATAAACCCTAATCCATTAACCCTGGATTAGAACATAACTGTAGTTCCCTTGACCGAATCTACAAAATACCAGGGGCCGAAAACCATCATGCCCCAAAACCATGTGCAAACCCATGCACAAAACCATGGGTGGATTCGCCCACCGGAAAATAAGGACCAAAAAAAATTTCTGGGACGTTGCCCCGGACTCACAACAGGGTAATGCCCACGATGTTGCACCAGGCACAATGTTGCAAGGGCTATACATGTGTGCCCCGCGCGTGATTAGTCATGGAAAGAATATAACACAAACCCAACAAATATCTTACAAATGTGGGGAAGAATAACTTGTGTTCCAAAAAAATATAAATATAGTTTTAATAATGTCCAAAAAGTGAACATAAAATTATTTCAATGAGACTAAAAGGTATACCCAAATAAAATACTGTGTGTGAGTATGAAAACAACTTATATATCAAAGACGAAAGAAAAAGAATAGAAAATAAGGAAACATAATTGTCTAAACTATCCACTAAAAAAACTATATGATATTACAAAACATAGAAATACCAGAGAAATAATTGTCTAAGCTATCAGTAATGTAATAGAAATACAAGAGATTGGAGATCCTCGTGCTAAGCAAGTGAGACAGGTATGTCAAGGCTTGCTAGTACTAAAAATACTCATAAAATACTACACATGATTGGAAAGAGTGTTGAGAATGAATCGAATAGGACTCATAAAATAAAAAATATGATGGGTATAAGTGTTGAGAATTAAAATGAACACGAATTTTTGAGTTGAGGAATTAATATAATCAATATATCTTAACTGACACTGGGTTTTTTGGGCAACTAAAATCGTCTCACCTTCTCATATTTAACTATCAAATTTATATTGTATACCATAATAATATTGTAAGCCTACAATTATGCAATACCATGCTCTTGATAAATAGTACTCACAAGTCACACATTACATTTATGGAATTCCAAACTAGGGCAAAGTTGATCTCCCTTGAATTCAAAGCTCATTTTTTGATCTAAAAGTTATATGGGGTAAAAATAATTAGAAAATTTTAGTTTGGAAACTTGGTGAAACAATCCCCTCCTCACACCCTAAGGGCTACACTGAAACAACTGACTTTATTCATGAGAAAATCACACCAAAATTCCACTCGTGATTATCACATCCTATGAAACAAAAGTAGAGACTAAAATGATAATGAAATTTGGTGGAAAATTTAATCCTCTTACCACCTCAATCATCAACCATTTCCTCATTGGAAACATAAAACATAAATTTCTAACATTCCTAGAGTGGTTTCGACCGTTAAGCACTAATATGAAATAGAGCATAGAACAAAAACTTTTATAGCATAAACCACATCACAGACATTTGGTCCTAATTAATAAATTTGTCATTGATTCAAGCCAAGTAATAAATCATTGGGGTTATCTAAAAGTACTTGTTTGGATAAAATTAAATAACTAGAGAGCTCAAACAAACATGTGGGTAATCTCAAAAAACTGAAATGTGTACAATTATTTGCATAATTTGCATAAATTTGAGAAAAAATAATTGGGTTCAAATTATTAACTGATCAATTTAAGGTTCATCTCTTACTCCTGGGATCGGGAAGGATTTTTGGATATGTGAGGAATGTTGCTAGATTCTATCCCCTTACTAGAAACATCCTAAATTTTACGGAAAACCATAGTGAAGGATTTATCTCTCATTGGAAGTTGGATTTCCTGAAAGTTTAGGGATGGACAATAGAGACACATTGGAGACGTCCCATGGGTTGGACGTAGATATTCCTTCAAAATATTAGAAATTTTAACTTCATTACTCATGGATAAAGGACTTTTCACCTTGTGTGCAGTAGCAGAAAATGAATTAGAAACTGGAGCTAGGAGTGGCTACATGCAGATCAAATAGGTTTGTCCAGTGATGATGTTCTTCAGTGAGAAGTAGGAGTATATTTTCAAGCTGAAGCCTAGTCATGTACAAATTAGGGAGTAAGAGGACATAATAGATGTAGTAAAAATTCAATCAGAGGCATATACATGCCAAATCTTGGTTACAAGGCATTGTTTGAAGATGAAATCAAGGAGCATCCTAGATTGTGGTGGAAGAAGATATGAAAATTCAATTTCCCATTAACAAATTGCAAATTTACATAACTTCCTTAGAAGAGAAAGGTATTTTCCTGGAATTAGCTTCAGAAGAGGAATAAGTGTGGACCTAGATGATGCTTTCTATTCAAAGAAAATGATGAGAATATCAAACACATGCTCATACACTGGTCCTATACTACACAAATTATGGAAGGATCTAAATTCTTTGGTGCACTCAAGTAATTTCGGACATGGTGATACAATTGAAGCTTGTCTAAATGTTTGGGATGAAAATAACAGTACCAAGGAGTATTGAGCTTTTCCTCTCATTACTACATGGGGTATCATGGAAACAAAGCTTATATGAGGATTGGAGGATCCATCCTTTATAGTGTGCCATGCAAGATAATATTAAATAGCTGCCACCCTGTAAAAAATCCTAAAATCCCTGTAGAAGTTGTGCACAAGTCTAGGGCTTTGGAAAAGCATAGGAATCATTCAAAGTGTGGTGCAAGTGGTGAAGTGCATGTATCAGATGATCTACAGTCTCATTCCTTGGGGTTTTTAAGTTCATATCCATGCAATTTTTGTTGCATTGAGGCTACCAAATGTAAGAAGTGTGAAGGAGGATCCCCAAAGTTCCACCCTCTCAATAATCCTAAAGCTCTATCCCATGAAGAGATGTCAAAGAGGGAATTTTCTCCTTGATGTGCAATCATATATTTAAAGGAGTGATATCCCTAAGAGTCAAGAATTCGATGACCCATGATGTTATTCTGCCAAATATTGATACTTTTACCATTTCCTAAAATCCATGTAAACTGATATTTTATTATTGGAATGGAATATTTCATAATTCTCCAAATGGATGGCCATCCCATCGCTTGCGGAATATCATCTAGAGACTACCTCCTTTCGTGTATCAAATATTTTTTGTGTAACTCGAAAACATTTTTCCACCATTGATACTTCCCTAACATTATTTTTCATAGGATTTCAACACCCATTGCTAGAACCCTTGATTCCAAACCCACCATGAGATTTGAGTTCCTAGAAAATAGACTAGTTAACCAAGTGAAATATTTGGAGTTGTATTTCCTTGTTTACTAGAGAAATTATCTTAATTATTGAGCCATAGTTTTCTTAAAAATTTCCTGAGAAAGCATTGGATAAAATTGATAGATGGGAAACATATAAATTGAAATTTTTTTGAGGGAGATTTTTTCTCCTTGGGAAAATAGCAATGTTTATGGAACAACCTTGAGGGAAAGGAGAGCATTCTCATGCCATTCTTGTTTCTTATTATGTACCTAATCTTAATATCTTTTGGGAAACATAGCTAAATATTTCTTGTCAAATCCACTAAGTAATAAAGCCTTTTTCATGTTGAATGCAATGCCCTACTACTTGTGGTGAGAAAAAAAAATTAGAATTAAGGCAAGGAATTCTCATATGGTGACTCCAAAATTGCTCGAATTAGGACCCATTAAAAATGGTTTGTTAGTTTCCATCCCTTCGTAACGAAGCAGAGCACATGCGGGCTTCATTCGAGGAGACCAAAACTCAATTTAATTTTCTCAAGAATGAGATGCATCATTTTGAGTTAATACAAATGATGCATGAACTAGATGGCCAAATTCTCTTTCTGAGGAGGAGATTCAAGGATCTAAAAAAAAATCAGCTTAATGCAAAAATATTCTATTTTCATGAGAACGATGGCGTTCTTGAATAA
This sequence comes from Pinus albicaulis, assembly GCA_034641835.2. Classification (NCBI taxonomy): domain Eukaryota; kingdom Viridiplantae; phylum Streptophyta; class Pinopsida; order Pinales; family Pinaceae; genus Pinus; species Pinus albicaulis. Next base: position 165,868,292 of record CM076578.1, on the reverse strand, counting down.
TATGAAGTTGTAGCATCTTCCTCTCGTTTATAAGTTCAAGAAATTGACTAGGGGCAAATAATGAATGAAATTAAGGGTCAAAAACATCTTCTCATAAAAGACATTCAAGAATTTTAAAGAAAATGAAATGTTTCCCAAACATGTTCTCATAAAGGTGGTGTTTCTTTAGAATATAATTTTGTGTATTCAAATAGTAACATGCCTCATGAGCACTTTAGGACCATGACATTACTAGCCTTCCTGAGAATGAGGATGAATATTCCCAAGAGTCAAGACTTCCCACCCTCAAATGTTAATATTCTATAATCCTTTTACCAAAATGAGAATTATGATGAAGAGATGATTGAGCACAAAGACCAAGTTGTAAGACCTCCTTCTGCAACACCACATATACCATATAATTCTGACGTTAATTGGAAAAACCTTACTCTTTCATGCTATTTACTTAAGAGAGAGAATTCAATAGAGGAACATGTTGAATGTGTCAATGAGGTCCATATTCACAAGGTCTTTGACGGTTATCCAATTGATAATAAGAAGGAGAATAAAAAAATATCTCTCTTGAAGCCAAAGGGGGATTGAAAGAATAAAAAGTCTGATTTTAGTACAGAGGGGTGTATATATTTACAATTTGAATTTCCAGATTCCCTTAGAGTTAGCGTTAATCCATTGGGTGGCATCCCTTCTTGTGACATGATTGAGGACTCCTCTAAATAAAAATTGAATAAAGCTGATGAATATGAGGAGATGAAGAAACATCACATTTCATTGCCCCAATATGCCTTTAGAATCAATTCTCATTGTTTAAATGTAATTATTTTTTTAATGTGGATGATGATCAAAACTAAAATAATGATAGCCAAGAATTAACACTACGATGTAAATAAGAAAAAGAGAAAGAGTTGCCATTATCAAACATAGTTAGCCAACTTGTGTATCATTTTTATGCTAAGGGTATGGTTGTTAATGAGCTTAGAAGTCTCTATCAGGTTGAATATTATGGTCAAGATTATTTCTCAAATGCTGGAAAACAGTGTTGAATTATGAGTAAATCATGTTGTTCATGATGCAACAGTTGACTCAAAATTGTTTGGGGAATATCCTAGAAGTTTTAACTTCTGACTAAGGTTCTCATTTACCTTTTCCCAACATTAGAAAAGGATGTTGCTGATTTTCATCGTGATATATTTTTTTATATGACACTGATACAGAGTAATGTAAAAGGGGACATTTCAAATTGTAGTCGGATTCATTGTTGATACTTGGTGCCACTCTTCAAAATGAATGAAGAGGTTATTATCTTCACAATCCCATCCCAACATTAGATTCAGTGATTGTTTTCCCTGAGGTTTTCGGTCAATGAAACATCCACTGAATGAATCAAATAATTTAGGAGCCTTTTTCTATTCTGGGACAACAACATACCTATCATCCATTCACTTGCAAGAATAAAGGGAAAGGAAAGCATGTTTTCATACAAGAATGACAAGGCATCTTAATGAAAGTTCTCTTCACTTTTTAAGTATTTTTGGAACTTTTAGGGTAGCTTTTTATAAGTGGAATGTATGGATTTCCCATTCATTCTACACTTTATCCCTTCATGTGCATGTTTCCCTAGCAGTCAGATGTATGATTTAGTCCGATACATTAAACAAGTCGTTGGGTCAACTCCATTGGTGATCTCATGTTTTCTATTCAATCAACATTTATCTCAGTTAGGGTACGTAGGTAGGTAGGTTTTCCCTTCATGTTCATAGGGAACTTTCTAGCTTGCAGTTTTCTCATACCTTTGAAATTTAATGTTATTTCAATCAAGGCATGTGTTTTTGAAACTTCAAAGGTGAGAAGGAAGAAAGATGGTTTTTGTGATGGATGAATCTACTTATTAATGCATCCAATTTCAGAAATTCATACATAATCTCCACTATTATGAATTTGAGAATTTTTCAACATAACATCCTTTGTATGGGAGAATTAATCCAAAAGAGCAAGTGGATCCTCTAGCACCATTACTGGATAATTATTTATTGGTTGTATGGATGAATGCATTAGTCTAATTATGATGAATGGATAATGATTGGTAGTTGTATGGATAAATGATATCAATTGGTAGTTGTATAGATGAATGAATAAGTGGGAAAATATTGATTATGATGTTCATGATAAGTTTTACATCCTGTAATCATGACACTCTTGATGGAAGGCCCTTAACAAACTCCTAGTTGTGATACATCAACTAGGAGTCTAGGGCGAATGGCCTTCAACTTTAAGCTAACATGAAAGTTGGTTGGTGAAGAGACCCTTGTCAGGACTCTCCTTGGTGGATAAGCATAGGGGCCTTAGGCAAGCTTGCATAGGGGTAGGTTGTCTAATATTTTCTATTAACAAGTTTCGTATATTAATTTTCAACAATTTATAAATAACTCTAAGTGATCTTATTCTTCACAAAACAACTCAAAGTAAGATTTTTAATATTCATTGATAGCTATATCATCCCTAATAATCTAGGTTAGCAGTGAGCTTGAGCTCTCGACCCTTACATCTAAGTGATAGGATTCAAGGCTTCTTGATGAGGCTAACAATTGTTGTATATATTTATATCAGAGAGCAAGGATGAGGATGAAGACTTGAGGGGCTTACTCATTCATTGGTGTTTCGTAGTTTCTTGAAAATAAAATACCAAGATGGTGTGTCCATATTGATTTTTCATATCTAGACCCTTGGGTTTCTTGGGAGTAATACTTAACCTATCAAACTCATTAAAAATTCAAGTATTCTTCTTCCATCCCATTCTACATCCAAACATGGACTTGGATTGATTAGCACTGGTATTGCATCGTGGTTGCTTGAAATGTGATATTTTTTTGCTTTGCAAGAACGAGGATTAAGGATCACTCAAATTTACATCTCATTAGTTTTTTCTTTGTTCTTTAAGCTATCGATTATATGTTTCAAGAATGTATTAATGTCTTAACATTTCATCTTCCTTGAAAGAAACATTTTTAGCCATATTTTGAGCTTGAGTAAATTTTTTTTACTATTGCATTCTTGATAATGGCATCTCCAAACCCTCCATTTCTGAGCCGACATGTAGTGCATCTCTAGCTTGATTATTCAATATTGTTAGAGTGGTACTTTTACTACTTAACCCTATGCTTGGGTATATATGCATTCAACCTTGTATTCTTGGTGGATAGGCCATGAACAAGAGTGGATTAATAACCATTTTTAGTATGGGTGCACTCTCACAAAAGATATGCACATATAATTGTACATATTCATGTATAAAGAACATCTCTTTGCCGAAATAATGGGTGATGGCATCAATAATTCCCTTCATGGGAAGTACGGTTATATATATACCTTACCATTGGATTTTTTTAGTAGAGTGACAGTTGAGGAGGGATGGATTAACAAGGTAAAAATATGGGCATTTGACTTGATAACCTTCTTAACCCAATGTATCGAATTTTCTTAAAACATTTAAGTCGATTGATGAGTTACGTAGCATTTATGTAAGGCTGAGGAAGTTGCAATGGAGAAGTCACTAATGCTAATATGGTCTAGGGGAAGCCAATGTAAATTAGTATTATTCATGATTAAACTATGAAAAGGATATGACCTATTAATTTCTTACAAGTTTTCTTCCTCTGTGCGGGTTTTCCCTATTATGGTTTTGGTGGTGATCATGTCAAGATTGGGGTCTCTACATTTTGCCAAACCTTTGCCTTAAAATCCTTACAATATGAAATTACTAGCATTAATAATTAGGCCATAATTTTTGGTCTAAAACATGGAATTTGGGATATTATTTTATATCCTAGGGTTACCTTCCTTGATTTTGTACGACATACCATAATTACGACCTTTTAAAAAATTAGGATGAAGGCCTTTATGGCCTCGTATCTATTATTCTACCATGAATTGTTTCTAGTTACATACATTAATATATGTATATGTAGGTGGGTTTAATGCAAACCTTTTATTTGACTGAGAGCAAGCTCATAGCTAGACTTTATCTCTCACCGATAGAGAGTTCAAAACCTTGACTTTTCATGCCTAAATTTCTTGATTCTTTTAAACCATTTGAAAAAGGCCATATACAAGCCATAGGTATGGTGAATTTAGGTTTGGAAGACTTCCAATGATGCTCCATATGCCCTATAAAATTGTGTATTCAACATTTTTCACCTAACTAGTTAGCTTAAAGTTGTCCTCCCATTGCCTTTGTAAATGGAATTATAATATTCTTGCACCCATTGGGAGAAAGAATCATGTGTTATGAGAAGGGTGACAGACCTCCACATTTAGATATATTTTTATTTGGTTAAGGAAAAGTGTGTTGTTGGAAAGGTATTCCTTCCCTAGTAACATGTCATTCTTAATACAAGATCTCCCATGCAATAAACGCTGAGAATAATAGGTGCTAGTGAAATCAGTGGGTGATGTTTGTTGCGTTGGAAGAAGAATTGAATCAAAGAGTGAGATGAGGAGGAAGAATTCAATTTCTCATCATTTTTGTTGATTTCTTGAAAATAATATACCAAGGGGTAGTGTCCTTCTTAGTTATGCATATGTAAACACTTGGGTTTCTTAGGAGTCACACATAACCCATCAATCAATCACTGATTTGACAATAGGTTTTGAACCTATCTTCATGGCCATATAAGAACCTATTGTTTGGTATCAAGACATGACTTGCACTCTTCAACATCGTTTAGAAGAAAAAATTAACCCTAGTGAAGTTGGGTGATGATACTACATATCCTATGAAAGAATTGGGCCCCATTTCATTCTAGTGAACAATTTTTGAGTTTAACGATCTTTTATTTAATCTTGGTTCGAAAAAAAATCTCTTTTCAGTTTTTTCTATGATATATTTTCAGTATATAATTGCATTTGAAGGACAAAAATTCTTTATGAATGATTGTAGTCTAGTAAAGCCATGGAATTTTGCTATATTTGTGTAGGATGGTGACCTTTACAAGGTGTTTGTTGATCCTATTCCACTTCTATATACAAACAAGGACTAGCTTGGCCCTCAAAAGGATTATGCAAAGCATGTATAAAAACATGCCATGAATATAGTTTCAAAACTATTGTGAAATCAATCCATGAATGGCCAAAAATGCATAAGCCATATGGTAGGATATGGTTTAAGTTAGTTCTGAGTAATGCTTCATATCTAACGACTAAAAATAAATGTGTTTGGTAATCAAGCTAGAAAAAAGGTACTAGGAAGACATCGCTTAAAATTTTGAAGTTACTTCAACATAATAATTTTGTATTTATTATACTTAAATTCCTACAAAAATTGATGAGTAATTGGACAACAACTCATATGAGATTACGTTGAATTTAGAAGCTTTTTTCCTTGGTGGAACTTTTTTTAGTGAAAACTATGCAGAAGTATGGATGTTTCCCTGTTTGTTCATGTACATTCCAATTCTTGGTTTCTTTAGGGACCATACAAACCACAATTTAAACTCCGCATTTCTGGTTGGAAATATTGCAATGTTGCATCATGTGTATTATTTTTTTTATAACCTTATGCTCTAGAGCCTTGCAATTTTTATGTCTTTGATGAATTTTTTCAAAGTTTCTTGTCCTTTGCTATATATGATTGAATTCACATAATGAGCATTCAATTCATATTCTAACAGATTTATGTTTTTTTATAGTTTTTATATATTGTAAAAACTGGAGTGTCACAAATTTAGAGTTGTTTATATTTGCAGTGGATTTTCAATATAATTGTTCTTTATCAAGCTTCAACAAAAAACTTATCCTTTTTTTATCTACTATTAATTGATGGATTTGTTATTTCTACTTGTTTCTCTTTCTCGAAGCTTTTGTGCTAACTAGTTTGAACTAATTGAGGATCAAACATTGGAGGAATTGTTGTAATATGTTAACTTCTTGTTTGTATTGAATCAAGTATTTGTTGGAAAATATCAAACGACGTTTTATATCTTGGAAATTAAAATTATGGTAAATATGGGAAAACTATTGCTGCTTTGCATGTAAATCTACAAAACATATCAAAACTACTCTTATTTTATCTTTTCTTATAAAGATCACTGATGTTTTTAGTTTGAGTGATTGAGGATAGCAATAGGTGTTCCCTCAAATTGAAAATTTTGTATTGGAATTTAATGTGTATTTTCCATTCAAAAGTCATATAGCAAGTTACTGGAATTTGAAAGTTACATTCCAAAATAATACAATTTGGGGGATTACTAGTGGTGATTGTTACATATGTTCGATGTTGGAAATTTTCTCCAAAACACAACCAATATATTGTACCACAGGTTAGGAACACAATGGGAAGGGAATTGTATTTGCAATTTATCCACTTATATTGTATTATATACGCGAAACATTAATAATTTGATATTGATTAGCTGGCTTATTCATATATGATAATGGACCCAAATAGTAGTTCTTATTTGAAGAAATGTTCATGAGACTTGGGAATTCTTGACATCATTGACCTCTAGCCTTGGACATATTCACTTAGCCTTATAAATTATCTAGTTATATACATGTATAAAAGGCCATCCTATTATTGCATCATTTTTACTTCATTACATTCTATTCTATACTTAGCTTTGGCATTTTCTAAGAGTTTTGTTTTCACTCCCACATTGTATAAGTAATCTAAAATTTGAGCCTTTTAGCATGTAACTTAGTTGGCATGATTGTGCCTAAGCATTTCTTGAAGGCTGAATTCTAAATTTATTAAATTGTTATTTTCTATGGTGACATTTTATTTTCTTTCTTTATACAGATCATGAGCTCACTATTTCCCAAATTAAGAAAACTTGTTTGAGTTTCTTGCTTTTATGGGGAAAATGGAATTGAAAATATTGTTTATGTTGAGGTATATATCGTATAAATACTATATAGTCTACTTTATTTTATATTCTAGTGTTTGTATTTCATGTCGTATACTCTACATTATATCTTCTTTCTTTTTCAGAAAAGAAATTCAGTATTGATAGTAAGAAGCAAAAATTAACGAAAGAGGAGAAAAATAGCATCTGAGTGACAAAATGCAAATTAAAGAGAGAGATAAGAGAATTGGTCTAGTATACCTGTAGAGCCAATATCCCACATAAGACACACACAAATATTGATGGTTATGTCTTCAGAGTTGGTGAATTCACCTACAATGCCTTGGAAACACAATGATAATATTTTGAAGTGATAAAATAAAATTTCATCTGTAAATTGTACGACAACCAGTATTAAGTTGGAAACTCATATTGTAATACTTGAAATTTTATATAGTATAATTTTTATGGTTGAAATTATTTATAGTTGGATTTGATATTATTTCGTATTATAATTAACATTTGTAACTTTGCATTTTCATATTAGATTAACATGTATATTGTATGACATTATTTTCTAAATTTAGTTGCGAAATGAAAATAATTAATTTATGTTGATTAATAATGAACACATAGAATAAATCTAACAGTACTAAATTAGTAGTTTATGTTTATTAATGATGAACATAAATAAAATGAAATTAGTTTCTTATAATAGTTAATGAAATTAAATTAAATGAATATAAACTACTAAAGTAGTCATTTATATAATGAATGTGAAACTACCAAAAAAAGATAAATGACTACTGCAAATTATGAATTTGTGATTACAAATGACGAATAAATTTTGCATATATACAACTATTAGTAGCTAATTTACTATATCCTATAACATGACCAAAATTTAGTCATATTTCTTTGGTCATTAATCAGTTTCAAACAATGACTAAAATTTGCATATATATGACTATTAGTAGCTAATTTACAATATCTTATAACACGAACAACATTTTTTGTCATATTTCTTTAGTCATTAATTGATTTTCTTGGGTGATCATTTAGTAATATATTTTATTGTATATTTGTTCATTAATTGTGGCAATTAACGACTAAATAAATGACTAAATTAATGACGAAATTTATGACTAAATATACTACTAGCTAATGAGATTGAGACAACCAATTAATGACTAAGAGAAAAATGACTAAAATTTGGTCTCGTTATAAGATACCATAAATTAGTTACTATTGGTCAACGACCGAAAAATAGTCATTTATATGCAAATTTTAGTTGTTGTTTTAGTAAATAATTAGTCACTTTGTACAAGTGAATCTATTATCGATATGGACAATAAGCTTTTTGATGAAGTTGTTTCTATTTTGATTGACCCTAGACCTAATTATAGTTATGTTAATCCTGACCTGTTCGATAAGTGTGTTTTGAATAAATAAGTGCATGAATAATCCTTGTTAGTGTATTTGGCTACAGGTACAAAGAAATGAGCTCATAACTGGGTAAGATCTTATGCATTTGAACTAAATGGTATGCCTACATCAGCACATTTGAATATATTGTTATTGGGATCATACAATATGCTATTAGGTATCGATTGGTTGTATATTCAGAGGAGTAAGGGAGACTTCTCTTATAATGCTATTGAATGCTTGGACGAAAATGGAGAATAAAGAAACTTGTAGGATAAGAGGAAAGCTACACAAGACATAATGTTTACAACCATTCAGGAAATGCACAGTCTCAGGAAAGGGTGTGTGCTATTTGTAGTACATATTTCCATTCATAAAGGTAATTATGTTGAGGATGCAGAGGTATTGAACATGTACGCAATTATACAACCATTTAAAGATGTGTTTTCCGCATATATTTCAGAATTTCCACCTCATAGGGATGTGGAATTTTCTATTGAGTTGGCACCAGGGGAAACACCAACATCAAAGGAACCATACAAGATGATCACAGCAGATTTAGTGGAATTGAGGTTGTATTTGAAGGAAATGCTTAACAAAGGGTATATTAGGCTAAGTGTTTCTCCCTGGGGTGCACCAGTATTGTTTGTGAAGAAAAAAGATGGTACTCTCTCATTAGGCAGTAATTAAAGGCAGTTGAAAAAGGTAAAAATCAAGAATAGGTATCCATTTCCGAGGATCGATGACATGTTTGATCAGTTTAAGGGAGAATAAGTGTTCTCAAAGATTGATACGAGATCGAGATATCTTCAGGTACACATCAAACCAAAGGAAATTTACAAGACAACTTTCAGGACCAAATAATGACGTCGTAGATCATTCCAGTTTGACTAATGCTCTAGCTACCTTTATGCTCTTGATGAATAGTTTGTTTGATCCTTATCTGGACATGTTTCTTATTCTATTGATTGATGATATATTGATATATTATAAGAATGAGGAAAAGCATGTTTAACATTTAGTAATAGTGTTGATAATGCTAACAGAGTATCAGTTGTATGCCAAGCTTAGTAAATTCAATTTCTTGCATACAAAGGTACATTACTTGGGGAATGTGGTTTCCATTGAAGGAATAGTAGTGGACCCGAAAAAGATAAGAGGTATCATGCAATGGGCAGCTCCTAGGAATGTGGATGAGGTAAGGTCTTTTATGGGGTTAGCAGGTTATTACAAGAGCTTTATCAGGAACTTATCACTTATTTATTATCATATCACATCGTTGCAAAGGAAGGGTAAGAAATTTGAATGAACAGAGGAATGTGCATCATGTTTTGAGCAGTTAAAACAATTACTGACAAATGTTCCAGTTTTAAATAATGCATATTTGGAAAAAGAGTTCATGGTATTTGCAGATGCTTGGAAGAGAGGGCTTGGTGGATTTAGTATGCATGAAGGATAAGTAGTCTTCTATGAATCAAGGAAACTGAATGAGCATGAGAAGAATTATGTCACGCATGATCTTGAATTAGAAACAATCATTCATACATTGGATATGTGGATACACTATCTTCTTATTATGAGGTTTTTATTTATGGGTGATCATAGCAGATTGAGGTATTTATTTGACCAACCGAATATGGATGCTAGGCAAGCTAGATGGTTAGATACGATCAATGAGTTCTACTTTGAGATCATATACAAAAAAGGTAAAGAACGATGTTGTAGATTATCTTAATAGGTAGATACAGGTAAATCACATAGTATCTATGAGTTCTTATGGGATAGATATACATTATAGGATCTTACAAGAGCTTCAACATGATAATAGGTATAGGGATATTATGCATAGGTTACAGCAAGGTACAAGTGATCAGTATGTTCACTATCATCTCACAAAAGATGGTTTGGTCATATTTAGGGACAAGATCTATGTGTCAGACAACAGTGAGCTCAAGAATATTATATTGAGGGAATTTAATGCTAATTTGTATTCAAGTCTCCCAAGATATTAAAATATAATGACAACGATGAAGAATTGTATTATTGGAAAAATTGTAAGAAGGATCTGGCATAGTTTGTGGCTAGATGTTTGGATTTTCAATAGGTAAAGGCAGAGTGTAAGCATACAAGTGGGTTAATACACCTGATTCTGATTCCAGAGTGAAAATGGGAAGTAATTTCTATGTATTTTATCACAGGTTTATCAAAGACATCTAGAAAAGACAATTGCATCATGGTTGTGGTGGACATGTTGATAAAGGTAGTGCTCTTCATCCTAGTGAAGTCTACGTATTCAAATAGTGATGTCGCATAGGTATTCATCATAGATGTGGTGAGGTTGCATGGTGCGCTGAAGAATATTGTGTCAGATAGGGATACTATGTTAATTTATAGGTTCTAGAAATATTTATTTGTAGTTCTTGGCACAAAGTTGGCCTCTAGCGTAAATTATCATCCACGGACATTAGACAGATAGAGAGGGTTAACTTGATTCTGGAGAACATGTTGAAAATGTATGTGAGGCATCAAAAATTGAAGTGGGAAGAGTATCTTCCATTGGTTGAATTCACTTACAACAATGGGCATCAGGAATATCTAAGGATGAGTATGTTTAAGGCACTCTAAGGGTGGAGTTGTAATACTCTTATCAGTTGGATTGATCTAGTCAAGAGGGTATTAATTGGATAGGGTATGTTGGAAGAGATGGAATAGGAAATGTAGTTTATCTAGCAGAATTTAAAGGCAACATAAGATAGACATAAGAGCTATGCAGATTATCACAGGGAATCTAAGGAGTTTCAAGTTGGGGAACATGTGTACTTGTTCATAAAGCCCAAGAAGAGCTCCTTCAGGATTGGGTCATGTGCAAAGCTGACACGTAGGTATTGTGGGCCTTTCAAGATCCTTCAGAGGATTGGACTAGTAGGCTACATGCTTGTACCACCTTCGATAGTGAAATTCCATGATGTTTTCCATGTTTCATTGCTTAAGAAGTATGTTAAAGAAGTTAATCATGTGATTGACTCCTATTTAATTGTAGGTGGAGTGAGAAGGAAAATTCCAATTGGAAACTTAATGCATTTTGCAGAGAAAATTACTCATGCTCTGAAACCAAGAAATCAAGCAGGTTAAAGTGCAGTGGAATCACTTTAGTCTTGATGAAGCTACATGGGAGATGGTTAATCGAATGCGGGCTATGTATCCTTCTCTATTCGTTGGTTGAGAAAATGTTTTCAGCATATTTTTTGTCTAATGTTTTGGTATGTATATATGTATATGGATGTAAGTAAAACAATGAATTTTTTTATAAAGCTCCAATAAGTGATATGGTTTTCATGTTGTTACGTTTGTCATGTTGTTTATGTTGATTTGATTTCAGTGGGATATTCATTGTAAATACTACAATGAGCTATGTTATTGGTAAGCCCTAGTATTAAACCAAGAGTGATGCAACTCCTAGAGGCTACTCTACTTTACTTTATCAACTCGAGGTTCATACAACTTGGAGGTGAGAGTGCTATATATACAACATATGCATTCTATTCATGCTATCCTTTGGTGAGTCCTATGAAAGGGTGTTATTGGTAGGGTTTCTGAGTGAAGTCTACCACACTTCTAAATTATACATAGAACTACAAATGACTCAAAACCATTACTCTATCAACAATCAAAGGAATATTCTAAAGCAAGAAGATACATCTATCTATTTTTCAAGGAAGGAAATCTACAATTTTGGCTATTGCAAGAAATAGAAGTAAAATAAGGAACATTCGTGAAGGAAATTGTTGAATTGAAATTTCGAAACGGAAGACTTATCTAATAACTAATTGTTGGGCCAAATGGCTAAGTAAAATATAACTATTTTATGCTTAACTTCTATGCTTTAAAAATGCATCTAGCCATTGGCTAACTATGCTTGTAAATACTCTGTTTTGCAGAAAAAGAAGGAGGCGTTGAGGTAGATTAAGAACATCCTGCAATCATGGATTCAGAGCTAAAGGTGCCTTGGAGGTTGTCGCAGGGTTAGGTGAGGTGGAATATGGTTTTTGGGCTGACAGAGAGGCTAACTGGCACTACTATAGGATTTTCTACAGATTTCTTGTAGTACTACAGGATGTCTTGTAATTACTATAGGAAATAGGTCGAGGGTGTTTTGAGGCCAAAATTGACGAGAAAAGAAGTAGGTAAGGTTAAAATAAGGTGTATTTAGGTGTTTTTAAGGTTTCAAACCCCTTGGCCAAGCTCGGAACCTCTCTCAAAGCCCATCTTTCACTTCTAGGGTTGCTCTCAGTGTGGTGGTAAAATCTCAAAAACATTGTTGAGGGCGATTTTGTTGAAATGAGGTTGGTGAAAGGTGAGAAATGGAGCTAGGGATGTTGATGGAGTCCTCCTCTACTTCAATACTCAAACCTGTAAGAAAACTATCTGTTCATGCAATCAGGGAAACTTTTAAGGATGGAAAATTGTCTTGAAGTTTAAAAAATTGGCAAATCTCACTAGTCCCTAATATCCAAAATATAAAATTTTTATTGACGTATTTGTAAAATTATTAAAATTTATAATGATATTATATATACTGTCTATATAATGTTGGTGATTTTTAACTTAAAATAATTTTATATTGTAAAATTTGGGCGAATCATTTTTATAAAAAAATGGAAATTGGCGAATATGTTTTTTGGAAAAACCATGAAAAATTAGCCCGCGTGCGAATATTAGCCCCTAAAATTTTCCATGCATGCAATAAATATTACAAATATATCATGAGTAATATGGAAAAAATGAGTTTAATTTGATAAGAAAACCTAATTATGCATTCAAACATAAATCTAACTCGATATTCCCAACATGTTCATGAAAAATACAACAACCTATCTATTATTTCCAAGAAATCATAAATTGAAGAGCAATTTGGGGCATGTGTTGAATATCTCCCCTCCTCAAGCTCCAATGTAAGAGGTGAGAGAGGGAAGATTTAACACACATATTTTTGAGTTTACATGCTACTGTACCTTGATCTACAAGAGCCTAACTACAAAAAATGTGAAATGTAAGCAAACCAAAAGCAGTAAAATGAAATGTAAGCAAACTAGCTAAAACTCATAAAGTAAGGTAGCTACAATGGCACAAAAATGAACATAAATAAATAAGAGAGAGATATTGAGGCTAATGGGTTGGGCCCTAACCCACAAGCTCAGTTCTCTGAAACTAAATGAGTGAAGGACAAATTGAATACTCATTTTATTGAAGAACTAGTATCATTACATAACAATGAAAGTCCCAAAAGTCTCTCACAGGAGCTAAGATTTTCCCATCTTCCTCCAAAATTTGAATCCTAATGAGCTCCTGATTTTCCCTATTTAACCTAAAGAGTAGCTACCAACATATCCCGAAAAAATAAGTGATGTATCCCCTTTGACTGCAAGAGAAGTGAAGCTTTGGTTCACTTGATCTTCCACTTGCTTGGCTACCTTTGATTTTGAGTTGTTGGAGGGAATCTTGAGGTTCCTTTGGCTGCCTTTAGGAGTTAAGGAGGTGGAAAACCATGCTATAATATCTCCCTTCAGTCTACTCCGAGCTTTGATTTCAGAATATTCAACAAAAATGGAATATATTCGTGTTTATCTTTCATTTAACCCATATAAGGCATTCAAAGTATGACAAGCCTTAATCACCATCTACACTAAGAGACATATGACCATAATGTAATTAAATGTGAGAAAGAGAGACTATTAAGGCTAATTCCATTCAATGCATATCTCCCAACCTAGGTTTGGGGTCCCAAATCTTTAAGTATGTCAAAATAAGATTATGCATGTAGAATTCTACCATATTAGCCTTGTCTTGCATGTTGGAATGATTGCAAAATTCAATGAATCTCCTGCAGTTCATAAAAGGTAAGGACCCATGAAAGTCTAATGTCTTAATATGAAATTGGAGAAATTTTTATTTGAGGTATTGGCATAGGAATTTGATGGATATGCATGTTGGATAGCCTCTATGCACAAATCTACCATGGTGGCAATTGGTTTGTCTTTTTGTTGAAGTTGACTTTGCAATCTCGCATTCTTTGCTTGTGTTTCCTAAATCTTCTCTTTCAACATGGATTCTCTGAGTCTAACATCAGTGAAATTCCTTCCCAACTCAATAACCTTCTTCTTCATGATCTCTACGTCATCCACACCTTTTGTTGTAGAAAATTTCATCCACTAATGAGTGCGTGCTATTTCTTGTTCCCAGTGATAAAATAAAGGGACTGAAATATTATGAGGAATCATTCTTCCCCCTTCAATAAATTGTATAGTAAGAACTGAGATTTGGTTGAGATTCAGGGTGTAAAACTACTGATATATCTTCAGGGAGAGATTTTTGGCAGGTAGGATCCTCCTTTTTCTCCTTCTCTTCCTCCCGTTTGGCATATTTCCCTTCAACTTCTGCTTCTTTCTCAATTTCTTGGGCCTACTTCCCACCCATGGGTCCCTTATCTCCATATTGCAAGGCTTCCTACTCTGTTTCTAGTACTACTAAATTTTCATGTAGCACAGACAAAGTTTCCTATAGAAAACTCTGTTTTGGCCTATAGCAAACCATCCCTTACTTGTGTTTCCTTATTTTATATCTTTCAAGGGTTTGTGGGGGTTGATAGATGTGTAGGGGATTCCAAAATAGATGAATGTATCCTCCTATAGTTCATTTTTGTCATCTCTGGTGAGGTGACCTCTTGAAATTTCCCTTAAACCAACCTTATCTCATAATCCTTTTTTGCTGACCCCTCAATTGTTATGGGGCTTTTGGTTGGAGTCTGTAGCTTCGCTTGCGTGGTCCTAACACTCTTTCTAGTCCTGAAGTACATGGGTGTTTATATTTTTCTCTAGAACTTCACTGTTGTGCTCAAACTGGCTAAAGTAGAAACCACTTCTTTCTTTGTTACCTCAAGTGATATGCTGGTTTGTTGAGGAAAGGTATCAATGCCTAGAATAGGGTCTAATATTTCCTTCTCACCTGTGTTCTCTTCCTTATTCTCCTTTGTTTCTTCCTCCTCTCTTTCATCTCCCTCTATTTCATCCCCCTTTGTTTCTTGGGTTTATGTATTTTCTGTTTCAACCTCCATATCTTCTTCTTCCTCGTCTTCTCCTTCTGTCTCTTCAACCTCCCCTTCTTCTTCTTCTTCCATTCCATTATCTCCAAGACTAGAGGCAGAGGTTTTTCCAGTTTGGGTGGTTATGAAGGCTTCCCTATCCATATCTATGAATGAGGACCAGTGCAAAGGGACGATCAATCTATCTAGAGAATCATTGAATATCAGCTTGATAAGGCCATGGTGAGCTAATTTTTGGAACTTCCTTTCGCTCACCTTTTGGCTCATGTCCCTAATTGAATGTAGGAGGAAATAGGGAATGCTCAAAATTTTTTTCAAGAGGGAGTTCTCCTTGAAATCTATGTTCATTCAAAAACCTAAAGTGGTATCCATAAACTAAACTAAGTCTCCCTCACAGGAAATGAATTTCATAATGTGGAATGCTACTTCATCCCAAGGGTATGGAAGGATTTCTCTCCTCACTCCATTTTTTTCTTCAAATGAATTCTTCATATGGAATAAAGAAGCTCTTTTTAGTTGAAGTGTTGGACGCCATATATTCCCTATTTCTCTTGACTACTAGGGGTGTTACACCATTTTTTGGTCATCTAACCTATTACTATTAGTTGCACCTAAGTACACCATGTAAGACCAATTTTACCCTAAGTAAAATTGCTTTCACTATGAAAAATAACTTCGTAAACAACCTTTATGAAGTTGTTTATGGTCTAAAGTAGGAAACCCCATGAGGAAATATTAAATAAATCTACATTTGTTTGATTTCCCTCAAGGAATAATTAGTTAAACAATAGTTTAATTAATATTCCTGGTTATATTTTACCCAAAATAGGAAAATTAATTAGATAAATCATTATTTATCTTATTATTTTCTAGGAATAATTATTTAAACCTTATTTAAATAATATTCCTTGTTAAATATGACTAAATCATTTATAAATAATTAAATAAATAATTATTTATTTGATTATTACTCAACCACATCCTTAAAATAATAAATAAATCATTTATTTATTTATTATTTACAAATAAAGGGATTTGACCCAAGTCAAATTCTTTTTCTCTCCAACAAATATAATAAAATATTACATAAAAGTTGATCTTGATTTGGTTAAAATATTTTAATTATGCACCAATATCTAGACTAACTCAATATTTTGTTATAAATAAAAGGGTTTTTCCATTCATTCACTACCTTTTGTTGCCTAAAGATCACTCTGTATCTATACTTTTGGTCTGAATTTGATCCACCATCATTGTCATATTTTTCTATCATTGTCTTGTGAGCTCCCTTTGAATTCCACTTGTTGTCTGGGTTTTCTACACCATCAAGAGAGGGGGATTTTAGATCTAAAGTGCTGAGGACTTACAAGAACCCATCCCAATGAGGAGGACTGGTAACATCCTTCTATGTTCTCCTCCCAGGTGCCATTAATACAAAATTCTTTAAACATATTCTTGTCTTGTCTATTGGATGCATGGAGCAACTCATGTTTTTATTTACTGCTTAATGTATTTTAATGCATAGATCTAGATTTTTGCAACATTTACCTTGGTCACCTAATTACAGATCTAAAGATATTGGCAGCCTTATTTGTTGTTAGGGTTGTTTGTTATACAACTAAAGTGGTATTTTGTTGTACGTTTGCGATTAAGATTCATACTAACAATTGGCAACTCCACACGGGTTTACGATTACAACCATTGTCGTCTTTGAGATCCCTGCATATCTAGCTGCTTTAAACCCTGGGATTTCTCTTTAGCTTCTTCTTTTTCTTCTCTTGATGTTGTTTTTAACCTATAAAACGCTAAAACATTAAAAATTCTAACTTCCGTGTGTTTTCGGACCTATTGCGCAGGTGATCGGCATCAGTTGCAGCTGAGACGACACATTCTTCCGAAACCTGCTCTCGAGAGTGTCGAAAGTGCAGGTCACACTTTTTGGGTAAAAAACTACAACTTGAACCTCTTGGGCACAGAAAAAAGGCCAAAACTTGCGACCTTAGCAGAAATCACGTCAGAGACTGCGACTTGGAATTTTTGCAGGAGTTTTTCAAAAAGTTTCCTGGGTTTGTTTGAGCCTCTATTCAGGGTTGTTTGACCTCTGTGTCTGCCTTCTTTGGACCTGTACTTGTTCTATTTTACACAACTAAGTGGGAACCTAGCCCCCTAGGGCTTCAGTACCCTCCACCTTTTGCGGAAGAGTTTTAGCTGTTGCAGGTTGTCTGAAATTTCAGTGTGTTCAGCCATTTTTCAGATCTTATATCTTACCTTCAGATCCACTTCAGATTGGTTATTTATCCATCCAAAACACCTCCTTTAGTTTTTTTTTGGTTTTCCTCTAGGGTCCCTTCGCTTTCATCCAGGATATAGCCTTTCGCCACCTCATTTATAGCAATCTTTCCTCTGATATTTTTTTTTTTTCTGCACCTATTTCCAGCAGATCTGACCTTTAGATCATTTTCCCTCCCGACTTTAGATCTATTGGCTATTTTGGTGTGTTTTGACTAGATTTTTTGCCCACCTACAGACTAGTTGTTGAGAGGCTCGCCTCCTTGGGTTTAGATTATCGCATAGTTAGCTATTTTTTTTTTTTCAGTCTCATATATTGTTATTTGCAGGTTTATTTACAGTTATACAACACACTTTTTATTTTTTTCTCTACAAAATTCTGGGTTTAAAAATTAAAATCTACACGCTTTACACACACACCCTAAGCAAAGAAGAGCTTGGTTAACACTGCCAAGCAAAGACTTTAAAACATTGTAATCAATGATCATGCACCTCTCTGCCCTTGTTTTGATATTGTAATCAATTGATCCTGCACCTCCTTACCCTTGTTGGTCTCTCTTCCCTTTCTTCCATGTTTGTGTCATCATCATTGCACCACCAAGGTGTTTATTCCGAAGACTTCTTGGCCTTCATCTTTAGTTTTCGATATTAATACTTACTCCTCCATGTATGATTCGAGTTATTCCTCCACCGAGTCTGCACTCTGACTCTTCTTCTAGTTCATTGGGTTCTCCTTCTGGTTCTACCCCCTATCACCTTCGCCATGTTTGGTTGAGGACCTAACGATGGTGGTAGCCCTGGCCCTAATGCTGGGAATACTACTAGTAGGACCACAATAGGAACTACCCCGGCTACTCCCTTGCTCCCCTATATGGCAGGCCTCATTCTTCCTTATTTTAACCAGTTGATAAATGACCCTATATGCCATAATGTTGGTTGGCCTACTATGCCAACCAATCTCCCTTTCAACATTCCCAAGTTTGAAGGTCTTGCTGGAGAAGATCCAACAAATCATGTTCGATATTTCCACATGTGGTGTTCTTATAACTCCATTACCAATGACTCTATCCATATTCGGTTGTTCCAACGTATGCTTACTAGTGAAGCTTCTAAGTGGTATGTTGATCAGGCCTCATCCTCTCATACCACCTTTGTGACTCTTGCCCGAGCTTTTTTTTCTTACTTCCAGCTTCCGCTTCATTATGACACTCGTACCGAACTTTCGACTTCTTTCTGTCAATCATCTGTGACCCACCTATCCAATCATGTCCAGGAATGGCGGAGAAGAAGGAGCCTACGTTGAGCCCCTACCTTCGAAGACCGTGTCTACATGGACTAGTTCCTTAGATCGCTCTTGCCTACTATCGACAAAGATTTCGCATCGCATTTCCCTCAAACTGAAGAAGCCGCTCTCTAAATTGTGTTAAAATATGACCTGATCTATGCTCAGTCGGGTTATGTTTATACTGTTTGTAATGTTCCAAAATTTTCATGAAGAAAATTGGAACATCAATTTTTTCTTATTTCATCTAGGTAAAATGGGTAAAAGGCCCATGAGTAGGAATAATATCCTTCATAATGTGAAAAGGATCATTGGAGTAGCTTATTTTTCACCTTCTAGTGTGAAAAGGGGCAATTTGCATAAGGACAAGGTCAAGTTTGACCAAGTCAACAACGTTGCCTAAGAGGTATAGCTTGCATGGGAAGACAACAGAGTTTTGGAGGGAGAAAGATTCTTTGTGGAAGAAACCCTAATGGGTGGGGTCTAGGGCAAAGAGGCATTCAATTGCATAAATGGAGGAAGAGGCAGCCATAGTGAGACATATTGGATCATTTGATATTTGTCTATTCAAACAAATTGCAGTCGCCAATTGTTCAGCTGAGTTGCAGTGATACTTAGCACGAGGGATTCATGTTTAGGATTTCCTCTCCTTCTTGAGAGGCCTCTTGAAATATTTCACTTCATTTTCTCCACATCTTGGCTCAAGGCCCAAATCCATTATTCAGTCACTATGTTATTTTTCTTGAAGTATAACCTAGTGTTGTTGGGTGTTGCAGTGGAGGGTTCCACAACACTTCTCTTTGGCTCATCTTTCAGAGGAGGGAGTTCCTATTCCTCCGGGAGGTTATTGAAAGGGATTTTAGAGATGATTTGCATATCTTGGCATCAAGGCCAACATCTCCCATCATAGACACCGCAGTCCATCCTCAAGGCTATGTTATTTCAGTGCACATTTGCAGTGAGAGGTTGCACCAGCTTCTTGGAGGGCAAGATCTTCAGTGCCGAGATCAGCCTTTCATTGAGAGATCCATTGGAGGAGGTTTATTTCATATTGTACATATTATTCAGCCATCTCCATATTATTACAGTTTTGATTTGTAGCTGCTGCCCAGCAACTCTGGCATTTCTACAGAATTTCCATTTTCATGTATATTGTAGCCAATCCTTCCAAGGATTGTGTATTATTGTTGTATTAGTGTTTTCAGGGGTTGAAGGCTTTCTCCCCCTCATTTCTTGAGATTATATTTCCATATAATTATATTTTCCATTTTGTATATTTCAGTGTCTTCTATAAACTGCGTTATTTTAGCCAAGGCCTTTCATATGTAGCAGTGCTCTTGCATTTCCTTGTACATGCTCTATTGAGGCTTCCATTGCCTAGCTGGAGTGATTGATTCCTCCACATAATGTATACATTTTCTGCTATATTATATATTTGTTGGCTGTACCTACCTTCATGTGTTCATAGATACAGAATAACATCGTCTTTCCATTTCTTGCTTAAGATTTGTTGCAGTCCCTCATCGGGCAGTTTCTGAGGACATCTAGTAGTGGGAGATCTGTTTAACCACTCTAGAAGGATTTCTTTGGAGCCATATATTGAATTTAGGACTTAGATACATTTATCTAAGGGATCCAGGTCCTGGTTTCAATTCTTGTAGCATCTATTACTGGAAAATGCATTTTCTAGTCATGCCTTGCTAGCTGTTCCAGATTTGGAATACTACAGTGGTATCGAAGTTGCTTTCTTGGATCAGCCTGTGAGTCTAAGCCCAAGAAGATTGAAGAGGATGGGTTTTATCTCATCATATTTTAGATCCATGAAGAACATCCCCAAGGAGGATAAGCAGAAAGAAGAGGAAGAACCCTACACTTCCTATTCTCATCAAGGAGACAAAGAAATAAGCAGGAAAAAGACTCCATATTTTGGAGAAGAAAAAGGGGATAATCTTACAAAGCTTCTTCCTAAATCAGTACATATGATTCATGAAGAATTCAAGGATATCTAAAGAAAGATGTATGGATAATATCTTGGAGGGTCTGATTCAAAAGAAAACTCTAGATTTGAGGAGTGTGAGCATATAGCTACACATCCTAATACTCAGCGTAGTCACATGCTTGGGATTTCCGGAAGAGAGATGAAGAGAGAAGAAGAGGTTGCTAGGAGGGAAACCCTTAGCAATTTCTTGCAAGAGTATGAGTTTCAAACTCAGAAATTCAGAGATCATCTTAGTTTTTCAGAGTTTTCAAGATGAAGGTGAATGAAAGAAAGCAGCAGGATAGATTTCATCTATCTACCTTTGAAGTTTCACCTACATGTTCAGACAAAGCTTGGGTGGAGGAGTTAGAAACCTTCTTGCTGCATCACCAAATTCCGGAGGATGAAGCCATCAAAGTTGTAGCGTTGCATTTGAGAGGTAAGGCTTATGCCTGGTGGATCTTTGAATCTTTTTCTTTGAGAAATGTAAACATTACATCTTATAAAAATTTCACTAAGGAATTAGTGAAAATATTTGATGAAAATAATCATGAGACACACATGGTGGATCTAAACAAGAAAAATAAAATAAAAACCTTGCATAAGAATGCAGTACCATTTCAGAAAACAATGGCGAAGGCTGAAAACTTGCACCATACTTTTCCAGAGGAAAGGTTTTCATCTCACACCTTTGAGCAAAGGCACATGGAGATCTCTTTTTCAAAAAGGGATCCAATCATTGGAGGGTTTCCCATGCATGTTGCAGAGATTGAGGGCAACAACGCTGTTAGATCTGGAGTTGATCTAGCACCTCATGCAGAGGAAGGAGGAGCTCTTGCTCCAAATAGAGGGATTCTTGCATATTTGCAAGAAAGTCCCAGGGATCTCATGTGTGGAGATCAAGGCACAACTCATGTCCTATTTGTGCCATTGTTGAGGAGGTGTAGAACCATGGAGACATAAGGAGAAGATAGGGAGGATGAATATCATGATGTGATGAGGAGCACACATCCCTATTCATTTTTGGAGGTTGATGCACCTAAGAAGGTGATTGGATTGCGCAGTGGAAGCAGGGACAGATTTTTTCATTCATATATTCAGTCATCTCTTGATGATGATGTCTCATTGCATGGAGACATTTTTTCGGGGAGACCACTAGACCAGTAGAGGAGGATGGATGCTTCACTAGTTGAGGCACCACTCAGTGATTTCAGAGGATTGGGAACCTTGGGAGAGCTTGATGCAGCGTTGGGAGTATGGGGTAGACTCAAGGAGAGAGAGGCCATTCTCTCAACATCATCAATACCCACTTCCATTTCAGATATTGTGCTATGGCAGAAGCAGTAGGGGAAGGATAGAAACCTTTCCACTTACAACTTTGGCATAGGAGATGTGAGAGAGGAATATGACCATATGACAGATGCTCTTCATGAGGGACCATCAGCGTTGTCACTATGAAGGTTAGATCCATATTGGAGCTCCCAGCTGTTGGTGGAGTATTCCAAGGATCTCTTTACTTGCATGATCTTGGATGACCAGTTGCACGAGGATGGATATTTAGTCAGAAATGGGGTCATATTTTATCATGGTATAATCTTCTTCCCTAGAGCTTCCAAGCTCAAGGAGAAGTTGCTACAAGCAGCTCGGGAGGATTTCCTGTTCAACCCCACTTGTTCTATGAGAGCATACCACACCATCAAGGAGGGGTATTTTTGGATGGGCTTTGAGGAGGAGATATATCTACATATGAGGAGATGCATGGACCAGATGGAGATGGAGGAGAGACATAAATCTTTGGAGGAGTTAGCACAGCCACCTCTTTCCACCTTGAGGATGAGAGGAGAGTCATTTTTGAGCCACTCCATTTGTATGAGAAGATAGTATGGTAAGGGTATTCATTATTTTTTACATGATTATTTTTATAATGTATGTATGCATCCCTTAACCATACATGAGAAAGATGATGCTCCAAGGAGGAGAATTATTTTTTCTAGACCACATGGTTTATATGAGGCGATAAGCATCATTGATGGTGATTCCCTAGGAGGAATTGGGGAAGAGATGTGTTATGGAGGACATGCTCATTGTACACCTTGCATTATTCACTTCCTCCATACTTATGAAGAGATTGGAGCAACAAGCAAGTAGTTGAGAAGCCACTTATTTTATCAGTCTCTATTGCAATTGAGGTTCAAGTTGTGCTATTTGCATTTGAGGTACCATTGTCCTTTTCATTTGTTGCATATGGCAGAAATTATTATTCTCATTTTTTCTCCCTATGGCTCTATGGTTTCTGTCTTTATGAGGAGCATGCTTGGGAGAGAGACACATTGGGTGAATGTGCCCTTTGAGGGAGAATCCTCCCACACTCTTTGCACTACATGTTCTAAGGGGAGCATGGGAGATGATATGGCCACTAGATAAACTCACTTGTTTCCATATGAGGTGAGCCATATGATAGTTGACATGCCATATGTTGATGACTTCCAACTCATCATATATGGAGATATTTGGGTAAGCCTTATTTGCAGCGTTGGGGGAGAGATCTTTGGAGGTCTAGTTCTCCTTTTGCCTCTTGAGGGCCAACTTATTGCAGCCCATGGACAGCCAGCACTCTACACTTATCATAAGTGGAGATATGGACAGCGTGGGGTAGGCTACATAGTCTACCATGTGTAGATTTCATCCCACCTACCTTGTCGGAGCCAAAGGTGGATGACAACTTTCAGGAGTTGCCTAGTTGGAAGGTGACTTATTTTGCATGGCTCATAGCTTGGAGATGGAGGATCCATATGGGAAAGATAGTTCCCATTTTATTTTAGATCCCATTATTCAAGGGGACCTCTAGACATAACTTTGCTAACCTCTTGAGTATGTCACCTTTACATGATGATAGCTTGATAGCTAACTTACATGCTGAGGAGGGGCAATGTGAAGGCTTGATTGATGAGATAGCATCACTTTCCTTGGAGGAGATCATCATACACAGATGCTATAGGGATAGGAGGAGAAAATAACTTGGTTTATCCTTTCACTTGTTTGAGGACAAGCAATCTTTGAGAGGGGAGGACTGTAATGTTCCAAAACTTTCATGAAGAAAATTGGAACATTAATTTTTGCTTATTTCATCTAGGAGGTGAATAAAATGGGTAAAAGGCCCATGATTAGGAATAAGAGCCTTCATAATGTGAAAAGGATCATTGGAGCAGCTTATTTTTCACCTTCCAGTGTGAAAATGGGCAATTTGCATAAGGACAAGGTCAAGTTTGACCAAGTCAACAGCGCTGCCTAAGAGGTGTAGCTTGCATGGGAAGACAGTGCAGTTTTGGAGGGAGAAAGATTATTTATGGAAGAAAACCTAATGGGTGGGGTCCAGGGCAAAGAGGCATTCACTTGCATAAAAGGAGGAAGAGGCAGCCATAGTGAGACATCTTGGATCATTTGATATTTGTCTATTCAGACAAATTGCAGTCTCCAGATGTTTCGCTGAGTTGTAGTGCTGCTTAGCACGAGGGATTCCTGTTTAGGATTTCCTCTCCTTCTTGAGAGGCCTCTTGAAGGATTGCAATTCATTTTCTCCACATATTGGGTCAAGGCCCAAATCCATTATTCCGTCACCGCGTTATTTCTGCTGAAGTATAACATAGTGTTTTTGGGTGTTGCAGTGGAGGGTTCCACAACACTTTTCTTTGGCTCATCTTTTAGAGGAGGGAGTTCCTATTCCTCCAGGAGGTTAGTGAAAGGGATTTCAGAGCTGATTTTTACATCTTGGGATCAATGCCAACATCTCCCATCATAGAAAGTGCATTCCATCCTCAAGACTGCGTTATTTCAGTGCACATTTGTAGTGAGAGGTTGCACCAGCTTCTTGGAGGGCAAGATCTTCAGTGCCGGGATCAGCCTTGCATTAAGAGATCCATTGGAGGAGGTTTCTTTCAGATTTTACATCTTATTCAGCCATCTCCATTTTATTATAGTTTTGAGTTGTAGCTGCTTCCGAGCAACTCCAGCATTTCTGCAGAATTGCCATTTTCATGTATATTGTAGCCAATCCTTCCAAGGATTGTGTATTATTGTTGTATTAGTGTTTTCAGGGGTTGAGAGCTTGCTCCCCCTCATTTCTTGAGCTGCTATTGCCATATCATTATATTTTCCATTTTTTATATTGCAGTGTCTTCTATAAACTGCGTTATTTTAGCTAGGGCTTTTCATATGTAGTATTGCTCTTGCATTTCCTTGTACATGCTCTATTGAGGCTTCCATTGCCTATCTAGAGTGATTTATTCCTCCACATATTATATAAATTTTCTGCTATATCAGATATTTTTTGGCTATACCTACCTCCATGTGTTCACAGCTATAGAATAACTCTGTCTTTCCATTTCTTTCTTAATATTTGTTGCAGTCCCTCATCGGCAACTTTCTGATGACATCTAGTAGTGGGAGATCTGTTTAACCACTCTAGAAGGATTTCTTTGGAGCCATATCTTGGATTTAGGACTTAGATACATTTTCTAAGGGATCCAGGTCCTGGTTTCAATTCCTGTAGCAGCCATTACTAGAAAATGCGTTTTCCAGTCATGCCTTGCTAGCTGTTCCAGACTTCGAATACTACACTGTTCTACTCGATCTTCCTAGACCCGATGGTGCCAATGCACCGGGGGCATCTCATGCTGCTGACAGCATCATTGGACCTCTCTCTCTCATTCATATACTCAACCTCCTATGGGCTATGGTTTTCCTCAAGGAGGGGCCAGCACCTCCAACACTTTTCCCCCTCCCAGTAGCATGTATCCAGGATACGACATACCTCCCCCTTTTGCCCAACCTCCTATTTACCACACTATTACCCAACCTCATTATTATCTGTATCCGTAGCTTGGTGCTCCACCTCCTCCAGCATTAGCATCTCTTCCTCCCTTTCCTTCTCAACCCCCGCAATAGCAACCACCACCCCCTCAGGGGTAGGTGTATGCATAGCAGGGCATGACTAATCCTCTTCCTTATAAAAATAAGAGGAAAGGCACTCAAAATCAATCTTCCCTGGTAATCCTCGACCTAATCCTCAAATTAATGCTCCTAACACTGCTAAACAACAATAGGGCACTCAGCCCAAGCAAGACAAGAATGTTTGCATGAATAAGGCTTGTTCATGTTGTGGTGTTTTTGGTCATTGCATACATGATTGTCCACTTCTACCACAGATGTGAAATATGTGGGAGTCTGAAGTAGTATTGTGAGGACAACAAGCCTGCCTTTCGTCCTTCCCAGTCTTTCACCTACTCAACCGGTTGTGTTTACTAATACTTTCCCTCAGCAAGGATTTGTGGCTACCCAACCACTTGAAGGTTAGGTAGCCACTCAACCTCCTTCACCTAGTACCTCTGATTACCAGATCCTCATGATGAACTCTGACCAACCTGTTATTGTTGACCTCAACCTTTAGACTCGGTCCCATCAGTACAACAAGCCTCCCGCTACGTATGTCCCTGAGATCCCTTCTTCAAGTTCTACAGAGCCTCTTTCGAAAACCAATGGTCCTTTCTAGATCCCTTAGTATAAGGCATAGGTTCATACCAAGATCCCTAAGGAACCATTACGTCGAAATGCTGCTTCTGGAAAAGTTGCCCATTCGTATAGCATAGTATATGATTTAGTGCAATCTCCTACTGCCATTTCAATGCTGGAACTCCTCTAGTCGTGCCCTTCACAACAAAAATCTCTACTATCTTTCATGGGCATTGTAGATCCTTCAGATGATCGCTTGATCATCTTCGATGCTAACTGGTTAGAACATCTTCCTCTTCCTACTTCTGTCGCCTTCCAAATCCTAGTCAAGATCCGGAACACCAACATTTCCCAGTGTATCATTGATGAGGGGGCATCCACCTATGTGATGTCTGCTTTGATTTTGAATAAAATCAGACCACCTGAGCTGGCTCCTTCCACGATCACTCTTCAAGCATGGGATGGCCACAGCCGTCGCCTTCCAAATCCTTTTCAAGATCCGGAATTCCAACATTTCCCAGTGTATCATTGATGAGGGGGCATCCACCTATGTGATGTTCACTTTGGTTTTGAAGAAACTCAGACCACCTGAGCTAGCTCCTTCCACGATCACTCTTCGAGCATGGGATGGCCACGGATCCCAGCCCAGTGGCCTATTCCGCAATTGTCCTATTACTCTTGTGGGAAAGACTATTTGCGTTGACGTAGAAGTCATTAATGCCCCCTTAGATTAAAATATTCTACTGGGTCGTAACTACACCTATGTGATGTATATTGTCCCATCTGTGGTCCACCACAAGATGTCCTTCCATCATAATGGAAATATAATCACAATTGACCAGTTGACATATTACGAACCAAATTCTTAGACCTCCCCTGAGTCCATCATCTCTTCAGTGGCCAATAATCAAACCTTCGATCCTTTGACTAGTGTCTCACCCGGAGTCTACAATGACTCCTCTTTTCTTGGTACATTGCTTGGTATTCCTCCTCCTGTCTCTAATCCCAGCTCATCGAATATTTGCATCATGAAATCATCTTGGGTTGCCTTCAAACAGCCCACTTCGGCTAGTCAGCAGCCTCGCCCTCTGCAGCCTACTCCTAGCCCTTCGATTTAGCCTTCTAGACCCCCTCCTCCTAGCCCTTCACCCATAGCTGGTATCCATGATCATATTTATCCTCATGGAACGGTTCCTCCAGGCCTTAACCATCTTGGAGCCATCCCGCCTGGCCATTACCCCTCTGGTCAAATATCGTTCCTAGCTCCCCCTCCTGGAGTGTACCAGTGCCTGACATGGCAACACTCTCTCTTCCTAACCTGACCCTGGGGATTCCCATTTGGTACCTTGATCCCCTAGTCACTACCTTGCCTCGTCAACCAAAACCTTATCTTGATTTGACCCTGATTCAACTGGTCCCCATGACTTCTTCCACTGCTATAGTGCCTCAGCCACCTCAATAGGAACTTTATCCTATTGCAACAACTTCAGGTAAGAAGGGAAAAGCTTGCAATAGGGCATCAAAAGACAAGAATGCCCCGACTGACCCTGCTCCTCCTCCGCCTCCAAAGCCTTGTGCTTTGTGTGATGTCATCGCTCATGCCACCCATACCTATCCTGAGTTGCCTCATATCAAGCCCATGGTTAATGTTGTGCTCCCTAAGTCTATGGTCCTTGAAGCCTTTGTTTCTTCCTCGTCTGTAGCCAAGAACCCTAAGACTATTCAAACCAATCAAACTTTTTCTTTTTGTGATCTACATGGCCATTATTCTCATCATTGTCCCCACCTTACGCATTATCGTGCCTCTTTGGAGGTAGTTTGGGAGTACGAGATTGAATAGAACCAGTCTGCCTCTCCTCTTCTCATGCAGTATTCTTCTGTCCAGCCTGAGGATTTACCTACTCCCATTGACATTCCCCCTCCTGATGTTGAGATGACAGAGCCCGTGACCACTATCCTCTACCTATGATCATCCATGAGACCCTCGGTGGAAGCTCCCTCTGACCCCTGTTGTTTCGCTTGACCTCCCTTCAGCGATCACCCTGGGCTCAACATCGGTAGATCATTTATCTTCTTATTCTTCTGTCATCCCCTGTGACGATGCACATGTGAACCTTTCTTCTCATTATGATGAGTCAAGTAACTTCACCGCTTCATGTGGTCTCCCTTCCTCCAGTCATTCCATATTCTACTGTGATGATGACATCATGGAAGCCTTGTCCACCCCTAACCTCATCTTTGCTGCCCATAAGCGGGATGGCACCATCTGTGTCTATGGTGAATTTTGTGGCTTGAGCACAAGCTACACCTCCGGTAGCTCCCACACACCACCTACCCGTCGGCGTGTGAGTAGTAGACATCTTACCCAGATCACTCCCTCTCGTAGTGTTTGTTCGATCTCTACTATGCACTCAGGTGGCTAGCATTGTTCATCATCCTCCCATTTTTTGTCTTGTGGCACTTTTCAGATGGACCTCCCGTCCACACCTTATATCGGTTATGCCGATGGTAAAAGTTGCTACTCTCGAAATCTAGCCTCGGCAGGTTGGGCCATCTTTAACCCCTTGCATTCACTTGTTCTCTCGAACGGTGTATGCATTGGTACTGCTACCAATAATCATGCCGAATATGATGTAGTGCAAGGTTTATTAGTCGATGCCCTTTCACATCGCATCCTCCACCTTCATGTTTGTTTAGACTCCATGCTTCTTGTCATGCAATTGAATGGTGTCTATCATGTGCATAATCCTATCCTTTTTAGAAGATATTTACGAGGGAAGCTTTTGATGCATGAATTTGAAATCATTACATTCAGTCATGTACCTAAAGCACAAAATCACTATGTAGATAGCATTATAAACAATATTCTAGATTGGCATTTAGAACATGCATTTAACACAAGACAATAATATAACATAAAACCATCAAAATGATGCATATCCATAATAAAAAAATTTCGAGTCCATTAACTCAGATACATATGACATGCCCATACCATGTTACAAATAATCAAAACTAGGGGCACCACCTGCCCCTACACCTAATCACTATCCAGAGGATCCCGAGCTAATGGCTATGCTCCCATAGCTCGTAGATCGTGCATCCCTCGTCTTGCCAATACATGGTTCTATGTACTGGTCATCCAAGTCTTGCCAGCCACGCTTTGAAACACCGGTCAGAAGCCTCTCACATCTACGATGGATGTCCTCCATGAGGGCTGCTGCATCCTCATTTTGTGGTGCTCTCGATCCACTCGGTCCTGTAGCTCCTGATACTGCGAGTCGTCCCATATATCCGGTCGGTTTTACCGGTGTTGTATCTGCATACCAAAAGTAAAAGAATCAGTACCATATACAATATTCTAGAACTTTACATGCACATAAAATATTAGCAATTTTTCACTTACCATTGGACCCCCATACTCGACCAGGCGGCAGTGGCAAGTTTGGGTCCCCACGATAACTAATCCCACTATAGGGATAGTAATCTATGTACAATGGCATATGATCCCAATGAGCAAAGAATTCTGGTTAGAACACTCGTCCAAGCACCCCACCTCAAACTCTGCACAGTAGTCGCCCCCACTGGCATATCTTGGGCTCTCGCAAGCCCCCATATTGGAGTTGTATGCGAGGTCGAAGTGTTTGGATCTTCTCAAAGAAGAGCGAGCACAAAACTGTACCATATGCACAGTCATGGTTCACTTTCTGCTTGCATAGTGACAACTATCGTTTCAACGACGACAGCATCATCTAGGCCCACCCATAGTAGGTCCCACTCAACACACTCTCCACAAGCATTATCTTCCCTCCAGTGATGTGGTGGAGTGCCTAGTTGACCAAGATCCGTAGCACCGCTGCAGCCACAGCCTGGGTCTATAACCTCTCTATATCCCCGATGGGTATCCGTGTCCCTTTAACATGGAGACCTGGTCGAAAATGGTGCTCTACAAACTCCATGATATTCTGCCCTCACGGTAACACTGGCTGAGTATTCCCTACCATCTCAAGTGGTGGGAGACCAGTCAGAAAATATATGTGCCGGACCGTCAATTCGATTTGGTGCCCCTGCACTATAAATACCTCATGTTCTGAGTCCTAATAACTGATAATTCGGGCCAACAAGGGCTCTCCTGCTCTCATAAGAGGGTTCTCCACAAACTTCAGAACCCCAAACCTGGCCAATGCACCACGGACACCTTGATCCTTTCGGATCTCCGATCGTAAGGTGCCCAGGTCTCTCTCTCCATTTGATCCGTAATTCTACCATATCTGCACAAAACCATCAGATTTGTCAGTGTATAGATAGGAAATACTGTATCCAAACATTAAAACCTAGTTCTCAGCCAAAAAAAAGTAGAGAAAAACCCCTCTCTATTAGGTCGCACTTTTCAGGCCCAATCCTGGGAAAAGTCATAGTTTTGTGCAGAAAACCTACTACCGAGGTTGCAGTTTTTTCCCCAAAAAGTGCGACCCAGCTGTGAAGAGGAGCAGGGGTCTATTATTGAGCTCTGGGGACCTAAACTGAACTTTCAATCCACTAAAATAAAATATTATGGTTAGGCCTCTGACCTGCAACTGACGGATCTCGATTCCAATGGTCATTTTGTCTATTATGCTCGCCGCAAGATTTAGGGCCTTCTCTCTCCTCTACATTCACCACAACTCCACATGGAAATGAGTGAATTTGGAGGGGAAAATCCTTATTAAAAGAGAAACCCTTGATTTTTATTTTGCCTACTGCGGCCAGACTGTAGCTTAGTTTGACAAACCATCTGTATTGTTGGAAAGCTCTCACTGAGCCCTCAAATGGGTATCTATTAGTTTTTGGTGATTTGATACTTTACCAGGACACATTTTGTCAAAGAAGTGTCACTTCAACACTCCTAAAAATTGAATTTCTTCACTTGTAACACTTGTAATTAGGGAACCACTTTGCCTCCATACTTGTCCATGCTCATGTATTTTTTTGTCATGAGTAACCATCCTGTACTCATGTTTTTATGTTCCCCATTGGACCTTTACTATGTGGCAGCATTATCGAGTCACCCTTGTTTAGAGCATCCGAGTTGAGTCATCATCGCATTCATGGAGTGTATCTCAAGTCCCTTTCTATCCTGCTATAGTCCTCCATCCTTCATTGCTTGATCCCTCTCTCGTGTCGCACATTATGGCCTCCAGTCCTACTATTCCCTATCCCCCTTTGATATTGATTCAATCACTACCAGGTCAACCATGCCCTTTATGCTCTAACAAGGGAAGTCGTCCGTCAACTACTCAGTACCCCCCATTTCATCATCATCCCCGGTGTCAGTCTATTAGTCACTCTACTATTTTCTCTCATGTCTTAGTTGAGGAATCTTTATTTCCTCACCTATGGTGGACCTCCTTCTGTCGACATTAGATCATTTATTCTAGAAGACAAGTTTAGAGGGTAGTGTACCTTGGTTCCATCTTCCACTCTTGTTCAATGCCTCGAATCAAGTAAAGGGACTCCTTATATCCCTTTGACTTGATTGTTTCTCAGCTCTAGGTCCTTACAGCATGATCGAGATCTGTATATTTGATGGTTCAGTGATGCAGCATATTGGACCAGTGATTCCCAGGTGTGTGTGAGATGTTTCAACCCTCATGAGGGGGTGACCCTATAGGTAGCCCCCCACATTCTCGGAGGACCTCCTCATTACAGCCTTTGATGCAGCTCCATATATTTGATGATGTTGGCCTTAGCTACTTGCAACGCCTTTTTGTTTGCATGTATTAGTCAGATTTTCAGGGCCCTTTCCTGTTTACAAGGGCATTTGGGTTGTATTTGTATCTCATGTACTCAGATATTATTGTATAAGTCTTGGCTATTATCCCAGGCATAGTATGTATGTGGGATTCATTATCATATTTCTATCTGGCTCATGTTTATGCTAGCATGTACTCTATAGTTCAGTCCCTTGTTTACTGGACGCATTATTCTTTGTACTTTGTCTCGGTGGGCATAGGCATGCCTCCCCTACCACCTATATCACATGTACTCACTCATAAAAGATACTTGTCGCACCTATAAGTCTCGCCTCCTCAGGGTCTAGTCCTCTAGCTCTTTGGTCTACCTTGTATTTCTCTCTCTCCTACTTCCCCTTCATTGTCTAGTGATTGAGTTCTTACAACGTACTTCAGTCATACGATTAGCTCTTAACGCTCGCACGCTGCGGGGAAGTATGTTACACAATTTTTTGGTCATCTAACCTATTACTATTAGATGAACCTAAGTACACCATGTAAGACCAATTTTACCCTAAGTAAAATTGCTTTCACTATGAAAAATAACTTAGTAAACCACCTTTATTAAGTTGTTTATGGTCTAGACAGGAAACCCCGTGAGGAAATATTAAATAAATCTACATTTGTTTGATTTACCTCAAGGAATAATTAGTTAAACAATAGTTTAATTAATATTCCTAGTTATATTTAACCCAAAACAGGAAAATCAATTAGATAAATCATTATTTATCTTATTATTTTCTAGGAATAATTATTTAAACCTTATTTAAATAATATTCCTTGTTAAATATGACTAAATCATTTATAAATAATTGAATAAATCATTATTTATTTTATTATTACTCAAACACATCCTTAAAATAATAAATAAATCATTTATTTATTTATTATTTACAAATAAAGGGATTTGACCCAAGTAAAATTCTTTTTCCCATCCAACAAATACAATAAAATATTCCATAAAAGTTGGATCTTGATTTGGTTAATAATATTTTAATTATGCACCAATATTAGACTAACTCAATATTTTGTTATAAATAGAAGGGTTTTTCCATTCATTCACTACCTTTTGTTGCCTAAAGATCACTTTGGATCTATACTTTTGGTCTGACTTTGATCCACCATCATTGTCATTTTTTGCTACCATTTTCTTGTGAGCTCCCTTTGAGTTCCACTTTTTTTCTAGGTTTTCTACACCATCAACGGAGAGGGATTTTAGATCTGAAGTGTCGGGGACTTACAAGAACCCATCCCGTTGAGGAGGACTAGTAACATCCTTCTATGTTCTCCTCCCAAGTGCCATTAATACAAAATTATTTAAACATATTCTGTCTTGTCTATTGGATGCATGGAGAAACTGATGTTTTTATTTACTTCTTAATGTCTTTTAATGCATAGATCTAGATTTTTTCAAAATTTATCTTGGTCACCTAATTGCAGATCTAAAGATATTGGCAGCCTTATTCGCTATTAGGGTTGTTTTTTATGCATAGCTAAAGTGGCATTTTTCGTACGCTTGTGATTAAGATTCATACTAACAAGGGGAAAAGCGGTGATTCTACTAATTAACCCAGGTTTAATTGTGATAACTAGGCCTCTAACCACAGTGGTGGCCATCTCATTTGTTTGTGATTGCAAAGCCACTACGAATTCTTGAGCTATCTCCACATTAAAGCCTTTGAGGAGCTCGAAGAAACCTAACCAGTGGTGGTTCCGGAAAATCTCCACCATGTGAGGGTGCAATATTATTATTTTAATATATGTAGGCTCCCTTCTATCGAATCCTCCTCCAATTTTATTGTTGTTTTAGGAAGGTGGATGAATGATTTTTTCTGAGAGTTATTTGTGAAGTGTGGCCTTCGATATTATAACTTTTAAATAAACTCAGGCTACCTTGATTCAACCTCTTAATTCCCTAATTATTGTTGATTGTGTATGAATTTCATGGAAAATTCACAACTTTTGGGAGTGGCAACCACTTACCTCTGGCCTATGGTGTTTTTTTCTTGGAAGATGGTGGTCTTAGGAGTTAATACCACCTATGAGTGGCTCTGCTTTGCACTTTTTCTCACTGCTAAACCTTATGTGAAGTTTCCTGTAGCACACGCTTTGCATGCAAACTTTGTCTTGGTGCTCCGTTATTCGATGGCTCCTCTAAATTTCATTTCCCCCACTAATCTCAAAATTATAAATGAAATGATAAGAATGAGCCAACATTTCTCATTATGGAAACTTAACCAGATTTGGAGCAGAGTGATGACTTGGACTGTGGCATGATTTTTTCTCTTCTGGACCATTGGTCCCACTCCACTTAATCATTGCCTCTACCTCAAAATCACCTCCATGTCCTTGTGAAATCCCCTTTAACTGATTTGAATTGCCATGGTGACATGCACACTCAACTTATAATTCAATTTAACTTCATGATGGTGGCCAAGTTAACTGGCCACCTGTTCTCCCTTTTAATCTCTAATTCTCGACATTAATTCATTTTGGATAACATGAGTGCATAGCGAGAGGGTGAAGGGCCATACATTAGCCTACATGTTGTTGACGAGTTGCAGACATCATTTGATGTACATAGCTGGTGTTCGGTGATAGCCATGACTATTTTTCCTTTTGCTGTGTTTTTTTTATACATTTTATGAGTGAGAAACTTATTTCTAAGTTAGATGCTTAAAATTTCTATTTTCCTGTTCTTTTTTCAAGTGCTACATGGAGGTCCTTAGGTGATATTTTGTTGTGATCATCCTAGATTTTTATGATGTTCCTTTGAATCCATTTCCATCGATTCCTTCTCACTTTTTTCCATTGTTGTGCCATGTACAAGATTGCTACAAGAAGTAATCAACTTCTTGTAGCAGACCCTTATCTACTTATTTAGAGCTCCATATTGTTGATAAATGAAGGTAAATGGTGTATGGAGTTTAGGTATTGACATAAAAAGTGAGTGGAGTGATGGAGAGGTGAGAATAGAGGTCCCATGTCCAGATATAGGTAACCTAGATGATAATGGCGAAAAATAGGGTTTAAACAATAAGTACTTATGCATGGAGTGGAGTCAAGATTAGTAGTGGCAGGTATAGGAAAATAATCCATTTTAATATTTTTTTTTAATTTTAGATTACCTTGGGAGAGCTTCCTTTCTCACATATGAGTTTCCTGTGCAGTTATAGGGTTTCTTGTAGCATTACAGGAAACCTTGTAGCAACTAGTACACCTTGTAGCAATTACAGATAGGAGAAAAAAAATGTTTTTATACTTACTTGAAGGGAGAAATGGGTGGATGGATGCTTATTGGAGTTTCTTATGGAGTGGGTAGGTAGAGAGAGAGAGAATATAGGAATACAACTACTCTTATTTGTCTAAAACTATCTTTGAACAACAACCTGCAAACCAGAAATAAGTCAGTGGATAGGTGTGCTATTTCTTTTTATTCTTCTTTTGTATATATATATATATATATATATATATATATATATATATATATATATATTCTAAGGACATGTGGGCTGCCTCCATAGAGGTTTTCAACCCACAAGCATGCCTTGGGTGCCGTAAGGAGGTTTTCACCAAAGGATCTTTTATTTATTTGTTTTTTTTTTTCTTTTTCTACTCCAGGACTACCTCATGGAGTTTTCAACTCTAGAGTTTGCCTTCAGTGCCTCAGAGACGTTTTCACCTATGCCTTTTTGTTCTTTCCTTTCTTTTATTTTTTGTATGACGGAAAGGTGCTGGAAAATATGGAGCCTCCAATGACATACAACTCCCTATTTATGGAATGTATAAACTCATCCCTAGAGAGGGGCTTATTGTATTCTTTGATCCTGTACCCATTGAAAAGCATGGGGATCCTCTCCTTATCTAAGGTTATGATATGAACCACACTATTATCATAGCATTTTAACACTTTGTAATGTCCCAACCATATTTTCATTCATTTTCCTTTCAAATCCTTGAACCTTGATTTATAGAGCAACACCCTTCATTCCATTCATTCCAAACCTTCATTTGTAGCTGAATCACTTCTGTGTGAAGGAGTGCCGACAACCTAAACTCATCCAAACCATTTAAATGCAACAACATTTCTTTTTGGGCCTTTCTGATATCTAGGTCTAACTCAACTTCCATCCTCAAGGTATTGCATTCAAGCTCAATGGAAAGTAGAGCTTTATTCCCATAGACTAAGTCATAAAGAGTTAACCCTATGGTTGTATTCCAAGTGGTATTATAGGCCTAAGTGGCTTCCAATAATCTGTGTACCC
Organism: Pinus albicaulis; assembly: GCA_034641835.2. Classification (NCBI taxonomy): domain Eukaryota; kingdom Viridiplantae; phylum Streptophyta; class Pinopsida; order Pinales; family Pinaceae; genus Pinus; species Pinus albicaulis. Next base: position 165,831,839 of record CM076578.1, on the reverse strand, counting down.
AATATTTCATGCTACTACTCACAACCTTGGTGAGGATATTCTCCAAGGCTCGGCTTGTCACTTTCGCGTGGGCATTTTCTTGAGGATGGTACATAGTGGAAGTCTTATACTTGATCTTGAGCCGCCTCATAATATTTCCAATGGGATGAGATGTAAATTGAGCCCCGTAATCAAATAATACCTCTCTGGGCTATCCAAACTTGAAGAACATATTATTTCTAAGAAAATTTTCTACTTTCTCCTCTATTACCACCTTTATAGCCCTTGTTTCATCCCACTTGGTCAGGTAGTCAGTGGAAACTATGATATACCTCTTCTACCTAGATGGTGGATCAATGGGTCCAATGAAATCCATGCCCCACTTTTCAAATGGCTCTAGAGCCACCTAAGTCTGTAGAGGAATTTCATCCCTCTTTGTAGGTTTCCCCATCATTTGGCACTGGTCACACCTACCAGTGTATCTCCTGAAATCTTGGTGCAAAGTTGTCAAAAATATAGTGCAACTTGTATAAGGATTTTATTGCGAGTTCAAAAACATAGACAACATGGGATCATGTCAACTTTATTAATCACATTAATTTTTTGATGCAACTACATAAGTTGTATAAACATTTAGATCTGTTTGAAGGCAGGTCGCTTATATTCTCATTTTATTTGTTGGGACTTGAGAAAAAAGTATGTTCAGGTAATTTCTCCATACTAAAAGGTGTACCATTCTCATTTATTGATTTAGTGGGAATGAATTTGGTTTTCTCCTAGATAGAATTTGTGATGAACTCATAGGAGTATGATCACATGAAAAACAGTGCAGCTATTTCCTCCCTAATTCATGAGATTGGTAATTTAACGGATGAATAATTATGCCACCCTATTCATAGGCAAGAAACAAGGCACTAAAAAAAATCTTTGAGGAGATTCGACATGCTCTTAAAGAAGAGAGATTAAGGCAAGCAAGAGGAAGGGATGCAACCACGTCATGGTTGAAAATATTGCGTTGCAAGAGGAAGCCTATGTATGGAATGTATTTAAGGAGATTCCTAACTATTGAGCATCATATTTATGAGAAAAGGAGCAATCAATCATGCTATCTAGAGTCTTCATCAAGACTTACTAATATTTTTTTGTTACATTCTGTTGGGGAAATATATTGCTATAATTTCCAACATTAAATTATCAATCCAGGGCTCATAAGCTTCGAGGTATAAGCGCAGGGAACACAAGATCAGACCATCTAACCTAGACTACAGTAGGAATCAACTTGTTGTTTATGTACAAATTTGTTATTTCTAATTGAAGCTAATAAATTGAGGAAAACATGCTTAAACAAATAAGAAATTCTAATCACTGTGAAAATGAAACTAACTCTAATTAATCATAAACCAAGAAATGCACATTACCGTTGAAATGGTTTTAATCTAAATGAAAATCTCAATCTAAATATTAAGATCTATTGAATCTAAATACAAGAATCTTAAATCAATCAAGATTAATTTAAAATGATACCAAACTTATGCTAAATCTTAATCCAAATAAAATTCACTCTCATTCAAATGATATTAAAATAAGGCAATGAACAAACAAGACTTCAACTAATCTAATTCTCAGGATGCATAAAAAAAATCAAATAAGCATTCAAACTAACCTCTGTCACAACTTTACAATTGCTTCAAAAGAAACTAAGTAAACCAATATTCTAATTGACATGCTTCAGATCTAAGAGGCTACAAAATAAGAAACTATCGTAACCTTAAACTTCTTTAATAAAACTGAAGAAATCATTGAAACATAAGCACACTGGCTACTGGTTCTACCAATAATTAACTACAATCATAATGAATTTCAAAACTAAACTACAAATCCAAACAATGATTTACGGTCTCATTGCATTGCTTTCAAATACTTGGTTTCCAAAACACAATGTTACAAGAAAATCAATAAGGTACATAATAAATTTCAATTCATATTTAAAACAAATGGAGTTATCAATCTCTTGTTTATCTAATTAAGAAACACCTTTAAATATTTCAATCGTAAACCTGTAACAAAGGGGCTATTCATGAAATAAAATCATTGATCAATTCCATTCATTAGCTTGCAATGAGTTGAAAATGATATGTCTTTTTTAATTTTAATAAAACAAACAAATTACAGTCTTAAGTACATAATCGAAATTATGAGTTCTAATTAACAATTTCTTTCAAATAAAATCCATGCACCTAGATCTAAATCAAAAACGCTACCTCTATCCTATGATGTTTACAAAACTTGCTTCCAAGCGATGGTGGATCCTTGCCACTCCTGGAGAAATTCTGAACTAAATCAATGTCTAAATATTAAAAATAAACCATAACATTTACAAAAAATTCAAGGCAAAGTGAAATTGTATTAAGATTCAAATCATAAGTTCACTTACATACATTCCTTCAATCTTTTGTCTCATGTTCACACCTTGTCTCCATCCTCCTTCAAAAAATTCCCCTAGCTTACAACACAAACCATGACTGAGCCATTTATAAGATTCACAAGGCGAATTATTCATTTTCCTCAATTTTGGAAAATTGAACAATTTTAACAAACTAACCTAAAAGATATTAGTATATCTTCCTAACCATGAGGAATTTTAGAAACTTGTTCGGATGGAGACTAATTTGTTATGTTTCCAAAAAAAAACTCTCTTGGATTTGTCTCATTCAAATCACGCTCCTCGAAATCTTGCCGAAATTTGGTTGTTTGGAGTTTTTTGCAATGTTCTAGAACTCTGAAAAAAAGTGGTTTTTTACAAAACTGCCTCCATGACCTGCGTATAACTTTTAGAAAAATTTGAATCTGGAGAAAATGTTTTGGGTATACATATTTGGTTATATTTTTAACAAACCCATTTGATTATATTCTATAGATTCATCTCCATATGCACACACATCTAGGTCAAGCATGGCAGTTTGGAAACTTTGCATATTTTGAGAAGATTTGTTAATCAACTCCTAGGGACCCACATGTGTGACCTGGGTGAAATCAAATGCATGGGAAGGTATTAAAACATTATTCTGAACCATAACCTCCCTTGGTTTTCCTTGGAAGCGCATCGCAAGTGCCAAAGACCTAAATTAGGCATTCCCATACTTAACTAGCTTGTGAGGGATTTCAATGATGGAACCCTGTGATAAATGTACTTCAACAAAACCGTCATCATTAAAACATGACATAATCATATTTAATCATAGATAATTGAATAAAACTGATGATAATCAACCATAGGGATTATTTGGCGGCGAGTGATGGAATTAGGATACGGAATGGGCTGAAAACCTAGGGTTTTAGGGTATAAACAGTGATATTTCGTGATGAAAGCATGGGAATATATGAGGCCCAACAGCCCCCATGCCTAAGGTTTTTCATGTCCTCATGCAAACAAATACTTTTTTCATATCTATGTTTTTATGGCATCATGGATTTTATGTAGGGTTAGGTCTTGTGAAGCAACAATACATGAATATTTTATTGCCATAGGTTTCATTTTAAGAGCGATACAAATTGAGGAAAAAAAATAGGTATGATAGGAGGAAAATGATGAATAGGATGATAGGTGACAATGGAAATTGTATATGAGATGAGGTGGTGATGGAGATGGGAAGACATGTGCTTGCATGCTCTATTTTTGCGAGGCCAATGCTTATGAATGGTTCCTTAATGAAAGGCAACCATGAATTCAGCCTCTATTAGATTGACAATATGCATGAATGTAGGAGGGGAAGGCAATATAATTACTGCTTTTGTTTACATGAACCATTATGATTATGACCTAGAGTACCATGAAAATGGAGGGTATATGGGAAACCAGATATACAGAATATGTGGTGGTTAATCATCAAAGCTTTCTTAAACCTCTAATAAATAAAAGAATATTAATCCACCTTTACCTCAAGTTTTACCCTTGTTGTTGATGTCCTTGGTGTTGCAAGATGAAGTAAATGATGGAATGGCTCAAGATGATGTGACCGCTGATATGAAAGGTCTCAATATCCACATTATCCTGAAATTGTTGATGCATGTGTGATTTCATACGGTTTCCTGAGAAAAACACAAGCACCATCATCAATAATCCTCTTTATTGAAATAAAGTAAATAGATTAAATTAAATAAAAATTACCTGAACATGCTCCAAGCTTAAGATACTAGCTCAACAATGATAATGAAATCCATGAGTAAGCATAGGGTGGGAATATGAATCAAACCTGACAATTCTCGTCATTTTCTTTTCTAACATCTCTTCCCCCCCTCCCCCCCCCCCATGCCTATCATATTGCATGTCATCATGCAAGAAAAACCTCTGAAAAATATCAAATACTGAAGGGCTAGGTTTTCTATATTAAAGTTATGCTTCATTGAATTTAAACGATAGGGCGAAATGTGAGAGCATGTAAGTAGGTTTCATTGGATGTCAGTTTCATTTTCATCAATAAGATAAGAAAATTAGTGACCAAGGATCCAGTGACGCTAAGACTGAGTTTTATTATTCCAAAGGAGTAACTAATGCTAGCGCTACTAAAGGAATGCTTAACAATGTTGTTACTGTAGAGATAATGTCATCCTAGATTAGTCAAAGCATCAAGAGTAATCTGAAGCGGCAGGCCTTCTCTTTCAATAGCCTCATTATTACAAGTAAAAGTGAATTTATTTAAAAACCAAGGCCTTAAAATGGATCGAAAATAGGGAAAAATAAATAGTTCAAAATGATACCTTCCAAGGATGATTGTCTTACCGTTACCCAAGCATATAGTTAAAGCTTCTCTTAAAGCTTCCCTTATTCAAGCAAAGTGAATCACCAGCACTAAGGGTCTCACATCCATAAAAACCAAATTATTTCTGAAAGATAGAACTCCGAAGCACACTACTGAAGGATATTAAAGCCATTCTCAGAGATATATGATTGTGATTTCAGAGAAAAGAAAAAAACAACCAAGTAAATCATAGTGTAGGATTAACTTTGATACCACAAGCATGGCCCTACTACTAGCATGTGTTTATAGCCTTGACAGGGATGCCTTTTATCCTAATGAAATGTCTGTGTCCCACTTAGTAGATATATATTCAGAGTTAGCTTATTTGAATTTTAGATAAAGGCCACTGTCCTGGCTTGGTAAACAGCTGATGGAAATGCCACTCACAAGAAGTAACATGGATGAAGAGGTCGGCTTGTGATGAGACCTCTTGTCTTCCAACTTTTTGGTTTGAAAGCCATTACTATGGCTTGGTGACCATGAGTAGTAATTTCATGCACGTTAGGTCTCATGATTGTGGTAGGTCGGCTCATTATGAGACCTCCTATCCTCCCCTAAATATTTTTGTAGACTCTAATTATGATTAACCTTAGAGGTTAATTAATAAGTGGGGAGACAAATCTACTCTTTAAGAGTGCAGGATGGTGTGAAATTTTTTTAATTACTAATCTTTATTGGTTGATATTTCTATCCTTAGACTCAAAAAAGAAAACAATTCATATAATGACTGAAACATTCCTCGAGTTGGTCATGCTAGGGTTCTTATGAAAGCTCATTAGGGTTTTATAGGAGTGATCCACCATAGGAGGCTTTTCATCCATACCTTTAAAGAGAAACTTGAAAAGGTTTCTTGGATGATAGTATGTTAAGCTTATGAATGGAAAGTATAACAATAACAATTCCCCTAACTGACCCAATGAATAATCTCATCCAATAATGAGAGTCACTTTATAAAATATGAGGCATTAAGAGTGAATTTAATTTGACAAGTGTTACCACAAGAGTACATAATGACAAAAATTTCAATGGTTATGCCTTAGGAATTGAAATTCCAAGAATGATGTTGTAACAACAATTTTATTCATTTTTACCCTACCCTAATCTAGAGAGAGTAAGGTCTCCTTCAACTGTAGGAGTACTTCGAATGCAACCATGTTCATAACAATATGCTAAATATGAGTCACACTCAGTTTGAAAGAATAAAATTCAACACATACCAAAGTATGAGAAACCAATTGCTTCGATTGATATGATACCAAGAGTATTTGAAGATGACAGTGGTACTTTGGCTGGATTATGATCTTGAACCAATCCTCGATGTAATCTTGGTGGTATTCAATCATTTCTTCTTTTGGACCACTATGAATGTCCTCCTTGGTCATGCCAGGAAAACTTAGATAACTGGTCTCTTGAATGCACATAAGGCTTGTTGTTGGCATGGTGAAGGTTCCTCAATCTCAAGTTTAGCTGGATGCTCCCCATAAGATTTGGTACATGGCTCATCGATCTCCTTGGTATATAGGCAAGAGGACTCAAGGGAGATTTCCAAATCATGTTCTGGATGTGGAGAAATAGATAATTTCCTGAATGCAGCCAGGATGAACTCTTCCTGAGAAGAAGATACCCCAACTACTGCTAGGATTTGAGAAAGCACCTCGATGGACATTCTTCAAGCTCTCGGTCATTCTTGAATTTATTTTTCTCACAACATGGATTAGTACAAAAGAGGGGTTTCTTACAACACCCCAAAAATGGTTTATCTTTAAAGAACTTGAATTTTTAATCTAAATGAATTAAAGACAGCTAATTGCAATAAAAACTTACCAAAATTGCTTGATTGGGCAACCAAAATTTGTAGCAACCCCACAATATTCGACGCATGGCTCTTTAGTCACGTCTTACCATACACTCTTTTCCCTCTAATTTCCCTTCAACTAAGATCACACACACAAAAAAACTTGTGAAAGAAACTAGGCTCTGATCCCTTTAGCACCTCCTCAGCAACAATGCCAAAAATGTTGGGGAAATATATTGCTATAATTTCCAACATTAAATTATCAATCTAGGGCTCGTAAGCTTCGAGGTACAAGCGCAGGGAACATACGATCATAGCATCTAACCTAGACTACAGTAGGAATCAACTTGTTGTTTAAGTACAAATTTGTTATTTCTAATTGAAGATAATCAATTGAGGAAAACATGCTTAAACAAAAAATAAATTTTAATCACTGTGAAAATTAAACTAACTCTAAATAATCATAAAGAAAGAAATACACATTACCATTGAAATGATTTTAATCTAAATGAAAATCTCGATCTAAATACTAAGATCTATTGAATCTAAATACAAGAATCTTAAATTAATCAAGATTAATTTAAAATGATACCAAACTTATGATAAATCTTAATCCCAATAAAATTCACTCTCATTCAAATGATCTTAAGCTAAGTCAATGAAAAAATAGGACAACAACTAATCTAATTCCCGGGATACATAAAACAAATCAAATAAGCATTCAAACTAACCTCTGTCGCCACTTTGCAATTGCTTCAAAAGAAACTAAGTAAACCAATATTCTAATTGACATGCTTTAGATCTAAGAGAATACAAAATAAGAAACTATCATATCCTTAAAATTCTTTAATCAAACTCAAGAAATAATTCAAACATAAGCACACTCGCTACTGGTTCTACCAATAAATAAATACAATCATAATGAATTTCAAAACTAAACTACAATTTCAAACAATGATTTAAAGGTCTCATTGCATTGCTTTCAAATACTTGGTTGCCAAAACACAATGTTACAAGAAAATCAATAAGGTACATAATAGATTTCAATTCATATTTAAAACAATTGGAGTTATCGATCTCTTGTTTATCCAATTAAGAAGCACCTTTAAATATTTCAATCGTAAACTTGTAACAAAGGGGATATTCATGAAATAAAATAATTGATCAATGCCCTTCACTAGCTTGCAACGAGTTGAAAATGATATGTCTTATTTAATTTTAATAAAACAAACAAATTACAGTCTTAAGTACATAATCAAAATTATGAGATATAATTAACAATTGTTTTCAAATAAAATCCATGCACCTAGATCTAAATCAAACATGCTACCTCTATCCTATGATGTTTACAAAATTTGCTTCTAGGTGATGGTGGATCCTTGCCACTCCTGGAGCAAGTCTAAACTAAATCAATGTATAAATATTAAAAATAAACCATAACATTTACAAAAAATTCATGGCAAAGTCAAATTGTATTAAGATTCAAATCATAAGTTCACTTACATACATTCCTTCAATATTTTGTCTCATGTTCACACCTTGACTTCCTCCTCCTCCAAAAAATTCCCCTAGCTTACAAAACAAACCATGGCTGAGCCATTTATAAGATTCACAAGGCGAATTATTCATTTTTTTCAATTCTGGAAAATTGAACAATTTTAACAAACTGACCTAAAAGATATTAGTATATCTTCTTAACCATGAGGAATTTTGGAAAATTGTTCGGATGGAAATGAATTTGTTATGCTTCCAAAAAAAAAAATCTCTTGTATTTGTCACATTCAAATCACGCTCCTCGGAAATCGTTCCCAAAGTTGGTTGCTTGGATTTTTTTGCAATGTTCTAGAACTCTGCAAAAACTGTGATTTTTTACAGAACGGCCTCCAAGACCCGCGTATAACTTTTAGAAAAAATTGAATCTGGAGAAACCGTTTTGGATATACTTAATTGGTTATATTTTTAACAAACCCATTTGATTATATTTTATAGATTCACCTCCATATGCACACACATCGAGTTCAAACAAGGCAGTTTGGAAACGTTTCACATTTTGAGCAGATTTGTTAAGCAACTCCTAGGGACCCACATGTGTGACCTTAGTGAAATAAAATGCATGGGAAGGTATTAAAATGTTATTTTTGACCATAAGCTCCCTTGGTTTTCCTCGGAAGCACGCTGAAAGTGCCAAAGCCCTAAATTAGGCATTCTCATACTTAACTAGTTTGTGAGGGATTTCAGTGATGGAACCCTATGATAAATGTACTTCAACAAAAATTTCATCAGTAAAACATGAAATAATCATCTTTAATCATAGATAAGTGAATAAAACTAATGGTAATCAACCATAGAGAGTATTTGGCAGCGAGTGATGGAATTAGGGTACGGAATGGGCTAAAAACCTAGGGTTTTAGGGTATAAATAGTGATACTTCGTGATGAAAACATGAGCATATACAAGGCCCAACACATTCATAGTGGTGTCAAAGGTTTTTTAACTTAATTAAATCTTTGTGGTGTAGTAAATAAAAATAATTTGATCTAAGCCATTGAATCCTATAAGATAACGGTAGCAAAGAGCTCAGTGTGCTTATTGAACATCTTAGACATGTTATTATGTGAAGGAAATTGTTCTTTCGTGATAGTCGATTTATACAGTTTGATCATGGTAAATTACAGAAGTTTTTTATTTTAATCAGACAGTTAAAACTTAATATTAATAGCGCACAAAGCACTAACATTCGCTCAGATGACAAAAGAATTTAGAAATACCTTTCTTTGGATGAGATGAAGGGACTTTTGTACCACCTTGAGGTGAGTTTAATTATTATACAAAAATAGATAGATATATTTATAAGATAAATTTTATTCCATTATGAGATCCCTCTTATCGATATCATTAATTCCCTAAATAAAATTTAGTACGATCATGAATATGGTGCTGAATTGGAAGAGCCCCTCAATCATTTTCTGACATCATCATTGTTTGAGGAGTCTGGCTAAGATTTTTTCCATCAATTAATATAAATAGTGTAGAAAAACAATTATTTGCATTCAGGTGTTGGTCCTCTGCACTTCATAGAAGATATTTTAGTCAGCCTAAATTTCCATTTATGAAATCAAGCTGTAACATTTTCCATTGGCATGCCTTACAAGAAAAATTTAGCATCATCCTAAAATACAATATGTAATGACTTCTACAGTTGTCCGTGGAAAATGAAAAGTGTAGCATAACAACAATTGTGGACAGGTCGGCATCCAGAAGTTGATAATGTCCAGTCAGTGGTATAGCTGTAACAACAACTTATATAGTGGGTCTGTAACAAAAACTTATATAGTGGATCTGTAACAACATCGTGATGTAACAACATCATGGTGTAACAACATCATGGTGTAACAACTCACTGTAAAATCACACTTTCACTACTTTTGTATGCCTCATGCCCTAATCCTTTTGTACTAAAAAAAACATCTGGAAGGACAACAAAAGACCAGAGAACTTCTTCCAACATTTATCCCATTTAGTCATAAAAAAAGAAACGATACATCATAATAATCGATGAAATGGAAACATAATGAAAATAAGGTAAAAAAACATTGTTTAGGATAGAAAAGAAGGAAAAGAGGAAAATATATTCCCAATGGTTGTAGTCACAAGGTAACAATGGGGAAAATAGATGTAGGAAATAAGTACAAAACTAGCACGCAACATCTCCCCCCAGTTGAATCACTTGCATGTCCTCATGCAAAATATCATTTCCCATGAGAATACCTCTGGTGTAGGTCAGTGAGGTCATAAGCGTCAGTCGTGTCTTCATCTAGAGACCTATACCATTGAGTAGCCATTACTTGTCGTACCCAAGACTCTGCTTCATACCTACTCAGTTCACAATGAATTTGGTAATCTTCTATTGGTATCCAAATCAAAGGAAATTTAAATCTTAGCCCAATCTAGGAAGCGCCAAGGGTCTATATTATCTGGGCATATGCCAGTACATGTGTAACAACTACCACAAATTTTTGAAATGGAAACGGGTCCCCTTCCAACAACTCAACACTGTTGGCTTCTATAGACTTCATACACTCAGTCAGGGCTCGACTCTTCATTAATGAAAACTGATTAAGGAAAAAGTTCACGATCCTCCTTCTGTAAGTGGCAGCAGGTTCCCTTATCCCAGGAGTACTCAGAATCCTTATAAATTATGGCCTTAACTCGGTGGCCCGTCCTAGTTCTGCCCGGATCCATAATGATGCCTTTTCTTCATTGGCATCCATATATTTGGTGGACAGATACCACTCTATTTGGTTCCTCATAAATGACACAAACGCACGTAACTACAAATCCCCCATGTAAGAGAATATAGTTATTGCCATTTTCATACTTGTGTGCTCACAAATGAAATTATGTAAAAATAACTCATACAATAGACTTTTCTCATCAAAATTAGAAGCATGAAAGGCATCTAAAAATGTGCGAGTGGAAGAACCCATATAGATCCTATCCTCCATGATGGATTTTAACTAAAATAGGTAATAGCGTACCCATAGGAAACTGGAGTAAGATGGGGAAGGTCGCCTACACCCCAAAAAATTGAGGGCAAGCTCATGGAGTTTTTGCTTATCCATGGTCAAATTCTGAACTTGCTACTGCAAGAACAACAATTGTTCCTTCTGCTTCTTTACCTCTTCCTTCCGGTTACACTCTTCCCAACCTTTCTTTAGCTATTATTTCATACATTTTTCAAGTACTTATCTACTTCTGATTTTATTTCAACGATAGCACGCCCTCTCGAAGGGAGATTTCTTCTTGTTTCCACTTATGCAATTTGGAAATCAAAAAAAATTTCTCGGAACTCCATCCCATGATAGGACCCGACGTTCCTCTACATTCGTCATCAACATCAATAGTGGGTGTAACAACCTTTGTTGGATGGGTGTGCTCCACCTCTATTGTTGGTTCTTGTGTAAGAACTACTGCATCAGTGGGTTCTTGTGTGTCAGCCCCTTCATTTCTACCTAGGCTAGCCTTTGTGCCCACTTCTAGTTCTTCTGTAATAGTAGTGGCCTCCATAGGTTCTTTTGTATCAGCCTCTAGGTAAATTACTATGGGAGGATCTTCTTTAACTATTGGTTCTTGTGTAACAGCAATATCCTTAGCAGGTTCTTATGGGACAGTCTCCCAAAATTATATTTCTGTTTCGATTGGGCTGGTTTTTTCCCCACAAACCTTTTACCCTGTTGTTGTTATCCCTTAAGAACATGTTATGGATATGGATACTAAAATTTACTTACCCTCGGCTAATATTTGTTTCAACTATTCCTTTTACTTTATTAAATTTTCAAGTTTTAAAAGCAGAACATGAGTTTTGTCCTTACCTGATGAGGAGGGTTATCTTTCTTCTTCTTCTGATCCTTCTGCTTCTTTCTTATTTTCAGCTATGGGCAATGATTTTATTGGCAAGCTAACTCCTACCCTTTGTTTTGGTCGTCTGTCCCCAATTGGCTCATCAGTGATTGCTTTTCCAATTCTGACCCTGACTGGCTTATTCTGGACTTCAGCTTCTACATGACTTCCTTCCGAAGTTGCGGCCTATTTTCTCCACGTTGTCCTACACCTTTTTCACTTAAATTAATCCCAAGTACTTCCCTACTAGCTTAGGGCATCCAACATGATAAATTTAATAATTCCATTATTGGTCACACATGCTTCAGGATGTGTTTTTGTCTTCACCATTGCCACGATATTCTTAATGTTTCCCAATAGGAAAAATGGGAGGTTGATCTTCTGTTGGTGACGAAGATGATTAAGTAGAGGGAAGTGGTAATTGAATACGATTTTGGATATTCCCCCGCAAGTAATGTACTTGATTAAACCCAGGGTGACATTTTCCCATGGTTGGGGGAGTGATAATCTGTCAACTCATCTTCCCTTCTTTTACATCCTTTCCTCTCCTTCAAGAAAATATTCCTTCAAAGAAGGGTCATTAATTTTGCTATTGAACCATCTCCGTCCTTCTGCTAGCAATGTGGTCACTTGGGCAATCGCTTCTTCTGTCAGTTCAATTTGTAGGCCCCTGACTTGGGTCTAGTGGTTATTCAAATTATGAGCGAATTCGATTGCAATAGCCTCGTCCGAGCCTTCTAATTTCAGAAAATATTCAAGCCACTCGACGTCCCTAAACACTCGATAAGCTTCCAGATAGCTCTGCAAAGCTTCCATGGAGTCAGGCTCATGTCTTACTATTGCTCCTCCTATCTTGATTTTATTCTGAATCTCTCCTTAAGCTCATCCAACCGTAATATTGATGCACTACTTGTTTCCTCTTGGCACCCTGCGCTGCTTATCCCGGATGAAGAGTTTCGGATGAGGATGTAAGAATTAAACTAAGGAAGGTTATAGGATTTTAAAATTACCAAATCGTACTTCACACATTCCTACATAAATGTCTAATTATGGAAAATACGGGGCTTTAAGTACAAATGCCTTTTCCGGCCAGATTTGGTCATAATTGGCTATCGTGCTATTTAATTTGAGGCATGCAGGGTTAATAGCAGTTTCATGACTATAGATTTCTTAAATGATTACGAGATTTATTCTCCCCCTACTTTAATGGTGATGGCCACCCATGATTGTCACGGGAGTATCATCACTTGCCATTATTCACCAAACTATTCAAATGATGACATTATCTTTTTGAATAATATACCTGAAACGATGTGGAGGAGGATTTTTAATTGATGGTGTAACTTCTGCTAGTGATCGTGGGGGTCTCGCTTGAATGTTGTAATTATCGCTACATGCGACAAAATAAGAAACAATGTTCATGGTTGTCGGTTGTTACATGCGTAATAGCCCAGACAACATTTGTGTTATTATTCAAAAAACATGCTGATTAGGAAACATAGATACAGAAAAGAAAAAAATAATTAACATCATCTTGTAAAATATATCGGGAAGGATGGATGATGTTTTGGAAAAGGAAAAAAAAACTGGGTGTAACATCTGCCACATAAGTGGTTTTCAACTGTTACAAATTTTCTAACTGCACCCCGAAAATAGGTTTTCACAATTAGATTTTTATTATTATTTTTATTATTGTTATATATATATATATATTAAACAGGTGTAACAATCACCGTAAGAATGGTTTTCAGTTGTTGGATTTTTTGGAATTTAAAATTTCAAGCTGCACAGGGAAACATTCCCCTACTATTGTAACATAAAGATCAGAGATTGCGGCAATGTTAAAAAATGATTCCTTCAAAGCAAGTTGATGATATGACCTCAAACGGTGCCCATTAACTAGTAAATATGTCTTGGCACTGTCAATGGTAACCAATTGTACAGTCCCATTTTCAAAGACCATGTCTACTTTGTAAGGACCTAGCCATCTGGTGTAGAGCTTGCATTTGAAATTCCTGAATATTAAATCACACAAGAGAGCCCAATATCCTTTCTGAAATTTCTTCTTCTTGATGAACCCATCATGCCATCTAGCTCTTTGCTACTCAATGATGTATTTATGCTGAATGGCAGGCTGTCGTTTCTCTTCCAACTCAGGTTCAACCTTTGTCTTTGCGCTGTGCTTAAATCTAGATTGACTTGCAATGTTTCTCTTAATGCCTTTATTTCAAACTCTATGCGGAATAAAGGATTCTTAACATACAATGGTGAGAACCCTGTAGTATTCTTCCATGTTTTTCTGTAAGTCGACAACACCTCTAGGAGTTTTTTGGCCCAATTTCTTTGGTGGATGACTACTGTCTTTGTTAAGATTCCCTCAATTACTTTATTGGTGCTCTCCACTTGACCATTTTCTTGTGGGTGATAAGGTGAAGTGATCTTGTGATGAATTCCATACTTCTCAACCACCTTCTGGATCAAATGAGATGTTAATTGGGGCCCTCCATCCTTCAATATCTCCCTTGGTATCCCAAAGAGGAAAAATATATCTTCGAACATGAATTCTGAAACAGTATGCTCTGTAGCTCTAGTTAGTGCCTTCGCTTCAACCCACTTTGTGACATAGTCAGTACTGACCAATATGTATGATCTTTGTTGTGATGAAGGATTAATTGGCCCTACAAAATCCAGGGCCCTTTTCTCAAATGGATCTATATCTATCTGAGACTGTAACTATATCCCATCTTATTTCAGAGGCTCGCCCATCCGTTGATAGCTATAACATCCCTTCACTGATATTCTTGGCATCCTGGAATATACTTGGCCAGTAGTACCTTGTTGAGAGTACTTTATATCCCTTCCTTTTATCATCAAAGTGCCTTCCACAGGGTTCCTCATGACATGGTTTCAAGATATAAAAAACCTCATCTTCTCTAACACAATGCCTAATCTGAAAGTCTGGTCCAGTGTGATAGAGATTGCCCTATATCCAGGAGTAGGTATCACTCTGTTGTATGATCTTCCTCTTTTTTTTGGAAGGTAAATGTTGTGGAAATTTTTCTGTAGTAAGATAATTGGCTATATCTGCATACCACAGTGAGTGAGTAGGTATGGAAAAAATATATTCATCTAGAAATGAACCCTTAGTAGGAGTGCAGTAATCCCCTATAGTTAATCTAGAAATAAAATTAGCAACCACATTACCTTTTCCAGGTTTATCTAAAATAGTGATATCAAATTCTTGTAACAACAATAAACATCATGTAACTCTACCATTGGTAACATGTTTATTCATTAAGAATTGAATTGCAACATGTTCAGTGTGTACAAATGCTTGATACCCGATGATGTAGTGCTGAAATTTGTTGATAGCATGCACTAATGCTAGGAATTCCTTCTCAGTCAATGTATAGTTGAGTTCAGCTAGAGTTAAATTCTTGCTAATGTAGTAAATGGCATAAGGTTTTTTTTCCTCCATATCCCCCAAAACATCACCCACAGCTATGTCAGATGCATCCGCAGCGATATGGAATTGCACTCTCCAGTTTGGTCCTCACAAAACATGTGCTGATGTTACACAGTTATTTAAATTCAAAAAATCTTGCTCACACTTCCCTGTCCACACAAATTCCACATCTTTCACAAGCAAAGAAAACATAGGAGATGCAATCTTTGAAAATTTTTCTATAAACCTCCTGTAGTACCCTACATGTCCCAAGAAACTACATACCTCTTTTTGATTTATAGGAGTTGGGATTATTGAGACTACCTCAATTTTTGCAAGGTCTACCTTAATTCCATCTGCCGAAATGAAATGTCCCATCGCAATCCCTTCAGTCATCATCATGTGCCATTTCTCTGTGCTAAAAGCAACATTAGTTTGTTCACATTGTTCTAGTACCTTTTCCAAATTAACTAATCATGTTTCAAGCGCATCCCCGTAGGGTGTAAAGTCATCCATGAAAATTTTGAGACAATCATTAAAGAGATTCAAAAAGATACCCAATATTTCCCTTGGAATAGTTGTTGGTGCATTGCAGAGGCCAATAGGAAGGACCCTGTATGCAAAGGTCCCCACGAGCAAGTAAAGGTTGTATTGTCTTGTTCTTCTGGGGCAATTTGTCATTAGGGGAATTTTGAGGTCTAAAATGGGCCTCCTAAGAAAATTGTACAACAAAAATAAAATTTATAAGAACCAATAGGATTCAAGATGATGATGTCAACCATGGGGGATGATTCACCATTTTTTAAGTAAAAGGGTAAAAATATTAAAAAATAATAGAATAATAAAATAATAAAACTATTTTTTCAACTCATATTTTCAACTTATCTCCCAAATGTTTTACTCAAATTTCAAGCAGGAGTACTCGTTGGATGCAAAATTTAATTCCTCATCCAAGGATTACCCATGTTGCATACTTTCAATGGACCTTGCTACACAAAAAATGAGAAATACATAAAAAACGTGATTACAATCACGTTTTTCATGTATTTTTCATTTTTCATGTAGTAGGACCCATCGAAAGTATGCAACATGGGTACTCCTTGGATGAGGAATTAAATTTTTCATCCAACGAGTACTCTCGCTCGAAATTTGAGTAAAAAATTTGGGAGATAAGTTGAAAATATGAGTTGAAAAAGTAGTTTTTCTTTTGTCCCTCTAAACTTTGATGATGTCATCAAATCTTATTTTATTATTTCCAATATTATTTTATAATTTCCTTAGGAGGCCCATTTTAGACCTCAAAATTCCCCTAATGATTTGATTATAGTCACTGAATCCGTCTAGGAATGAAAAAAACTTTTTCCCAAAGAGAGTATCCCAGACCTGGTCAATGAATGGTAAAGGGAAATGGTCCTTTTGGGTGGCCTTGTTAAGTTCTCTATAGTCTATGCAGACTCTCCACTTGTCATTCTTTTTTGGAACAATGACATGTGGAGACACCTAATGACTATCAAAAATGGGTTTGATGAAATTAGCATTAAGGAGTTTCTGTAATTCCTCTTTCACTATCTCCTTAAGTGAGGGATTCATTCGGAGCTGCAGTTGTCTAACTGGTTTGCAACCATCTTTAAGGTAGATGTAGTGAGTGCATAGGCCAAGATGGATTCCTTTCATATCAGTATAGTCCCATGAAAATGCCTTTTTATATTTATGTAACAGTTGTATCAACAATCTATTCTATTCAGTAGTCAAGTTAGGGTTA
The DNA here is from genome assembly GCA_034641835.2 of Pinus albicaulis. Taxonomy (NCBI): domain Eukaryota; kingdom Viridiplantae; phylum Streptophyta; class Pinopsida; order Pinales; family Pinaceae; genus Pinus; species Pinus albicaulis. The sequence goes on along the minus strand of CM076578.1, from coordinate 165,814,659 downwards.
GCATTTAAATGCTTCCCTCGCTCAATTTCAACGGGACTGCTGGCAATATGCAGAGTAATTTTCAAACGTTCAATAATTTCATCATATGCGTCATCTTCTTCCCCTGGATTTTTAATAGAGGAAACAAAGAGTTAATTGCTAATAAAACCGTTAATAATTTCATCCTCTATTTAATCCTTAAAGTATTGTGCTTTTCCAAACATGAGGAGAGGTAGGGAAAAATCAGATTCAGGTTCAAATTCATCCCACTAGGGACTATTCACATCCATATGTGGTTTCGCTGGGGGATAAAGGTTCAGGTTCTTAGTGGCCTTCCCATCAGAGATCACCATAGATCTAGATTTACATCTGATATATGTGTCTACAATGGCTACCCACGGTCTCCCCAAGATTAAAGGATGACCCCCCCAGGTTGGATTTGGTTTGTAAAATGAGAAAATAAACCAGATAATTCCAAGAAGCCACAATTATCACCACATCTTCTATCATTCCCTCAGGCTTGACACATGACCTATATCCTAATTCAAGCACTGTAGGTGTAGGTCTAAGTCCATGAAGTGCTAGGGAGATAAAAAGATATTTAATCATTACATTAATGGCTACTCCTAGATCAATCGGAGTGTTAGTTATAGGTTGGTCATCAATATGGACAGTCACTGTAGGATTCCATGGATCATTATATTTAGTCAACAAAGACTGATTAACCATAAGTACGAGCAGTTTCCCCATAGCATGGATAGTAGCGGGGTCTTTCGTTTTCCTTCCAAGCTTTTTGACACACAAATCTCTCACTATTTTGGCATAGATAGGTACTTCCTTAAGAGCTTGTAATAGTGTAATCGGCACATACAAATTCTGTAATTCCTTAAGGAACTCAGATTCAGTTTGTGAGGTTGACCTGATTTCAATTAATCGTTGAGGGTATGGAGGATCATGAATTTTAACAGCTGGGTTAGTTGTCATAGATGCACCAGCCTTGATCGAGTTGGCTGATGTAGAAAAAAAAATCTTTCCCAAGTTGGTTGCTACAGGTGTAACAGTAGGTGTTGTATCAGCTGTTACAGGTGTAACAACTATTTCAGAATCAACTATATCCTTTCTAGGTGACTCACATTATTCCCTAGTAATAATGGGAGTATGTTTAGGTCTGATTACTTTTCCAGACCGAAATTGAACCTCATTAAGCCCAATAGGAGTGATAAGATAAGTATGGAAAATAATCGGGGCATCTATGCTCTGAGTTTCCTTATTATTCAGATTGGGGTTAGGTTGCGTATGTAATTGGGGTCGGACAGGAGGTGTAGGAGTTTGAAGAGGAGGAAGTTATAACTATTGTTGCATTAGTAGTGTAGGGGGTGATGGACCTTCGCCATTACCTCTCTAGTTCTGACTCCAAGGATGAGATTGCAATGGAGGATATTGCATTGGTGGAGGGGAAGGCCATTGGTTCCATGGTGAAGTAAATTGTGCTGACGAAGGAGTAGGATACGACCATGGAAATTGCTGACCATTATAGACATTATTCCAAGGATTAAAAGAGGAAAAATGTGGATGCATACCTGTAGGTCATGGCTGCCATGGTCTCTTTGATCCGATGAAGTAGGAATATTGAACATCCTCTCTTGATTCCTGAAGTATTTATTTCAGTCTGGGCAGTTTAGAGCATTGAATAGTAGAATGTGCCAACTCATAGATGTTGCACAAGATGATGCTATTTAGTCCACATTCTCTTTCTAAATGTTTCTTTTTTCATCGAGGACAGAATATCACCAAGGTTTCTTTAGCTTCTTCTTGTGCTTTCTTAACTTGTACTGTAGTGATGTGGGTAGAGAGAGTACTGAGGAGGTCGGTTTTAAAATCCTGGAATAGATTCTCGATCTCTTCTTTGGTTACTCCAGCACTTGTGGACTTTTGTATCCGAACTAAAGGGTCCCTGTTGGCTCGACGGGTCCTGATCTAGGTTCAGAGGTTAAGATTTTCCAAAAAAACCCTATACTACTAGCCCTTTCAGTAGTGACCTGCTTGCGTAGGCCAAAGTCTCACCCAAAGCATTATGGGAGGGTGCTGGAACCAAGTTTCCGCACCCTGGGAGAGAGCAGGTAAGTCAAGCCGATCCGCAACTATCAGATCTATACAGCAAGAGGTTGTTCGCAGGAGTTTCAATAAATAACCAGAATACAGTTTATCATATCTAAATAATAGGCTCCCATCCATGTGCGCACTATCATCTATAATCATAGAACAGTATAATCACAACAGATTAATAGATCACATATACATGTACCATAAAAATAGACAGTTCATAGCTACTAACAGATACATAATCATATGAATCAAGTTCACATCAACCATAACAGGACAGATCCACATAACATCAGATATCTGCAATACTTCTGCACATCTATATCATTACCCAAAATCCATTTACATTCCCAAAAAACCACCTATGCACACAGCCAACAAGGCCTGCACATAGTAGGACAGAGGATCTTCGCGCACACAACCAGCAGGATTCCTAACCCAAACAACCCTACCAAAGATATAACAGTTCGTACTTCGTATCAACCTCTATTCATTCCTACCTATGACTCAAAAAGGTTCATCTATTTATACCGATTTAGCCTACCCATCCAATGGTCTGCAAATTGTGGTTTGCGAACTCTTGGTCTACCCTTGACCCAATTACAATGTGTTAGGGGCTTTGACCCACCCCAAAACCCTTGCGTTATACCAATTAAGACCAAAATATACAAGATTTATACAAAATTTGCAGCTGTTATGGGACCCTATTCCAACAATCCCTCAACACAATCTTCTGACTTGTCCCGAGTCACGGTGGTGGTGGGTCCTCCATCTTCTCCTAAAGCTGTGTGACAGCCTCGATCAGTGGGAGAAGCACCCCTTCACTTTGCACAACAGTAGTCTGAGCTATCTCCACCAAATTATATGAATTTGGACCTTCTGTAGCAGCTATGAAACTCTCCAATGTTTGGTTCAACTATTTCACTGCAACATCCACATCATGGGATAGCTTGAGGGCCTCATCTGCCCATGGTTTGAGGTGATCGCTCAGTGTCTTCTTCCACTTTCGAAGGGCCACTATGTCATCTCTTAGGGCCTGGCTGGAGCGTAGTCACGTCAAGCACTCAGCCGAGACCAATGTAGTCAATGTAGCCTCCATTTGATCGAACTCCTCTTCCTTCTGGCACAACGTTTGATGAAGTTCTCGTAGGAGAGGATCACGCTGTGACTTGGTCCATAGATGCATATTTTTGTCCTATAATAGGGTGCTCTAAGCAATTTGGCCTATGATCACGTTCATGGCAGTTGTAACCAGCGCAGCCCGCTAGGCTCTAACCTCTGGAGGTGTTTCTGGTTGCAACCTGGCCTGTAATTCTGTGATTTTTTGTTCCATCTGAGCTTTGACAACCTGGACCTCTTTCCCGGAGGCTCTCAAGGCTGTGACCAACCCTTCGATCTTGGCCTGGGGGTTAGCTATGGCAAGTGTTGCATCCGTAACATCAGTGTCGGGTCAACCAATTAAATGCTCCAGCTTCGTGTGCAAAACCTGTACCATGGTTACCTCAGCTGTTTGGTCGATAATGTTCTGCTCCGCTACGTGGAGCCGTTGGTGGGCCTGATGGTCCCTATGGTGCATTTCTTCAAACAGTGAGCTATGTAAAGCCTACAACGAATCATGTGGCAATCTTGCCAAATCCAACTAGACCTCTGCGCAAGCCTGTACTCATGCTTCCATGTCAGGAGGACTTACTGTAAGGGCTACATCGGGCAGTGGGCAGAGGCGGCTTACTTTCGCAACAAGGATCATGCTGCTAGCTACGGGGGTCAAGCAGGCCTGGACCAAACTGGTTTGTAGTGTGTCTGTCTTCATTTGCAAGGCTCAGAACTCGGCCTGAAGCGAGGCGACCGCAACTTGCTGTTGTTTTTTAGAGTTAGCCACTTGTCCTCTGTGGCCAAGGTGACCACATCAGTGATTTGTTCCAGGTCGCCTTTCGTGAGTGTAACTGTTTCATCACATCTTTTTCTCTATGAGAACTGCTTCTTCTGTGGCCCCTTAGCGGCTCCACCCATTCGTTTTGTTCCTCTAAGGGAGTCAGCATCCCTCAGCTCCTGGTCCATTGTACTGACTTGTGGCTACGATCCCTTCTGTGACGGTATTGGCACACCCTCCTTCGTATTGTTACCTGGCTGTGAATCCTTCGGGGACCCTACATTCCCTTCTTTCCTCATGCCGTTGTTCAATCTACTAGTTATTTTTGCTGTGGTAGTCAGGGGAACCTTCACCCCTAAAGTGCCTATTGTACCGGTTTTGAACCCAATCTTTGACTGCGAGGGCTAGGTAGCGATTATGCGATTAATATCCTTGTCTGCAACCATATATGGGAACGAGACCCAGGCTTTATATTTGTGCACTTTGAGTTGGATGTGGTGTAGGGTGACCTAAAATGCCACGATTTTTTGGTATTTTTCATACACTACAGGAGATAGGCATGGTCGGGAGTTGATGGTGGCAGCTAAGCGACGCTGAAAAAAAACCCAAAAGACCTGATTATCCTCGATACACTGCGCATCCTTGGAATCCTATAAGCTGGCATAGCTTGCTCCTTCGCACATATCAGGGGTGATTTTGGGGAGGACTGATTCCTCCAGTGCTTCCCATGCAACCAATGCAATAAGCAGAAGTAGCCAAGAGTAACAGAATGGGCGCCCCTTATCCTGGGCCTCGCAGGTATTTGGAAAAATTTTGTTACATAAGTGCTAGGCCAAATTGAAGCATACTCCTTTTTCGTATTGTCCTACCAACTAAATAACATATGCGGGTACGGTGGCAGCCTGGAATTTGTGCATTAGCTTTCATGTGAGCAACAATGTACCCATCTACATGCATGGGTTGCTGATTTTATTGATCATGAATCCCCAAGTATTTCGTAGTACATGGTAATTCTCATGCACGCTGTCGGCAATCTTCTTCTCATATTTCTTACCCACCCTCAGCATTGGGTCAGGTACTTCCATGGGGAGGCCAGTAATTTAGTGAATTAGCGCAAATTCAATAAGGATGTGGTCCCTAATCCACAAGCTACCGTCATGAACTAAAGCAAGAAATTGACGGACCACGCGATATGTAACGTTGTAGTGGCCGAAATGCGACATCCTGAGCAGGTTCAATAGCCCAGCATGAGCTAACCTATGCACCTAGTGCATAGGGACGACTTGTACCCTGTCATCTTCCAGTATCTATTCTAGGTAAAACTCATGGGCCAGCTGGGGAAAGGCCTCGTAATTAGCTAAGTCATGGTCATTGAAATTTACCTCATGAAGCTTGTCGAAGGGTTCACCAATGATAGGGACCTCGCCTGGGGTCAGCGGCATCTGTAGGTAGGTGACCAGGCCATCGAGGTTGTTCGATGTGCGGGTTGAGGGTCTGCGAAGTCGAGCAAATAGGGGCAACCACTTGAATAGTTGGGCGACCTGGGCATTTTCCTGATTAGATAAAGGGCGGTCTATTAGTTTAGGTGAGTCGGCCGGGTCCACCTTCCGTGGTGGCTTGATATTGTGAGGAGAAGTGCCATATTTTACCCTAGCCGCTTTTGCAGGCTTCCCTGGCCCTTACACTTTTTGTTTTCCTTTATTTGATGTTGGAGGTAGAGTGGAAATAGTTGCTTCGATTTCTGATGCAATTTGTACTACCTCCTCGATTTCTAGCCCTGTCGAGGTTATCACTGGGTTGGTGTTCATCATTCTGGTGCAGAAAATGAGTCCCAACCCCTGGTGGCTGCTCTCAGAGGAGGTAGATGGTTTAGAAATGATAGTCGTATAGTAGGCCCAAATGATCTTAAGGCATAATCCCGTGGAGCACAGATAAGACAAAAGATACGGAACCCTCATCCGACCAATCCTTCCCCTTTTATAATCCTAGACAGTTACTAACGGTCAGGTGAATTGTAATGGACACTTTCCATCAGATAAAAAATACAAAATTTCAAGAGATCGCTTCATTAAACGCCAGCTGCCCGCTCCTGTCAATGGTAACTTTAGCTTTCTACCCGATTCTACTATTCCAATGGCTAGTTCTCACACCTCATGTGCACTCAGCGCACCTCAGGGCTCCCAGCGCACCTGTTGCGCTTTGAACAGACACCTGTGCCCCCTGCACGCCTCTATGGGCTTCCCAAGTTATGGTCGCCTCCTATGCGTACCGTAATCATACTCATGTGTTCTAGCAAACAAATTTTGACCTATACAACTACTCTGGCCATATAGTCATTTGATCCGATATCACTTGAGTCGGCGACCATTGATATAGCCTGGGAGCATATCGTTGCGTAGGGTGGCTAGCCTAATAGCTCCACCATTCGTGATTTCCTTGACTGTATAGGGACCAAGCCAGCGTTGTCAGAACTTCCAGGATATTTCGAAAATTGGCTATCATATAGGAGGACTAGTTTTCCCTCTACGAATGTCTTCTGGCGAATATGTTGATCATGCTAGGCCTTATCGTGGGTCTTCTTAACCTGCTGATGGAAACTAGCAATAAACTGATCTTCCTCCAAAGCCATAAGCTGTGCTAAATGCTCCTCCATGATTTCAAGTTCTGCCATGTTTGTAAATGCTGCGATACGTAGACTGGGAACAATATACTCCATTGGCATGATCGCCTCCTTGCCATAGACTAGCCTGAATGGGGTTTTCCATGTTAGTTTTTTACAGGTCATCCGATAGGCCCAGAGAACCAATGGGATACATACGTCCCAATCGCTACAATCAACGTTGCAGATCTTAGTTAATTCTTGCTCCAAAATTTTGTTAAAATATTTGACTGCTTTGTTTGCCTGTGGATGATACGAGGTGCTTTTTGCATGATGGATCTAGAACTCTTTAGTCAATGCTTGTATTGTTTCATTAAAAAAGTGCGTACCTCTATCGCTTGTAAGGATCTTTGGACATCCAAATTGAGTCAGAATCTTCTCAAAGTTAAATTGTGGAGCGGTGTATGTAGTGCAATCCCTTACTGCTTGTGCTTCAACCCACCTAGTTACATAATCAGTGGCAATAATTATGTAGCGCGCACCTGTCTTCTTCCCTGATTCTTCCTCGATGGGTTGATGGGTCCCACAAAATCAATGGGCCATTTTTCAAAGGCTTGTAAGGACAATTGCGGTTGTAATGGAATTTCATCTCTTCGTGACGGCTTCCCTGTCTGTTGGCACATATCGCAGGCTTTACAATAGTCATGAGACTCACTATGGAGGGTAGGCCACCATAGTCTAGCCTGTAATATCTTTTGTGTCGTTTCCTTGCCTGCGTAGTGACCTACTGCGATTCTGTCATGAGATTCTACCAAGATAGTGTGTCGTTCGTGCTCTAGAATGTACCTACGCAGCATTTATATAATTGACCTGTGATGATGGTAAAATATGTCGTCTCGATAACCAACTCCTTCTTTTACTGTACTGAATATTTTGTAGGTGCCATGCTTGTAGTTAGGAACTGGATTATATTAGCAAAGTGTGCATCAACGACTTTAATGGCGAACAGCTGCATGTCAGGCAACCCTTCCTCCAAGCTAGTAGGTTCTTCACCTGTCTCAATTCGGGATAAGTGATCCGGTCTAGCATTCAACTTCCCTGGCTTGAATATGATTTCGAAATCATATTCTTGAAACAGTAGTAGCCATCTACAGACTTTCCCCCACAACATAGGCTTATTCACCAGGTACTTTAAAGCTGAGTGATCTGTAAACATTTTAAAGTGTCCTCCTAATAGATAGTGTTGATACATTTGTAGAAAATAAACCATGGCCAACCCTTCCCTCTCCATGGTGGCATAATTGCACTCTGCACTCGAGATTTTCAGACTAGCAAATGCGATTGGGTGATCAATATCTTCGGCAACAGGCTGCGTAAGGAATGCTCCCAAGGAAATACCTGAAGCATCCACATGAACATGGAATTCCTTCACCCAATCAGGGAAGATAAGGATAGGTGCAGAGACCATATTTTATTTGAGTAGCTCAAAGCTCTTATGGTATTCATCATCCCAAAAAATGACACATATTTCCTAAGCAGCTTCTCCAAAGGTGTCGTGATGGGTGCGTATCCCTGAATGAATTTTCTGTAGTAGCTCGTGTGTCCAAGGATCGAACGTAGTTGTTTCTCAGTAATAGGTACAACCAAGTTGATGATAAGTACAATCTTCGTAGGGTCCACCATTAGCCCTTGTTGGAAAAATATATGTCCAAGCAAGATCTCGAAGGGTACACACAAGATATAATTTTTAATATTCAGGGAAATTTGGTGTTTTGGGCAGGCATCCAGCATCATGCACAGGTTTGAAACATGCATCTTTACTAAGCCTAAGACAGTCCAATCATCGAAATATACTTCGAGAAATTTGTGGATGAATTCTTTGAATACAGCAACAACGACCCGTGAGAATATCGCAGGGGCATTCTTGAGTCCAAACGGCATGACTGTATACTGGAAGGATTCCCATTCCATGGAAAGTGTAGTCTTGTTGTGATATTCTGGTGCAATTTGGATCTAATGATATATGGAGAACCCATCGGTGAACGAATATGCTTCCTGGCCTCCTACACTATCCAGTATTTCATCGAAAAATGGTGTCAGAAAGGGGTCGTGTACGCAGGTGTCATTTAACTTGCATAAGTCCACACAAATCCAGATTTCTACTTTTCTTTTCTTTTCTTGAACTACCATTGAACTTACCCAATCTGACTGCTCCACTGGCTCGATAATACCTACGGCGAGCATTTTATCCAGTTCCTCCTTAACCTTTTGTTTATACTTAGGATTCAATCGGTAAGGCTGCTTCTTTATTGGTCGCACATCTGGTTTTAACATGATGTGCATCACCCCTAGGTCCCCTGTAATCCCTTTAAGCTCCAAAAATTTGGTTGGGAATAAGTCTTGGTATTCTGTGAGCAGTTCAGCCACCTTGCTTATAGTTTCATCATCCCAGTAGTCACCAATATTAGCCAACTTAGGTTGTTTCGTCGTGCCAATGTTGACTTCCCGCAGTTTCAGGGGTTTTGTTACATCCACAGTTTGTAATGGGGGTCCTGCAACTGCGCGTTCCCCCTCTTATTATGGGATAGAGACATTGCACGGATTCTCATCACATTCTTCTATAGCTAAATTGTGACAATTGATAATATCCTGCATCTGCGTTTCCCACGTCGACACCCCAAATGCTGCGGAGGAGATGGATTCACTAAACAAAAATGCATCTATATCCTATAGAGCTTCTTCAAGCACCTCTGAGCCCCCTATTAGTCCAAAGGTACCAATGAATTCGTCCTTCAAGGTTTCCCAGTGACAGGTGCATTGATGTAGCTCCGCATCCAAGTACCATGCAGTAGGGATTGGTCCCAATGCATGAATAAAAAAGTGAACCCATTCCTTCGGAGTTTGGTTGTGCCATTTTTCCATCCAAGCAGACAAGTGTTCGTGTGGGTCCCCCGGGCCAAGGAACTTCTTGAAACGTACCTCAGCCGAGGCCTCGAATCGCAGGATCATCCTGTCCCGATATTCCTCCCACTCCTAGAAGGCCTCCTTATGTGCCTCCCACCATCTTGCAAGTGTTGCGCGTATAGCCAAATTAAGAGCCCATAGCCTCCATTCTCTCGAAACCTCAATTTCGAATGTACGCAGAAATTCCTTTATACTACCAGAACCATAAAAGTAGGGTAGTTCCCTTACCTCAGTGGATATGCAGTGGAAGTCTTTGGCAATTCGCAGACAGCGCAGCGCCGATACGTCATGTAATCGGTTTTTCCAATTGTCTATTTATTCATCAGAGTCGGAAAAGCATTCGCTATCCTTTTCCCAACAAAGCACACCATCGGCCGTAGGATTGATCCAGTCTTCTTTCTTTTTAGTAAGCTTATAGATATGTTTTATCTCTTCTTCCTCCTGTGCTGGCTTGGTATATCTTTCTCCTACTGCAGGGTCTAGTGGTACAATTACCTGTGTTCCTTCAACTTCAAACACCATGCTACGTTTCTTTAAGTTGATAATACCACCCATGTCAATGGCCCAATCCAATCCTAGGAGTGTCGGGTAGGGTTTCGCGTCCTCTTCGATCTAAATGACTTCAATTCAGCCCACACCTTAACTCTAATGATATCTACTACAATATTTGATAATCTTCCCAATGGTATGATCTTATGTTGATTAGCCATGCGCAACTGGATAGTGGACCATTCTAGTTTAGGTTCTCCCATTCGCTGCCAAGTCTATTTAGGTAGTATGTTTGCATCGAATCCCAAGTCTAGAATAACTTGATCCATATCGTAATCGCCGACCTGTGCGGTCAGCCACATCTCCCAACTAGTGCATCTCTTGTGCTTATACAGTTTGTGCACATCCTTAAATTCCATAGCTGGGGTTGTCTTTCCTGCACAACTATCTATCAAGACTTGGAGGTTTTCTAAGGCCCATTGGTTGCGCAACAACTTCATACATGCCTGCAGGAATGGTTTAACTTCATCATCTCCTCTAAGGTGCGTAGGTTTTTGAAGGGTAGGTGCCTCAGCATTGGAAAATTCTTGGCGAGCTACGACAAAAGTTTCCCTTTCCTTTGGTAAGTCCAACCCTTCTTGTTTAATGGCCACTTTACAGATAAGAGGTTCTTCCTCAGCTTTCTCCATAGCCCAGCTGGTGGCTATGCCACTACGTGTTATAATATTAGTACTTGTTCCTTCACTTCAGGGTTCTGCCTTGACACTTTGTACGTTCTGCATAGGTGTCTGTTGCTTCTCCTGCATCTTGGTTATCAAAATTAGGCAATCTTCAACCACATGGTCCAGTTGTTTTTAATATCTATAGGATTTCTGAGTTTGGTTCATGTAGTCCCTTGTAAACTGACCTACTTTCCTGCAATTATAGAAGATTAGTTAGCATCTACCCCTGCCTTAGCTTCCTCCTCATCCCCCTCCCCTGTCCCTGGCTGGGGAGCCTCCTATACCTACGGGGGATATAGGTGATGCGGGGTCTAACTGTACCCTATATATGTTTCCTCAGTCGATCATCAGATCACACGTTCGACAGTTCTGTTCATCATGTCCTACAGACGTGCAAAACCTACACCATTGTTGCTTTACTTGTGGAATATATGTGACGTAGCGGGGGCAGTGGTTGGTATCATGTAGCCTAGCAATGTGGCAGTCATCGCACCATAGCACCAGCCCACTTGGTCACGTAGCTTCCTTAGGGCATAGTGGGCTAGGTCCTCCGACTTGCATATATTCTACGAGCAGTGGACAGTTATCCTTGGTGTGGCCATTCACCCAACATCGTATGCACCATCTTTTGGGGCTGACCTTCGTCCCTCACTCTCTTTGTAGATTCTAAATATCCAAGTGCATTTCCTCTATTTTGCCTTGTATCTGTTGTACTTCTAACTGGGTATCATCTCTTGGCACAACTGCTAGTTTCATGGCAACCTCCAAGGCTTTCTCCTACGTTTCAATGGCTAGATGACACATCGGTACGCGCAGGTGGGGAAACAACATAGCAATGAACCACTCTGTGTGTTTCCTGTCATCATAGTGGAATCCCCCTTCTCTGATCACTTTATTTAATCATTGATCTGCTTCCCATACAGACTTAGACAGTCCTTGCTTGATATCTTTCAGGTTGTTTACTATCTGAGAGTAGGACTTAGGTTTCTTGAACTGCTGCTTTAATGCATTCTTAATTTCCTCAATAGTGGCATTCGCATGTTGGTCAATGTATCCCATGTACCAGTCCAGGGCTCTCCCCTCAAAAGCAAGGGATAATTGTGCTCGTTTCACCGCATCGCTTCCTATGTTCTGCGTAGTCCATACTGATCCCGTGACAAACTAGAACTGATCCATGTCCTCATCACCTACACCTTTGAAGGTAGGTAGCTTCATGTGTGAGGCCATATCATCTTCTGGTGGGAGTGATTCCTTTCTCTGTGAATTCCTGAATATTTCTTCCAAAACATTTGTCAATTTTTCTCTTCCTAGGTTTCTAATACGGTCTTGGCATTACCCGATCTCTCTCAAAATGCTCTCGGTCCTGACAATGGAACCATTTGTTGGCTCGAGGGGTCCTGAACCAGGTTTAGAGGTTAAGGTTTGCCAAAAAAATCATTATACAACTAGCCCTTTCGGCAGTGACCTGCTTGCGCAGGTCAAAGTCTCACCTGAAGCAATATGGGAGGGTGCTAGAACAAGGTTTCACACCCTGGAAGAGAGCAGGTAAGTCAAGCCGGTCCGCAACTATCAGATCTATACAGAAAGAGGTTGTTCATAGCAGTTTCAATATATAACTAGAATACAGTTTATCAACTCTAAATAATAGGCTCGCATCTACGTGCATACTATCAGCTATAATCACAGAACAGTATAATCACAGCAAATTAATAGATCATGGATACATGTACATAAACACAGACAGTTCACAAATACTAATAGATACGTAGTCATATGACTCAATTTCGCATTAACCATAATAGGATAGACCCATATAACATCAGATATCCACAATACTTTCGCACATCTATATAATTACCCAAAATCCTCTTACATTCCCAAATTACCACCTACGCACACAGACAGCAGGAGTCTTAATCCAAACAACCCAACCACAGACCTAACATTTCGTACTTCGTATCAATCTCTATTCATTCCTACCTATGAGTCAAAAAGGTTCATCTATTTATACCGATTTAGCCTACCCATCCAATGGTCTACAAACCATGGTTTGCAGACTCTTGGTCTACCCTTGACCCAATTATAATGCGTTAGGGTCTTTGACCCACCCCAAAACCCCTGCATTAGACCAATTAAGACCAAAATATACAATATTTATACAAAATTTGTAGTTGTTAAGGGACCCTGTTCCAACAATCCTGGACTAAAATTCTCCCTTTGACCGATCCTCTTGAACTCCGCAGACAAAGCTTCATTATTTCTTCAAGCGGTTTTTGAGATATGTCTCTCTTTCCCAAAAGATTCAAATTCTCCATACAGTCATCACTTATACCTCTTAAGAATATAGGTTTCAAGATTTCCGGGGCTAAGTTACCAAACTTAGACCTTTTTAAATTGTAATGGAATCATTCCATGTAGTCTTCCAAGCTCTTCTCCTCCTTCTGTGAAATTCTGAAGATCTCTTCCTTTAAATTCCTAGTTCAACAGTAATCCTGATACTTAAAGAGGAAGGCCTATCTCATGTCATTCCAAGTTCAGATCGTGTCAGAACCCAATCTCATGAAGCATCTTAATGCTACCCCTTTCAGAGTAATAAGAAATAATTTCAGCTTCTAGGCCTCTGAAGTGTAGTCATAACTCCTACACATCACATCAAACTTGAACATAAAGGTATTAGGATATTCAAAAGCCATCCCTTGAAAGGAAAATAGATATGATAAAGGAATTTTTTTCATAGGAGCTTCATCCCATGTCACCACTATTGGGAATTCAAAAGTAACAGAACCATCTATCTTAACTTTCTCGTCCCCCATGGATGATCCTTCTTGATGGGATGAACTAACCTCGAAACATGCAGGGGATTGACAAGTAAATAATGGATCAGGTTGTTCCAGGACCAGTTGTTTCACTTCACTACCCGCATCCAAATGATGTTAAACCAAATGTTGTTCCTCAGGCCCCTGATGCTCCCCACTCGTCTCCCCTTGTCCTTCAATTTTCATATTTTGATCAATGACTTTCCACTGTTGTTTCAAATCTAGAGTCTTGATATTAGGAGTGGACGTGTTGTTTGAAGGGTGATGAGGTCCAGACATGGAAGGTACTTATGCCTTGGGCTTCAATATAGTAGCAGATTTTTGTGGTCCTATCTTCCTATTGTCTCTGTATGAACTAGATTGTTCCTTTTCTGCTTTTGAGATCAAATCTCCAAAAAATGTCTTTCTTCCCAAGTTTGGACTATTATTTTCCTTTTTACGACCCGTCTTTCCTGTAGTTAGATAGAGTGGGGGTTGTTATGGATTTCTCTATTGTCCTGCTGACACAAATGGGCCTTATGTGTATCAATCCTTCCTACAAGTGCTTCAGTTTCTACAACAGTGAGCCCAACCAAGTATGTTAGAGAAATGCGGAGGTTCTTACCTCTCGTCTTACCACCGATCAACTGTATAGCAGAAGACACACTGAAGAAAACACTTGAAAACTTCACACTCCTAAGTGTCCTAGTGAGACAATGGTGAACCCTCCCAAGTATGTTAGAGCGATGCGCAGGTTCTTACCTCTCTTCTTACTGCCCAAAAATTGTGTAGTTGAAGACAAACTAAGGAAAACACCTAAAACTTACACCTCTAAGTGCCCTAGTGTATCAATGGTGAGCTCGCTCAGGTATGTTAATGTGATGTGCAAGTTATTTCCTCTCGTCTTACCACCCAAAAATTGCAGACTAGGAGCACTCTATCATCAAACAAATAATTCTGGTTGATTGGATCGTCACTACCATCCCTGGAAATGGCACCAAAATGTTGGACTGTATTCATCACTATTAAATGACTAAGACGGTACACATAAATTATCAATCCAGGGACGTATTTTATTTCAATGACAGTTGCACTGTCTGTGCCGATACATAAAACAATAAGCAAATCAAAATAAAGAGGAATCGTTGCTGAATCAATTGATGAAAGAAATCCTCGTCCAAAAATAAAAACAATCTACAGGAATGTAATCATGCCTGAATTAACTGTACCTAGTTCTCCACACAAAAATTCCCGAGCTGGTATCTCTAATCAATATATGTGCAACAACATAATAATATTTAAATCGAAGCAGATCTACTCACATCCAGAACAACAACAACAACACATCCACCAATACATAAATAAAATAGGAAATATAGTACAACTACCTTAATCGTTGTAGTCCCTGCTAAAGAGGAGGGCCCTTCCTCCCTAGCAGGGCACAGAAAGAGATAGAAACTTAAATAGAAGCTAAATGAGGAAACACATGTAATAACAACAATGTGATATCTTTGTATTAATGTGATGAAAATTACGGAGCCAAAAGTAATATTGTTCTCCACTAACCCCTTAACTTCTAGTTTTGAGAGTTATATAATGGTTACATGTTCAGAAAAATGAGGAACAGATCAGCCATGAGAATCCTACGATTCTCATGCTGATAAAAATAAGATACATATTGTTACAACCACTTCTTAATAAAAAGTTGGACTGGAAAAATACAGATTACAACCAAACCTGCCCAAAATTTTTCATCCTAAAATACAATATGTAATGAATTCTAGAGTTTTCCGTGGACAGTGACAACTGTAGCGTAACAACAATAGTAGACTAGTCGACATCCAGAACTTGGAAATGTCTAGTCAACGGTATAGCTGTAACAGTGGTTTATATAGTGGGTTTGTAAAAACACCATGATGTAACAACATTGTGTTATAAAAGCTCACTGTAATTTCACACTTTCACTACTTGTGTACGCCTCATGCCCTGGATCTTTTGTTCTAAGAAAAACATTTGGAAGGACAACAAAAGACTAGAGAATTTCTTCCAACATTTATCCCAGTTAGTCATAAAAAAAGAAACGATACATCATAATAATCGATGAAATGACAAGATAATGAAAATAAGGTAAAAAAACATTGTTTAAGATAGAAAATCAGGAAAAGAGGCAAAGATAGTCCCAATGGTTGTAGACACACGGTAACAATGGGGAAAACAAATGTAGGAAATAAGTACAAAACTAGCACCTGAAAAGTAGGAAATTTCTTAGGTTGACGACTCGCCTAAGATGTGGACTTAGATACTCCCACTTGTTCTTGTATACCCTACAATGTTTGAATAATCCATATTAACATACTAGTTACACTAGTAAGTAATGAGGTATTTGTTCCTTGACTAGAATCTTGTTGATCTCACTTTGATTTATTTTTCAATTTTAGAACATAATCTAGAACAATATTTCACATTCATTAATCACTATAGGATGTTTCTACGATTTTGAGGACCATTCATCCTCATCAAACTTCATACCCTTTCTCAGAAATGTCTTCATTGGACTTTAATTTAGATCATGTAGGCCTTGGATGTCTTGCTCCATCCAAAAAGATCGCCTTTATGTTCAAGCGTTCAAGATTAGTCATTTTCTCATCATGAATATGAATATAAATTCAGAAAATAATAATAATAATAATAATAATAATAATGAAATACTTGTGTATGCCCACAAACAAAATATTTCTTTGGTGTTTTTTCCTTCAATATCCTATGAGGACATTGGTTCAAGACATAGAAAATTCTGTTGCAAGCTTTGGCTTAAAGACACATGGGTAAATCCATGTTCTAGATCATGGTTTTAGCTATCTCAATGATGTATTTGTTTCTCTACAACCCCATTCTTAGCACCCTCTTAATCCTTGTTTCCCTGCAAAAGGTATCAAAGTCCTTGGACAAGGTTATAGTCCATTAGATATGTCTCTCTCCTAAATTACAAGGTTGAATATAGGAATATCAAAATAGAGTAGCAACAAAATGGCCATGTCAAGCAATTTGGATTAGGAAAAAGCTTGTAGATATGCAAGCTCATTAGGATAGGCATAGTATTTTTTTGATAATGAGGGAGTTATCAAGCTGGAAAAAATACCTACCTTCAATATTAATCAATTGCATTGAGTTGCACATATTACAACACTCTAGGTTGTTATTATGTTTCTGGTAAAAATCAATGGAAACACTTCCCCACTATAAAATGAGGAAGAGAATTGTCAAACACATTGGACCATTGGCTAAGTTGCTGCATTTGAGGGGTTTCTATACCCATACAAAATCCATTTGGACTTGAATTTTTTATTTTCCTTTTGGCCTCATCATAGGCCTGTAGTAACAAAATGGAGTGTGCTTGTAAGGGTTTGAGCCCCAAGTCATCATATTCACTCCCTCTTATTTGTAGACCATTTTTTCTTGCAGCTCATGTTGATGGCCAAAATCCCTCTTAAGGGTGCCACTAACATTGCAGGCTTGCTAATCAAGATATTCCTAGTCAAATTCTATGCCTATAGGGAATAGAAGCTTGGTATCAAGCATGGAAATTTGTCCAACTTACCTCTAGACCAAGTCCTATGTAGGCTAAACCTTGATGGTGAGAAATCATTAGAGGGAGCCACTGATGTTCGAAGCTAGCCAATGGGGATAAAAATGGTCAATTTTGTGCCAAATAGGAATAAAACATTAGTCCATAGCATGGTATATGTATTGAGATTGCACTATAACAAGCCTAATCGACTCATTTTTTTATTAGTAGGAATGATAGAGACGTGATTTTTAAGGAGGTTCTGGCTTTGCTATCTTGAATAATGTTCTTGTTGATTTCCCTCTATACGTGAGATTTTCTAAATTGGCTCCTTAAATGATAATGACTCGGAAGCACTAGAGGATATACGCAATGCATGGGAATCTTGTTAAAGATTTAAGTGAGAGTGTTAGCAGCTAGCTATAATTTCTTTTTTTGTATCAATAGTGAATTGAATGAATTTGGACGTTGTGAAGTCCTTGTTGATTTTGGAAATGCACCACTCAGGTACAAATGATGTTATGGGTTATGTAACTTTTCTATAAACTACCAAAGTAAGAAGTTGGACTAAGATAATCAAGAATCAAGATGATAAGAGGAAGGAAAATTCAACTAGTTTTTAACACATGTAAAAATGGAGAAATCCTGTCTGAAATATGAGCAGTGTGTCATTTTGTAGTTGTCAAAAAAAGGAAAATTTAACTAGGTTCCCACACATGTAGAAATGGAGAAATATTGTCTGGAATATGAGCAATGTATCCCGTCTTTTTTTTATGATTAACCTCCAGATTATCATCTAGAGGATCAATGGAAGAAGGAAGGATTCTATGAATAGATGTAAGGTAAAAAAGTTGTTTTGGATATTTGGGTATTAAATAAGGGAAAAGGGGCACCTAAAAGACGACCTTAT
Organism: Pinus albicaulis; assembly: GCA_034641835.2. Classification (NCBI taxonomy): domain Eukaryota; kingdom Viridiplantae; phylum Streptophyta; class Pinopsida; order Pinales; family Pinaceae; genus Pinus; species Pinus albicaulis. The sequence goes on along the minus strand of CM076578.1, from coordinate 165,796,663 downwards.
GCTCTCAAGGAAATGAGATGGTAAGAGCAGATAAAAATCCAGTCTGGAAAGAGAAAATAAACAATAAGGGCAGTTAAATATTTTCTCTTTCAACCATACTGAAATAGCTGAAAGACTAAGGAAGAAGGAGGAGCTATGTATTTTGGATGGTTGGACATAATTCTCATTGTCGCATCTGCTTGGCATTGAGAATCAAGGATTAATATAAGAAGGTTCTTGTACAATAATTTCTTACAGTGTGTGAATACCATTTTGAAATTGCATCTAACTTTCATGTGTGTCAGGGAAGAGTTAAAAAAATTGCTTCCTTATGCAGTTAAAGAGTAAACTAGTAAGGCTTGCTAAAATCAGTGATATGCCTGCTACACAGTGGACTAGATAGAGACTGTTACTATTTAAATTTTAGGAACTTATGCTTGACCTACTAAAAAGCATTGGATTTTTTTTCTCATGACCTTGAGTAGAAAGTCTCATAATCAACTGGATGAAAAAATAAATCTACCTTTCAAATGTTTGAAGGACGACTATATTATAGCAATAAAATAAATAATTCCAGTCTATAGAAAAAGGTAGCATAGTAACAACATCATTGAATTTTTTGGGTGCTTCAAAAAATCTTATCCTAAAGATAGGATTCCATGTTGTTCATAGTTTTTAATGGGTGAAGTTGTTTCTAATTTTGGAACTTTTTTGGTTCTACTGTAAGTATTATTTTGCATCAATTCTTTGCTAGGCTAGGAGTCTCTTTTTCCACATCCTTCATATGAGTAAATATTCAATCCAACATTCTTTTTCCATAAAAATATTCAAAGAGAGAATATGGCAGTCCAAAGCATGTTACAAGGCCTCGTTATATAACAGACAAAGGTGACCCGGAATGTGGAAAAAGTTATCCACTTCAGCTGATGCTAAATAAAACAAAGAGCTTATGTCTGAAATCTCTAACGACATACTTGGAAGGCCTATTCTGGCTAAAACTGTGAAAGTGTATGATGAGTTTTCCTTTACATTGCTATGATATGTAGGATAGTGTTTTGATTCCATTATAGAGGATTTTGATAGATCCTGCTTCATGATCCATTATTTTTAACTTCTCTAGACACTAGATAGCATTAAGGATTGTATTCCAATGCACAAACATGGGCTGAAAGGAAAACTTTTCTAGAGCATAGTATTCAATTTTGAGGTCTCAAATTCTTACTTCCATATAAATAGAAACTGCCAAAATATTCTATGAACCACCTAAACATGAACATTAAAAGTGTTCAGTCTCATAACTCTGAAGTAAATCTATAAATAATGTGGCATTAGCTTTCTTAACTTAGTGAAATCCCTAATGTGCATTAGCTTTCTTATCTTAGTGAACTTCCTAATGTTCTATCATATTTTCCAATCATAAAAATCTCACGAAAACCTGTAAATATTGTGCCATTGTGTACGCTTAGCCTCTTAAAGTGCTATCTTTATATCTTCTTATGTGTCATTTGAACATAACACCATCAAATACTAGAATAATCAATGACCGTTCTCCAAAAACTTTGAAATGTGTAAAACTGAATCGGATTACAAGATTAACTCCTAAGAATCATACATTGCAATAATTAGACACCACATTGAAGGATGTAAGTTTAAATTCACACAACATACCAATCCAGAGCCCCAAATCCTATCAACTATGCTATGTTGTATCAAACCATTCATCGCTTGCTTAGTTGTATCAACCCCAGATACAGTAGTCGTGAAGAAAAAAAACTAAGAAAATGTTGTTGTACATCCCCCTCCTTCAGAGTGTGAGCTATGAGCTCTCCCATTTATGATGGTGTTCAATAGTAGTTATCGAAGCCCTTTCGCTTTTGCTTCACCCCAATCTATCAATCGACTGACCATTTGATTCGAGCCGAAAAAGAAAGTTCGAGTGTGTAGTAGAAGATCCTGTCGATTTGGCTGATGAAGAAAAAGTTGATACCAATTTAGTAGATGAAGTAGAAGATCCAGAAACATAGCCCATTACATCCCTTCCAATAGTCTGAATTTGGATACAATGTAACCCTCAAGATATATTTAAGGGGATTTACGACATTCTATCGAGGAATGAACCTTTCAGGTCTATAACTGACTAGCCATATTTCTTGCCCGCCTGCATCCACTCATCCTTGCCTTCTATCTATTCAATCCCTTCCCCAAGGGTATAAATTTGAGATACTTTAGAGTGATTCCCCAAATCATGTTAGTTCAATTCTAGAGTTGCTTTCATAATTACGTATATAGATCATTGCTGGAAGATCTAACACTCGCATGGGAATCTCCCATCTTTTCCATATCTTTCATTTTCACTTAAACCTAGGAACCTCTATTATTGTATGATTCTTGGCCCCAAAAATAAAGTTATAATCCCCATCCTTTAACTCAATGATATTCTTCCTAAACTCTATCATTTTTTTAAAACAAAATCGTGACTATCATATTAAGTAGCCCACACTACCTAGTCAGTGTAGTAGAGGCAACCAAAGATGAGGAAGAGGGAATTAAACCCAATATGAGTGAAGTGAAGGGGTGAAATCACTATCAGTGCTCTAGTTCCTCTCACCCTAACCTACCTCCTATATAGTAAGGAACTTGTTGAAGATAGAGTAGAGAAAATGACATGTGCATTGTAACTGGCCTTACATAAATAAATTTCCCTAGTCCCTATCATTGTTGGCTCAATCCCTCCAAAGTTCTGAGGGTTTTTCTGACTAGAAAATGCAATTGGGTGATCAATATATTCGGTGCTAGGCTGCATAAGGACCACTCCTAGGGAAATCCCTGAAGCATCCACATGAACATGGAATTCCTTCGCCCAATCAGGGAAGATAAGGATAGGTGCAGAGACCATGTTTTCTTTGAGTAGCTCAAAGCTCTTCTGGTATTCTTCATCCCAAAAAAATGACACATATTTCTTAAGAAGCTTCTCCAAAGGTGTCGTGATCAGTGTGTATCCTTAAATAAATTTTCTGTAGTAGCCCGTGTGTCCAAGGATCGAACGTAGATGTTTCTTAGTTGTATGTACAGCCAGGTTGATGATAAATACAACCTTCATAGGGTCCACCATCAACCCTTGTCAGCAAAATATATGTCCAAGAAAGATCCCAAAGGGTACGCAGAAGATACAATTTTTAATATTCAGGGAAATTTGGTGTTTTTGGCAGGCGTCCAACATCATGCGTAGGTTTGAAACATGCTTCTTTACTAAGCCGAAGACAGTCTAGTCATCAAAATATACTTCGAGAAATTTGTCGATGAATTCTTTGAATACTGCAACAATGACCCGTGAGAAGATAGTAGGGTCATTCTTGAGTCCAAACGGCATGAATGTATATTGGAAAGATCCCCATTCCATGGAAAATGTAGTCTTGCTGCGATCTTCTAATGCGATTTGGATCTAATGATATCTGGAGAACCCATTAGTGAACGAATATGCTTCCTGGCCTCCTACACTATCTCGTATTTCATTGGAAAATGGTGTCGGAAAGGGGTCATGTATGTAGGCATCATTTAACTTGTGTAAGTCCACACAGATTCGGATTTCTCCTTTTGTTTTCTTTTCTTGAACTACCATTGGACTTACCCAATCTGATTGCTCCACTAGCTCGATAATACCTGTGGGGAGCATTTTATCCAGTTCCTCCTTAACCTTTTGTTTATACTTAGGATTAAATCGGTAAGGTCGCTGCTTTATTGGTCGGACATCTGGTTTTAACGTGATGTGCATCACCCCTAGGTCCCCTGTGATCCCTTTGAGCTTTGAAAATTTGGTTGAGAATAATTCTTGGTATTCTGTGAGCAATTCAGCCACCTTGCTTATAGTGTCATCATCCCAGTAGTCACCAACATTAGCCAAATTAGGTTGTTTCGTCGTGCCAATGTTGACTTCCCGCAGTTTCAGGGGTTTTGTTACATCCACAGTTTGTAGTGGGGGTCCCACAACTGCTCGTTCCCCCTCTGATTCTGGAATAGAGACGTTGTGCGGATTCTCATCACATTCTTATATAGCTATATTGCGACAATTGATAATATCCTGCATTTGTGTTTCCCATGTCGGCACTGCAAATGCTGCGGAGGAGATGGATTCACCAAACAAAAATGCATCTATATCCTGTAGAACTTCGTCAAGAACTTTCGAGCCCCCTATTAGTCCAAAGGTACCAATGAATTCATCCTTCAAGGTTTCCCAATGATGAGTGCATTGATGTAGCTCCGCATCCAAGTACCATGCAGTAGATATTGGTCCCAATACATGAATAAAAGAGTGAACCCATTGCTTCGAAGTTTGGTCATGCCATTTTTCCATCCAAGCAGACAAGTGTTTGCGTGGGTCCCCTGGGCCAAGGAACTTCTTGACACATACCTCAGCCGAGGCCTTGAATCACAGGATCATCATGTACCGACATTCCTCCCACTCCTGGAACAACTCCTTATGTGCCTCCCACCATCTTGCAGGTGTTGCGTGCATAGCCAGATTAAGGGCCCAGAGCCTCCATTCTCTCGGAACCTCAGTTTCGAATGTACGCAGAAATTCCTTTATACTACCGGAACCATCAAAGTAGGGTAGTTCTCTTACCTCGGTGTATATGTAGCAGAAGTCCTTAGAAATTTGCAGACAGCGTAGTGCGGAGACGTCATGCAATCGGTTTTGCTAATTGTATATTTCTTCGTCGGAGTCAGAAAAGCATTCGCTATCCTTTTCCCAACAAATCACACCATTGGCCATAGGATTGATCCAGTCTTTTTCCTTTGTAGTTAGCTTATAGATATGGTCTTTCTCTTCTTCCTCCCACACTGGCTCGATATATATTTCTCCTTCAATGGGGTCTAGTGGTATAATTACCCATGTTCCTTCAACTTCAAACACCATGCTACGTTTCTTTAAGTTGATAATATCGCCCATGTCAATGGCCCAATCCAATCCTAGGAGTGTCAAGTAGGGGTTTTCATCCTCTTCAATCTAAATGAATTCAAATTCAGCCTGCACCTTAACTCCGATGATATATACTACAATCTTTGATAATCTTCACAATGGTATGATCTTATGTTGATTATCCATGTGCAACTAGATAGTGGACCATTCCATTTTAGGTTCTCCCATTCGCTGCTAGGTCTGTTTAGGTAGTATGTTCGCTTCGGATCCCAGGTCTAGAATAACTTGACCCATCTCGTAATTGTTGACCTGTGCAGTCAGCCGCATCTCCTGACTAGTGCGTCTCTTATGCTTATACAATTTGTGCACATCCTTAATTTCCATAGCTGGGGTTGTCTTTCCTACAAAAATATCTATCAAGGCTTGGAGGTTTTCTACAGCCCGTTGGTTGCACAACAGCTTCATACACGCCTTCAGGAATGGTTTAACTTCATCATCTCCTCTAAGGTGTAGGTGTTTGAAGGGTAGGTGCCTCAGCGTTGGAAAATTCTTGGCAAGCTGCAAAAAAAGTTTCCCTTTCTTTTGGTAAGTCCAACCCTTCTTGTTTAATGGTCACTTTACAAATAAGAGGTTCTGCCTCAGCTTTCTCCGTAGCCCCACCGGTGGCTATGCCACTACATGCTATAATATTAATACTTGTTCCTTCACCCTTTGTACGTTCTTCATAGGTGTCTGTTGCTTCTCCTGCATCTTGGTTATCAAAATCGGGCAGTCTTCAACCACATGGTCTAGCTATCTGCAATATCTGCAGGATTGTTGAATTGGGTTCGTGTAGTCCCTTGCAAAGTGACCTACTTCCCCGCAATTATAGTAGATTAGTTGGCCTCTACCCCTGCCTGCGCTTCCTCCTCGTCCCCCTCCCATTCCGTTGGCCAGGGAGCCTCCTATACATGCAGGGGATCTAGGTGATGCGGGGTCCGAATGTACCCTATATATGTTTCCCCAGTCAATCATCAGATCATACGTTCGACAGTTCTATTCATCAGGTCCTACAGACTTGCAAATCCTACACAAGTGTTGCTTTACTTCAGGGATATATGCGATGAGGCGGGGGCAGTGGTTGGTATCATGTAGCCTAGCAATGCGGTAGTCATTGCACCATAGCATTGGTCCACTTGGTCTCGCAGCTTCCCTAGGGCGTAGTGGGCTAGGTCCTCTGACCTGCATATAGCATGCGAGCAGTGGATAGTTATCCTTGGTGTGGCCGTTCACCCGACATCGTATGCACCATATTTTGGGGCTGACCTCCGTCCCTCGCTCTCTTTGCAGATTTTGAATATCCAAGTGCATTTCCTCTATCTGGCCTTATATCTGTTGTACTTATAACTGGGTATCATCTCTTGGCATAACTTCTAGTTTCATGGTAACCTCCAAGGCTTTATCCTACATTTCAATGGCTAGATTACACATCGGTACATGCAGGTGGGGCAACAACATAGCAATGAACCACTCCGTGTGTTGCCTGTCGTCATACTGGAATCCTCCTTATCTGATCTCTTTCTTTAGTCATTGATCTGCTTCCCATACAGACTCATACAGTCCTTACTTGATATCTTTCAGGTTGTTTACTATCCGAGATTAGGACTTAGGTTTCTTGAACTGCTGCTTTAATGCATTCTTAACTTCCTCAATAGTGGCATTCACATGTTGGTCAATGTATCCCATGTACCAGTCCAGGGCTCTTCCCTCAAAATCAAGGGATAACTATGCCTGTTTCACCGCATCGCTTGCTACATTTTGCGTAGTCCATACCAATCCTGCGACAAACCAGGACTGATCCATGTCCTCATCACCTATGCCTTTGAAGGTAGCTAGCTTCATGTGCGAGGCCATATCGTCTTTTGGTGGGAGTGAGTCCTATCTCTATGAATTCTTGAATCTTGCTTCCAGAATATTCGTCGATTTTTCTCTTCTTAGGTTTCTAATACGGTCTTGGCATTACCTGATCTCTCTCAAAATGCTCTCGGTCCCGTCAACGGAACCATTTGTTGGCTCGAGGGGTCCTAACCCAGGTTTAGAGGTTAAGGTCTGCCAAAAAACCACCATACTACTGCCCCTTTCGGCAGTGACCGGCTTGCACAGGCCAAAGTCTCACCCGAAGAAGTATGGGAGGGTGTTAGAACCAGGTTTTCACACCCTGGGAGAGAGCAGGTAAGTCAATCCGATCCGCAACTGTCAGATCTATACATCAAGAGGTTGTTCATAGGAGTTTCAATAAATAACCAGAATACAATTTATCAGATCTAAATAATAGGCTCACATCCATGTGCATACTATCAGCTATAATTACAGAATAGTATAATCGTAGCAGATTAATAGATCACAGATACATGTACCATAAACACAGACAGTTTGCAGCTACTAACATATATGTAATCATATGACTCAAGTTCTAATTAACCATAACAAGATAGATCCATATAACATCAGATATCCACAATACTTCTGCACATCTATATCATTACCCAAAATCCTCTTACATTCCCAAATTACCACCTACGCACATAGCCAGTAGGGTCTGCACACAGCAGGACAGAGGATCTCCACGCACACAGCTAGCAGGAGTCCTAACCCAAACAACCCTACCATATATCTAAAATTTCGTACTTCGTATCAATATCTATTCATTCCTACCTATGACTCAAAAAGGTTCATCTATTTATACTGATTTAGCCTACCCATCCAATGGTCCACAAACCATGGTTTGCGGACTCTTGGTCTACCCTTGACCCAATTACAATGCATTAGGGTCTTTGACTCACCCCAAAACCCACGCGTTAGACCAATTAAGACCAAAATATACAATATTTATACAAAATTCGCAATTGTTAAGGGACCTTGTTCCAATAGTCCTGGACTAAAATTCTCCCCTTAACCGATCCTCTTAAACTTCGTAGATAGAGCATAATTATTCCTTCAAGCAGTTTTTGCGATATGTCTCACTTTCCCAACAGATTCAAATTGTCCATACATTCATCACTTATACCTCTTAAGAATATAGGTTTCAAGATTTCCGGGGCTAAGTCACCAAACTTAGAGCTTTTTAAATTATAATGGAATCGTTCCATGTAGTCTTCCAAGCTCTTCTCCTCCTTCTGTGAAATTCTGAAGATATCTTCGTTCAAATCCATACTTCAACAGTAATCCTGATAATTAAAGAGGAAGGCCTCTCTCATGTCATTCCAAGTTCAGATCGTGCCAGAGCCCAATCTCATGAACCATCTTAATGCTGCCCCTTTCAGAGTAATAGGAAACAATTTCAACTTCTGGGCATCTGAAGTGTAGTCATAACTCCTACACATCACATCAAACTCGAACATAAAGGTATCAGGATCTTCAATAGCCATCCCTTGAAAGGACAATAGAGATGATAAAGGAATGTTTTTCATAGGAGCTTCATCCCATGTCACCACTATTGGGAATTCAGAAGTAACAGAAACATCTATTTTAACATTCTCGCCCCCCATGGATGATCCTTCCTAATGGGATGAATTGACCTCAAAACATGCAGGGGATTGGAAAATAAATAATGGATCAGGTTGTTCCAGGACAACTTGTTTCACTTCACTACCCACATCCAAATGATGTTAAACCAAATGTTGTTCCTCAAGCCCCTGATGCTCCCCACTGGTATCCCCTTGTCCTTCAATTTTCAGATTTTGATTAATGACTTTCCACTATTGTTTCAGATCTAGAGTCTTGATATCAGGAGTGGATGTGTTGTTTGAAGGGTGATGAGGTCCAGACATGGAAGGTACTTATGCCTTTGGCTTCAATATAGTAACAGATTTTTGTGGTCCCATCTTCCTATTGTCTCTCTATGAAGTATATTGTTCCTTTTCTACTTTTGAGATCAAATCTCTGAAGAATGTCTTTCTTCCCAAGTCTGGACTATTATTTTCCTTTTTACGACTCGTATTTCCTGTAGTTAGATAGAGTGGGGGGTGTTGTGGATTTCTCTATTGTCCTACTGGCACACATGGACCTTATGTGTATCAATACTTCCTAGAAGTGCTTCAGTTTCTACAATGGTGAGCCCACTCAAGTATGTTAGAGAAAAACACAGGTTCTTACCACTCATCTTACCGCTCATCAACTTTATAGCAGAAGACACACTGAAGAAAACACCCGAAAACTTCACACTTCTAAGTGTCCCAGCGAGACACTGGTGAACCCTCCCAAGTATGTTATAGTGATGCGCAGGTTCTTACCTCTCGTCTTACCACCCAAAAATTGTGTAGCTGAAGACACACTATGGATAACACCTAAAACTTACACCTCTAAGTGCCCTAGTGTATCAATGGTGAGCCTGCTTAGGTATGTTAATGTGATGCGCAAGTTCTTACCTCTCGTCTTACCACCCAACAGTTGTAGACTAGGAGCACTCTATCATCAAACACACAATTCTGGTTGATTGGATCGTCACTACCATCCCCGGAAATGGCACCAAAATTTTGTAATACATTCATCACTATTAAGTGACTAAGATGGTAAACATAAATTATCAATCCAAGGACATATTTTATTTCAATGACAGTTGCATTGTCTGTGCCGATACATCAAACCATAAGCAAATCAAAATAAAGAGGAATTGTTGCTGAATCAATTGATGAAAGAAATCACTCATGGAGGAATAAAAACAATCTACAGGAATGTAATCATGCCTCAGTTAACTATACCTAGTGCTCCACACAAAAATTCTCGAGCTGGTATCTCTAATCATATATGTGTAACAATACAATAATATTGAAATTGAAGCAGATCTACTCATAGCTAGAAAAACAACAACAACACTTCCACCATTACATAAAGAAAATAGGAAATATAGTACAACTACCTTAACCATTACAATCCCTGTTAAAGAGGAGGGCCCCTCCTCCCTACCAGGGCACAGAAAGAGATAGAAACTTAAATAGAAAATAAACCAGGAAATGCGTGTAACAACAACAAGGTGATATATTTGTATTAATGTGACGAAAAATATGAATCCAAAAGTAATATGGTTCTCCACTAACCCCTTGACTTCCAGGTTTGAGAGTTATATAAAGGTTACATGTTCAGAAAAATGAGGAACAGATCAGCCATGAGAATCCTACAATTCTCATACTGATAAAAATAAGATACATATAGTTACAACCACTTCTTAATAAAAATTTGGACTGCAAAAATATAGATTACAACCAAACTTGCCCAAAATTTTTCATCCTAAAATACAATATGTAATGACTTCTACAATTGTCCGTGGAAAATGACAATTGTAGCGTAACAATAATTGCAGACTGGTCGACATCCAGAACTTGGCAATGTCCAGTCAGCGGTATAGATGTAACAATGGTTTATATAGTGGGTTTGTAACAACACCATGATGTAACAACATCGTGTTATAACAACTCAGTGTAATATCACACTGTCACTACTTTTGTATGCCTCATGCCCTAGATCTTTTTTGCTAAGAAAAACATCTGGAAGGACAACTAAAGACTAGAGAATTTCTTCCAACATTTATCCCAGTTAGTCACAAAAAAAGAAACGATACATCATAATAGTCGATAAAACGACAAGATAATGAAAATAAGGTAAAACAACATTGTTTAGGATAGAAAATCAAGAAAAGAGGCAAAGATAGTCCCAATGGTTGTAGACAGAAGGTAACAATGGGGAAAACAGATGTAGGAAATAAGTACAAAACTGGCACCCGACAAGTAAGAAATTTCTTAGACTGATGACTCGCCTAAGACGTGGACTTATATACTCCCACTTATTCTTGTATACCCTACAATGTTTGAATAAGCCATATTAACATCCTAGCTACACTAGTAAGTAATGAGGTATTTGTTCCTTGACTGGAATCTTGTTGATCTCACCTTGATTTCTTTTTCAATTTTAGAACATAATATAGAACAATATTTCACATTCATTAATCACTATAGGATGTTTCTATGATTTTGAGGACCATTCATCCTCATCAAACTTCATACCCTTTCTGAGAAGTGTCTTCATTTGGACTTTAATTTAGATCATGTAGGCCTTGGATGTCTTACTCCATCCAAAAAGATCACCTTTATGTTCAAGCATTCAAGATTAGTCATTTTCTCATCATGAATATGAATATGAATTTAGAAGATAATAATAATAATGTAATACTTGTGTATGCCCACCAACAAAATATTTCTTTGGTTTTTTTTCCTTCAATATCCTATGAGGACATTGGTTCAAGATATAGAAAATTATGTTGCAAGCTTTGGCTTAAAGACACATGGGTAAATCCATGTTCTAGATCATGGTTTTAGCTATCTCAATGATGGATTTGTTTCTCTACAACCCCATTCCTAGCACCCTCTTAATCCTTGTTTCCTTGAAAAGGGTATCAAAGTCCTTGGACAAGGTTATAGTCCATTAGATATGTCTCTCTCCTAACTTCCAAGGTTGAATATAGGAATATCAAAATAGAGTAGCAACAAAATGGTCATGTCAAGAAATTTGGATTAGGAAAATACTTGTAGATATGCAAGTTCATTAGGATCTAGGCATAGTATTTTTTTGATAATGAGGGAGTTATCAAGCTGGAAAAAAGACCTACCTTCGATATTAATCAATTGCATTGAGTTGCACATATTACAACACTCTAGGTTGTTATTATGTTTTTGGTAAAAATCAATGGAAACACTTCCCCACTATAAAATGAGGAAGAGAATTGTCAAAAACATTGGACCATTGGCTAAGTTGCTGCATTTGAGGGGTTTCTATGCCCATACAAAATCCATTTGGAATTGAATTTTTTATTTTCCTCTTGGCCTCATCATGGGTCCATAGTAACAAAATGGAGTGTGCTTGTAAGGGTTTGAGCCCCAAGTCATCATATGTACTCCCTCTTATTTGTATACCATTTTTTCTTGCAACTCATGTTGATGGCCAAAATCCCTCTTAAGGGTGCCAATAACATTGCATTCTTGCTAATCAAGATAGTCCTAGTCAAATTCTATGCCTATAGGGAATAGAAGCTTGGTATCAAGCATGAAAATTCGTCCAACTTACCACTAGACCAACCCCTATGTAGGCTAAATGTTGATGGTGAGAATTCGCTAGCCAATGGGGATAAAACTGGTCAATTTTGTGCCAAATAGGAATAAAATATTAGTCCCTAGCACGGTGTATGTACTTAGATTGCACTATAACAAGCCTAATCGACTCATTTTTTTATTAGTAGGAATGATAGAGATGTGATTTTTAAGGAGAGTCTAGCTTGACTATCTTGAATAATGTTCTTGTTGATTTCCCTATAAACGTGAGATTTTCTAAACTGGCTCCTTAAATTGTAATGACTCAGAAGCACTAGAGGATATATGAAATGCCTGGGAATCTTGTTAAAGCTTTAAGTGAGAGTGTTAACGGCTAGCTATAATTTCTTTTTTTGTATCAATAGTGAATTGAATGAATTTGGACGAAGTCCCTGTTGATTTTGGAAATGCACCACTCACGTACAAATGATGTTATGGGTTATGTAACTTTTCTATAAACTACCAAAGTAAGAAGTTGGACTACAATAATCAAGAATCAAGATGATAAGAGGAAGAAAAATTCAACTGGTTTTTGACACATGTAGAAATGGAGAAATCCTATCTCAAATATGAGCAGTGTATCATTTTGTAGTTGTCAAAAGAAGGAAAATTTAACTAGGTTCCCACACATGTAGAAATGGAGAAATATTGTCTGGAATATGAGCAATGTATCTTGTCTTGTTTTTATGATTAACCTCCAAATTATCATCTAGAGGATCAATGGAAGAAGGAAGGATTCTATGAATAGATGCAAGGTAAAAAACTTGTTTTGGATATTTGGGTAATAAAGAAGGGAAAAGGGGCACCTAAAAGGCAGCCTTATGCTCTCAAGGAAATGAGATGGTAAGAGCAGATAAAAATCTAGTTTGGAAAGAGAAAATAAACAATAACGACACTTAGATATTTTCTCTTTCAACCATACTGAAATAGCTAAAAGACTAAGGAAGAAGGAAGAGCTATGTATTTTGGATGGTTTGACATAATTCTCATTGTAGCATCGGCTTGGCATTGAGAATCAAGGATTAATATAAGAAGGTTCCTGCACAATAATTTCTTACAGTGTGTGAATACCATTTTGAAATTGCATCTAACTTTCATGTGTGTCAGGGAAGAGTTCAAAAATTTGCTTCCTTATGCAGTTAAAGAGGACACTGGTAAGGCTTGCTAAAATCAGCGATATGCCCGCTACACAGTGGACTAGATAGAGACCGTTACTATTTAACTTTTAGGAACTTAGGCTTGACGTACTGAAAAGTATTGGATTTTTTTTCTCATGACCTTGAGTACAAAGTCTCATAATCAACTGGATGAAAAGTCAAATCTACCTTTCAAATGTTTGAACGAGGACTATATTACAGCAATAAAAGAAACAATTTCAGTCTATACAAAAAGGTAGCATAGTAACAACATCCTTGAATTTTTGGGGTGCTTCAAAAAATCTCATCCTGAAGATAGGATTCCAGGTTGTTCGCAGTTTTTAATTGGTGAAGTTGTCTCTAATCTTGGAACTTTGTTGGTTCTACTGTAAGTATTATTTTGCACCAATTCTTTGCTAGGCCAGGATTCTCTTTTTCTACATCCTTCATATGAGTAAATATTTGATCCAACATTGTTTTTCCATACAAATATTCAAAGAGAGAAACTGGCAGTTATATAACAGACAAAGGTGACCCGAAATGTGGAAAAAGTTCTCCACTTCAAACGACGCTAAAGGAAACAAAGAGCTTATGTCTGAAATCTCTAACGACGTACTTGGAAGGCCTATTCTGGCTAAAACTGTGAAAGTGTACGATGAGTTTTCCTCTACATTGCTATGATATGTAGGATAGTGTTTTGATTCCATTACAGAGGATTTTGATAGATCCTGCTTCCTGATCCATTAGTTTTAACTTCTATAGACACTAGATAGCATTAAGGATTGTATTCCAATGCACAAAGATGGGCTGAAAGGAAAACTTTTCTAGAGCATAGTATTCAATTTTGAGGTCTCAAATTCTTAGTTCCATACAAATAGAAACCGCCAGAATATTCTACGAACCACCTAAACATGAACAGTAAAAGTGTTCAGTCTCAGAACTCTGAAGTAAATCTATAAAGAATGTGGCATTAGCTTTCTTAACTTAGTGAAATCCCTAATGTGCATTAGCTTTCTTATCTTAGTGAAATCCCTAATGTTCTATCATATTTTCCAGTCATAAAAATCTCACGAAAACCTATAAATATTGTGCCATTGTGTACGCTTAGCCTCTTAAAGTGCTATCTTTATATCTTCTTATGTGTCATTTGAACAGAACACTATCAAATACTAGAATAATCAATGACCATTCTCCAAAAACTGGCCTTACATAAATAAATTTCCCTAGTCCCTATCATTGTTGGCTCAATCCCACCGAAGTTCCGAGGGTGTTTCAATCTATTTAGCATTAAAAAAGAGCTCCAAAGAGGGTCACATCCATTACTCCAGCCTCTCTAGTCCGTTTATAGAGAGCCTTAGTTTATGAAATCTTGCATGTAAACCAAAATAGATTCAAAATTTTCCATTGAAAGCTCAAAATAACTAAACTAGACTACTCTGTCGAATCAAACCCATCCTAACACAAACTGACATAAACAAGGAAGATCGCTTATCACCAAACTGAGACCGAGGGAACCCATGGCAAGGGGTCATCCCATCCAAAGTAGTAGATGCAATATGGTTGAGTGAACGAGAATTCTTTCATTCTGGTCCGAGCAAGCATCTGGTTTCTTTCTAGTTGGGTTGGCCGGGTAAGGGATACACGCAATGGCGGTAAACTACCAAGAGGATTTGAATTTTAAGGCAGGATAGGATGTTTACAATGGGGAAAAATACTAAGAAGTTTTGAATCTAAAGGCCGAGTTTTAAATTTTAAGGTGCTATAGGATGTTTACAATGGCCAAAACTACTAAGAAGTTTTGAATCAAAAGGCGGGATATGATGTTTACCACTAATGTCATCGACGATCATATATTTGTATCTGAGTAAAATGGATTATCGAATAATTTGGAATATTTTAAATTTTTTATTATTTAAGTTGAATACTATTTTTAATTAGAAAAATAAATAGGTACATAAAATAACGATGCTACATCCGGCCATCGAACAAAATAATAATTCACCATTATCTAGTTGGTGTGTAATTGTATCCTAGAAGTATTGTGATAGTAGTGGGCTTCGCAAATGGAGAGAACTTAAGAGAGAAAATTAATTAACCCAATTGTGTGGGATAATAAACTCACATTAAATTGATATAAATTAAGACTATACATAAATCATTTATAAATTATGCAATTATTTATAACTGAATTGGGATTTTATAAAAATAAATAAATAAATTATTAATGTTAATGTCAATTTATAATTCTATAGTGATTTTTCATATATTTTTGTTAAAGAGAATTATTGTTCTATCAATATTTTTACTAACTCTTCTATTATTATATTTTAATCCGATTTACACATGTTCAAAATATGCTTTCACCTTCATGTGTGGAGGCTATCTACTTGCATATTCAAAGAGTTGTTTTCACCTTCATGTGTGGAGGCTATCTACTTGCATATTCAAAGAGTTTTGATGTAGTTTTTGCCTTAAAAAGTGACTATTGTGATTGTGATGGTGAGAAGGTACTCTATAAATAGAGTTAAGAGTTATTCAGAATAAATAGGAGATTCTTTCCCATTATCTAAGACTAATATTCAAGAGAATGGATATACATTCCCTAATTATCACATAAAGAAGATGTTAATCTTGCATTTATTGCTTTATCTCCATGGAGATTCGCTAAACAAAGGGAATACCTCATCTTATTTGACTTTCATAGTCTCTCCCTCTTAAAGGATTTCCAAACATTAAGAATTGAATCTTCATTACTTTAAATATGTAGCATTGTCAAACATACCAAAAACATAGTAGGATTCTTTCATTGTGGACAAAACCAAGTACATGTCTGAGAGAAGTATTCCTCTATGGATCGTTAACAAGTTCATCAATAACTACAAGAAAATTCTTCAATCTATATATTTAATGATATTTAATCATCATCTAAAGAGTTCAAGAATGAAATAAATGCCAACCTATGTTCTAAGTATATGGTAAGCATGTACTTTAGAGTTTCTATTATTTTAAAATTTGACAACTATGGAATTTGTGGCAAGGTCGAGGAGGGACTGTCATTTTGGGGCAAAGCTAGCCTCTTTTTAAATGATAGTTTCTAAAATTGAATCCATATTCAATGCTTGTCTCTTCAGCCAAACTCTAGATTTGAATATTTAATCTCCCCGTAATTATTTTGGGATCAGAAAATCTTTCAAAAGACAACATAAATATATTAGGGACTTATAACAAGATACAAATAAAGCAAGGAAGGTAAGACACACATGTGCTAAAATTTGAATTGGAGTTGACTTGAGAAAAGGTATAGCAATGCATCTTTTATTAAATAGTGGTGATTTTTACAACCCATCCATTAGATTACAATAAGGATACTTTAAGTGTATATATGTGCAAATACAATATACTTGAAATACATCTTCCCACCAATAACAAAATTATAAGAAAAATATAAAAATAACAAGATGATGGGTGGTAGGATTGAATGAAGAATCAAAGAGCAAGAAAGAAAAGATGTCCAAGTTTAGACCCAATAAAATATTCTATGACACCCTCCAAGGAGTGTGTTATTAAGAGTGACACAAACATGATCGTGGATTTTGTGCAAAAATCTTATGGGAAAAACATGAAGCAATATGAATGAGATATTATGGATTTGAAAGATAACTCATGTTATTCAATCCTATGGAAGCAAGGACGTTGGTGTTAATTGAGACTCCCTGAGCTCTAAATAAAATGGTTGAAAGAAAGACATCTAAAAGAGAAATGCAAAGAAAGGAACATCCATCTATGTACACATCTAGAATAGATAAATTCAAAATTACAAGGTGTTTCTATGTAGACAACTTAGGTTCAAATCCTAACGAATGTAAGGCCTTTGAATCCCCTATCTATTATAAATTTAGATTGTAGAAGTGACACAATTAAAATTACTAACATAAAAAATCAATTTGTATTATTATATTACTTGTTAGGTAGCCCTATTTTTTTTCCTAAACTAAATTAGTCATTCACGTTAGTCATTTTTAGTTGTACTACTTATTAGCTAGTCATATATTTTAACTCGGGATTAAATTAGTCATTTATGATAGTCATTTTTATTTAGGTCACTTAATATTGCTCATTTTTTGTAGTATTTTACTCAAGTTGCAGAGGCTAACTTTTTTATTCACCTAGTCACTAAATTCCCATTTTCTACTAATGAAAAGACCCCATAAATTTACACTTTGGGATATGATCCCCAAGATTCAATAAGTAATCCAAAGTGAAACAATTCATTGCTAAGGTGACAGTAGAAACAACCTTCTAGTGTTAAAATTTAGAGACAAAAGGGTATTCAAAATTTTAACACTGCATATGGATTCGAAGACTCCTTTGTCTCTAAATTTTAACACTGCAGATGGATTTAGACACCCCTGTAGTGAAAATGTGACAATTCGGTATCAAAATTACAATTTTTTATTTCCGGAGTGACACGATTAAGCATTACTAACATAAATGACTAATTCATATAGTTGTTGTACTTTTTATTTGGTCATATTTTTATTATAGGCGTATAATAGTCATTTACATTAATCATTATTAATTTTGTCACTTATTATCTAGTCATATATTTTATTCCTAGACTAAATTAGTTATTTAAGTTAGTCACGTATTATCTAGTCGTGTATTTTAGTCTTAGACTAAATTAGTCATTTAACTTATTCGTTTTTAGTTTAGTCACTTATTATCTAGTCTTATATTTTTTCCCTACACTAAATTAGTCATTTAAGTTAGTCATTTTTAGTTTGATTACTTAAAATTGCTCAAATTTAGTAGTAATTCACTTGAAATAATTGTGGTGACTAAATTTTTTAGTCACTTAGTGACTAATTTCATCACTTTCTACTAGTGATATCCTCCATATCACTAGTAGGGTCCCGCAGATATCCCACTAAATAGGGTCTACCACAAACACGAGAAAAACCCCTCAGCAACAAAGGTGTCCCATTGAATCTGAAACAACTCTAATACGAAATGTAGGTTTTAACCATGTACATAAATTCTCTTGAAACAAATTCTGAAAACAAAAAAGTAAACAATGGAAAGAACATAAAACAAATATACATAGAGATTTTCCCCTGGATCCCAAAACCGGGACTACCAAACTGATTTTTCATTATATTCATTTCAATGTTACAATACATATATATACATGTCAAACCATTCATAAACCCTAATCCATTAACTCTGTATTAGAATATAGTTGTATTTCCCTTGACCGGATCTATAAAATACCATGGGCAGAAAATCATCATGCCCAAAACCATGTGCAAAATCGATGCAAAAAACCATAGGTATATCTTCCCACCTATTATACCATCCAAAAAAAAATTCCTAGGGCATTGCCCCAGACCCCATGTAGCGGGCTATAACCCCCCTTCTAACTCTTGTGTTGTGTCGAGAGCAATGAATAAGGGGGCTATCACCCCCCCTATGAGCCCCTCATACATGCGACTAGTCATGGAAAGAATATAACACACACCCAACAACTCCTTTATCGAGTTTGTAGACAAGGTCAATTTGGATAACTCAATTGAGACAATTAAATTGTTGTAACTATATAAAATGGTATACAAATGTATGTAATTGACTCCATGTGTTGGTTGGTTACCTGTTGAGATATATCTAATACAAATGTGTTTTTTTTTGCTCTTTAGTAATTTTGTGTCTATTTTCTCGTCCATGTGATGAATATTACCCTTTAAGCACACTTGATGTTTCACTCGATAACTAATGCATATTTTTCACTAGAATAAAAAATTCGTTTCAATTTCAGTAGTGTTAGACCCAATTTCATATAATACATTTGCATAAATGTAAAATATGGAAGATATACAAGAGTGGTGGGAGAGAAAGATAAATAATTACCAGAAAATTTACATAAGGAGCAATGATCTACCTATCGTAGATGTCATGGCACATTTATTCATTGAAGCACATGATAATTTCATTGAATGAGATCCCATAGAAATAAATATATATATCGAAAAACCACCTAATGTAACAAACAAATATGATCATTAGTTAATACTAAAATTGACTAACAACGAGAGAATGGATTTTCATGAGTGGGTAGAAAAAATATTGGATGATTTCAATGAGGGAGAAGCAATAAAAGATGCACTTTTGTTGAAAAAACCAAATCAAGGTTCTATGAAAAATTAACAATATTTTTCTCCTACACTATACCTACTTTACTACACAAATTTATTCTCGATAAAGGAGTCATTCATATAGTTGAATATTGAACACTCTTGCAAACCCCAATAAAAACTTACCATATTGAGCATTAGGATGTCTAGGAGAAATTTCTTGATGCCCATGGGACACCTTTCTCTTGCGGTGGTTGTGTCACCATTGCCATATTTATGTTTTTGTAACCATTATTAGTACCATATCCATAATGGAATCTTTGCTTCTATAGTCATCATGCTACCATATACATATTGTTGTTTATTCCAACAATGGAATTTGAACTCGTTCCAACATTACTCTTAGTATCAACATTTTTGGCTAATTTATTTTCCATTTCAAATATGTTTTTCAATACCAACAAACCTCTATGTTTTCTAGACCAAGGTTTTCAATCACAAAACTATCTTCTTCCACCTAGGGTTTTATACCTTGAGCCTCAATAGTAGCAATAATGATCACTATAGCAGATGAAAATTCCTATTCAAAAAGTGTGAGCCCTATACTTTCAGAAGGAGACACTATTGATTTAAAGACACGCGTCAACGAAGACACTGTAATGCTCTTGATTTAACCAAAGATTTCTATAGTGAAAACTGTCATTCGCTAAAATAAGTCCTTCTGAGCTAGAATGCAAATAGGTTTGTGCTTCATAGCAAACTTCTATTACTCAACTTGTCCATTGTCATATATTTAAATTATTTATTTATATCTATGTTACTCTAAATCGAAAATTATTAAAATAATATATTATGTGTCAACCTTGCAATAGTAAAATTAAATGTCAAAACATTATGAGTAAAATTCGAGTAGCAATATTTTCTTTCTCACCAGTTTGGCGATCCTATGTTACTTTTTAAATTAAAAATTAATAATATTAGCATAACCACAATTATCAATGTTGATGGTATATACCGATAGGTGTATATCCACCACCCACCACATTTATAATTATTTGGTGTGTCTTCTTAAAAGCTAACTATTTTTTATTATTAATAAATATATAAATAATAACAACCACATTATAGTATATTTATATATTTATTCTTATTATATAAATATTATATTATATATTAATATAATATTATGTTAGTACACAAAATTTTGTTAATATATTATAGTTATATTTGAAACTATAATGTCCATGGGGTCTTGGATAGAGGGTGGTCGGGTGCTCTATTAAGACAATCCTTGATGGGAAGTCATCGGTTCAATTCCCCGCCCCAATGAGGGTGATATATTGGACACGATGATGATGTAGTCCCACCAAGCATACAAAACAAACCATTTGAAACTATACTATAATTCACATATAACATAATAATAGTATTTCATTGTTATTTATAATACTTATTGACCTCTCACCATTACATTATCGTCAATAATTATTATATATTTATTAATATAATTGTCAATATTGTTTATATATTACTTGATATCTACTATAATATTAATTATATATTAAACAAAAATATACTATACTATTACTATTAATTTATATATATATGAAACCCAAAGTATCAATATTATAAATCCAAGAGATTATAAACCCAATGGAAAAAAAATAAACACTAAGATTAAACCTAATATTATAAACGTGAAAATTAAACCCTAATTTTTTCAATGTCATAATGTCACATTGAATAAATTGCAATGTAATGTATCATTGTGACAATTATTGTGACATTAATTGTCACCTTGCGGTAATGGTGTCCATAATGCGATGGTGTATAGTGTGATAGTTCGACAATGCCTGTGACACCGCCACATTTGAAAATGTGACTTTTTTTTTTATCAGATTTAAATTTTCTTAAACCCTATATTAATTTTATTAATATTTCTTGGGTTATTTATTAAATTCTCACTACAAGAAAAATACCCTCTATCGGAGGTTATAAAGGAGGTTTTTAGTGTTATAAAATTGGCCAAAAGTGTCAAAAAAACATTTTCTACAACATCCGTTTATGGTAACAGAAGTTTTGACAAAGCTTCTAATGAAACTTCAACAAAACTAAAAAAAATTGGGTGACCGAAGGTTTTTACAGATGTATTTCTCATCAGTGTGCACATCATGTGTGAATGCACCAGTGCGTTTTCCCCTGTACGCACTGGTACTGTAAATATACCAGGCACTGAGATGGAAAATAAATTTCGGAAGCCTCGAGGCATTTAGCAATGTCCCGATGCGTGTCACCCACAGAGACGCACTAGGCCGATAAAAGGTGCATGCACTGGCACTGTTAAGATGTAAAAACACATTGGCTCGTTTAGGTGTTCAAATGCATTGGGCCGTTAAGTTATAAAAATGCACCGATGCATTAAAGGCAAATCATATCGATGCATGCAACGTCTATCCTCCCACTCGGGTGGTAGTCGTCAATAAAGCACACCAAGATTTCTAATTGGTATTGATATTTGGTGCGGTGCCCATAGGTCGTAGAAATGCACTAGTACCTAGTATCGTACAAATGGACCGATGTGCAGTAACTAACACACACCAATGTTCATTTTCTATTTTTTAGAAACATCGACCCATGAAAGTGCAATTATTGTGATTTTTTAAAATTCATTATTCTTCAAAAGTCGACACATATCTTATAAAAATATTCATATGAATTAATTTTTTATTAGTGCATTTAAATGTGATGTTTGGATGAATTTTTTATATCATATCATCATATTTTGCATCTCTTCATTATAGTTTTAATCATACATATATTTAATCAATGGTGTAACACTTCACAGCGACAATGAAGAATGAAATAGAATAAATTAAAACGTATTTTATTATTATATATATATATATATATATATATATATATATATATATATATATATATATATAAGACACTCTTTTTCGTAAAAAATGGGATAGTTATTGGTATCCCTTTGTCTTTCAATTGGGACACTATGTCCACTACATTAAACAAAACGTCTAATTTCACAGACAAATATTTCAAAAAATGCAATGCCTTGCTTTTATATCCAAACATATTGATCATCATTCTTCACTAAAACTGTTGTCACTGTTCAAGCTACTTCCATGACTTCAGTTATTTGGAGGAATGTTTTTTTCATTGCGTTGATTGTTTTCTTCTTCTTCAAGTTCCATATACAAATAGAAAAATAAAGTGTAATGAGTGTATATACATTGGTGAGAATAATGAAAATTGAAATATTAAATAATATACATCAATGTAAATCGAAATGAAATGTACCATAGCAAGAGTTTACTCATGAACTATACAAATTCTTTCAAAACCAAATTTCATGCCATCTTTCAATGATTCAATTTTTGGTGCAGTTCCATACTTTCTTTCCTACAAGTTTTATACCCCATAACAAATCAAAGATCTAATATATATATTTTTTTTGTTTCATTAATTATAGATGAAGCTAAGTAAAACAAGATAGATGATTACAAATTCCACAATTAATTTTTGATATGCCAACATATACTCACAACTCATATTTAACCCAATGTAAACAAATTCTTCTGATGGTTCTTCTTTGTATGTTAACACATGTTTGAAGACATTCAATGATGATTGTTGTAAAAAAATTTAAAATATACAAAAATGAAATCTAGTTAAGTTGTTATAAGGAAGTAAAAATTACTCACAAACATAGATATCAACCCTTTTCTTCCTTGTCGTCATGTTTTATGTGCTAAATGGGTTCCATTTTCTTTCATTTTCTGCAAGTAAATACTTGAAAATTAATATTTAATGCTAAATTGAGTATTTATTGTACCTAATTGAAAAATTAAATTATTACATATTACGTTTGAAGCACGTTGTTGTTGAGATGGCACCTCGTGCGATGCAATTATGTCTATTTCTTTGATCATCTCCCTATACACATTTTTGGACATTCCTACTGGCATATTTCTAATATCAGCTCATTCATCCTTTGATATTTTCATAATCTTCCTGAAAATGTAACATGACAATAAACTATTTAATTTTAATATTGATATATGAAAAGTAAATATAACAAAAGTGATATTTATAAATGATTTCTTTGTAGTAATATATACATATAATTCTAGAAAAAAAATTAAAGGAATATTAATTTTTCAATCCTTCTTTTTTTGTTGTTGTACATTTTTGCTATTAAAAGTCTGACATGTCTCATTAACCAATTCTCTAGAAACTCATCATGTAGTTTAAATAAAATTTGGTTCTTGGAATCATTGGATTGATTTTTTCATTGTAAGTGGAAACAACGTCTATCCATTCGTTCCACTAGATCACTCAATGTTTTGTAAAAGTTTTTCCCCCTTTCATTAGCCTCCAACACCACTCCAAATGAGATAAGGGGAAATTCATTTTCATTTTCATGTTCTTATTTTTTTCTTTTCTTAGAACTACATTCATTTTCTTCGTTTTTGGTCCATGTTGAACATTAAACATATCTGAATTAATAGATTGTTTGAAACATTTTATCTAATATTTTTAAGTATATTATTAATGAAAATTCAAAAAATAAACTGATATTGGATCGATAGTATTTTTTCATTCACCTGGTTCATCCTTCTGCAATTTTTCCATCAAGATTTTATGCTCTTCTGGTCTTAGATCAGAAATAATCTTATCGAGCTTCATCATTTTGTGGCTTTGCATGATACACAGTAAAAAATACATATTAGGTAAAATTACATATAGTTCAAAAATAATAATTTATGTAAATAATTTACAAAGAACTTGCCTTTTTTGCTTTTTTGGATGTGCTATTAGTAGTTTTGCTACTTAAACTCTTGTCATCCATTTATTTATCAATATGAAACCTGCACCATTCATTAATATATTTTATAAATAAATCACATACTTTTCAAGTAAAAAAACAAATCAAGAAAACAGTGTGCCTTTTGTAACATACACACCGAGCACGGTGTTGTAGGTTCTTATAAATGCATCACCAATATAGTAGAAAAACGGTACGATGCTCTTTGTCAACAAGGATACCTGGTGCATTATATTAATACCGAAGCACCGATTAACATAAACATAAATTAATAAAAGATTGTTTTTATCAAACATTGTTTTTTGTCAGTATGCGTTTGGCGCGCTATACTATAATTGCACACTGGTGCGCTATTTTAAATAGTGCGCAAAGATTATTTTTATTTTTATTTTTTTAAATCGTGTAAGGACCGACATAAATTGGGATCTGAATCTGCAAGTGGTCCCATGGGTTAGATGTCATATTCCTATATATATAGTAATACAAACCCTATAAATCTAAAATGAAAAGCTCTAATTGTGAAGTCACGTAAACAAGAATAAGCAAGGGTTTAACGCAAGAATGGATTTATTTTTTTTCTGAATTTAAATTAAATGTAAATAGGAATAGAGATTGTAAATTTTTTTACTAATAAAATGCACTGTAAAATTTAAAATGTTTACTATGAATGTATTAAATATAACAGAAACTGTAAAAAAATAACAATTACTACAGTAAAATTGTTACACAGTTTTTGTGTGAATCACCAGATGTTTCAAATTCTGATTCTCTGAATAGTGCTACTGATTGAAAGTATTTTTCTTCTCCACAGTTATGTCATTCTCTCTTGATCCAAGTATGTCTCTCATGCAAATGAATCACTAATGTTTTTTGCAAAAATAATGAAATAATGAAAAGCTTTTACTATTTATAGAATTTTTTTATGAAATTAGATTTCTGAAAATCATTTGCTGCCAATTTTTCAATTTATCTCTTTTTTTTCACTTCAAAAAAATAAAGTTGTGTTTTTTTTTTTACCGATATTCGGTGTGTTTGTTAACTAACATCACCGGTGCATCCGTTAATAAAACGGTTAACATTACCTTAGCACGGATAATAATAAGTCATTTTTTAAGGCACTGAAATTACTTTTAGGTATGTACACCAGAATTTAATGTTGATCTTGCTCAAATGCAGATAGAAAATCTCAAAATTATATCAAATAGACAATTCTTCAAAATCTAGCTCGTTCCATAATATTTCTCAAATTCCATCACAGAGTTCTCCCTATCCATCTGCAGACATAATCACTTCATATTTTATTTATATTTTCATTATCTAATTGAATTCAATTTTTTATCCATGTCAATAAGCTGAATAAAATTAATGTATACAAATTTTCAGGTTCATGAAGATTCAGAATTGATTTCATATGCACAAAATATTCAAATAGTTCCAAAACGCAAAAATCTCTTATTAGGAGCAGCATACCGGAAGGCAACGTTGATAGACGAAAATTGACAACTACTTCAGCCTGCCAATTGTAACATGCCATCTTATAGCCACAACCCTGAGAAAATGATGGTAATATTAATTCTTGGGCATATTGTAACTATTTCAACGTTAACCAATTAATCATGCATTGACATGCTTACTAATTGATATCATCTATTTTGTACTAATTATGTTCAAATATATTTTTTGAAATTATTAGGATTCTAGTGATGATGACCGACCTACCTACCATCTTTCGTTGCACCCCACGACAATGTCAAATCGAGACAAGGTTGAGTTAAGAGAAAAAATCGGAGAGGAATGAGACCAAGAATGGTTGAATCAACCACCAATTCAATTCCCACTATGTCCAGATTCACCAATTAGGAATGACTACAACAAAAATATCTCTTCATGAGCTAGGAGTAGAGGCAATAAAATACAGGTTGATATGGATGATTACTTAAGGGATACAACTTCCATGGAGACAATTTTTTTTGGTGCATTCCAGAATGATGATTAGCTAGGGGATGATGCTCATATCGATGATACCTTTTTTGAAAGCCTTAAATTTTTTTCCACAACCCCCCTCTTTGGACCTGGCGGTCAGTCAAAGTCTACCTAGTTTGGGACAACAATGTTACTCTACAAATTAAAATCAAAGTTTGGCTTGTTGAATGCATGTTTCTTGGAAATTTTGAGGTAATTGACCATCAATTCACTTATATTTTGAGAAATATAATCACAAAATCAACATTGCAAATGTTCAATTTTATGAACGTTAATAATTATCAGCATTAATGTACATTTAATATTGTCCATGAACAACTAGAGGTTATTAAAATATAAGGTCCTACTGAGTGATAATGTCTTTCCTGGTTGCTGCAAAGAGGAAAAGAAATAGTTGAAAATGTTGGGTGTTGATTACATATCATATCATGTATTTCCAAATGATTATATTATATATATAGAAGAATATGCAGACAAAGAGATATGTCTGAAATGTGGGCATGACAGGTATGATAAATCAAAAAATAAGGGTAAATCACATGGTCCTCCTTTTCAGATATTGAGGCACGTGCCTATAATCCCAAGGATTCAAAGTATCTTTCATTGCAAATAATTAGCTATGTTGCAGAGATGTCATGCCTCGCATAGAAGTGAGTTGGGAGTTACACAAATCCCAACATATTCAATAGCCATGAACCATATAGAGGATACATGGCCCAAAAAATTCAAGGAAGAAGTACCAAGTTTACTGCTCAGCATAGCCATGGATGGCGTCAACCCATATTCCCTCCAGAACACAAACTATTCTATTTTTCCTGTAGCAGTGATCAATAAAAATATCCCCCCATGGTTGTCTGTGAAGAATGAACATCTTATGTTGGTTCTCATAGTCCCTAGTAGAAGACAAGTGAAGAATATGGATGTCTACTTACAACCACTAGTAGATGAATTGAAGGAATTATGGGATGTGAAAAACATATACAATGTATCAAGACCCATTGCAGCAGAGAGGAGTTTTAAGTTGTATGGCATATGTGCTTACACGACACATGATTATCCAGGCTTAGGAGTTTTCTCTGGTGAATTACATGTTTATTGATTTTTTTATATACATAACTATATTCTTTCATATATTAATTATTTAATTCATTGTAATTTTTCTGATCTTCATGATAGTCTTTAACGTGCCATGCATATTGTATACAATAATTTCATAGGTCTTGTAACAAAAGGGTATTATGGATGTAAATGTTGTGGACCTTGACTGAAAGCTAGATAGTTCAACGACCTACGAAAACCAATGTATGGCTTCTCCAGGGTCTTCCTCCCGGAAGAACACCCTTATAGAAGAGCAACATCTGCTTTCAATGGTGAACAAGAGAGAACCCAAAGGCCCACAATAACAACACCATCTCAATGGCTTAGAGCATATGAGAGAGAGAAGGAGAAGGAGTTCAAATAGAAATGTTTGATTCAAATGGGGAGCCTATGTTTTATGATACATAATTCTTCCACACCTATGTTGAGAAATTTCCCATTGGGATGAAAATGAAATCTATCTTTTATAACCTCCCATATTGGGAGCATATTAATATTACCCACTTATTAGATCCCATGCATATATTTAAAAATGTTTCATCTTCTTTATGGAGGCACATATCATCGAAACAAAGTAATACATTAGCTATTAGGAAATATCTTATTACTTCAAAAACTAAAAAGAAACATTGGCCAAGATGATTACAAAGTATAGGATCAAAGGTTGGTCCCTCTAATTCATATTTCAAAGAAGGTGATGTCTCATGGATTTTAAAAAGTTACGATCTTTCTTTGGTAAAGGAAGTTATAATGGCTATGAGGGTGCCATATTTGTGTGGGTATTCACTACGACGCTTCTTCACCATGGAAGACCATTTTTCGGGGTTGAAATCACATGACCATTTGAATATTATAAAAGTACGTATAAAGTCAAAAGCATGATTTGTAATATTCCTAACTTAGCATGCAGCTAGTTGGAATATTAATTTTTCTCCCAAACACATAGTTAGATAAATAAATGGGTGAGGAGGCCCATAAAAAATTTTAGCAGCAATCAAATTCCTCTTAATGGGGAAAGGATCATATTCATAGCTGGATAAAACACCCTCATGTGTGAACAAGGACCAAATGCATGTGGACAAATTCAAGTTTGACCAAGTCAACTAAGCTAATATGGAGGATGTGGAACATTAATGGAGAATAACTCAGTGGGAATATGGATTTGTTTACATAGTTATAATAAAGCCACCTTGAGTGTGTGAGAAGATATTGCATGGAGATCCAGTCAAGATTGACCAAATCCATCAACGCTATTATGGAGGAGTGGTATTGATGATGGGACAACGCAGTTTTGGAGGAAGATTCATTGCATGAAGATGGAAACCCTAATGAGTGGGATCAAAGGTGAGAAGGCTCACATTGTTTATAAGGAGGAGGATGGCAGCCATATGGGGTTAGATTATGATTATGATTTTCTGATTATATGGTATTTTTAGACATATTTCTTTCTCTCGTTGTTTAGCTGAGATAGAGTGTTGTTTAGCACAAAGTCTTCATGTTTAGGAATTCCTTCTTTTTCCTTGAGGAGCTATTGTAGGAGTCTTGCACCATATTGTCCACTATCTGGCTTGAGGCCAAGCTTCATCTTCCTTTAACAGTGCAGATCCTTTTGAGGGTTTGATTGTTTCAGTAAGATGCAACAAGTGGAGGCTAGATCTTTAGATCTAGGCCATTTCAATACTTCTTTTCAGTGGAGAAGGATTCTAATCCATTGGGAGGAAAATATTGAAGGTATTGAGCTTCATTTTCATATCTTGACTGCAGGCCAACAATATTTTGTCCCCTACAACGTAGAATAAGTCTAGATCTGTGTTATTTCTGAAGGTGCTACTACAGGGTAATTCAGTGCACCATTTGGAGAGCTGATTGTCTGAGTGTTGGGGATTTTTCCCTTCACTTTGGAGATTTATTGGAGGAGATCAATTTATTTTTTATATCAGATCATATCCAATTTCCATATTTCAATATTTCCATAGATCTGTAGTCTTATAACTCAGATCTACACTTTGTACTTGTTTTACTACTGAAAACCCCAAGGGGGATTGATAAATGAGCTTGTATAGTGCATGAATCTTCCATAGATCTAACTTTTTGTCCACATACTTGCTCTATATCTTATGTACAACCTAATGCTATTGAAAAGGTAATAAAATAATTCTTTCATGGTATTCCAGCTTTCATACATGGTTGCAGTCCCTATTCTTGCATGATTTTGGGCTATTTATGGCATGGGAGACCTGTTTAACTATGCAATAGTGATTTGTTTCTGATTTCCTTTCAGATATAGTTATTATAATATAAGGTCTAAGGTATCCATGAGCTTAATTTAACTTTCATTGCATACATTTCTGAAAAAATTATTATTTTGGCATGTATTGCTGAGTTTTCCCATTTGGGGTTATTACACTGGTATCAGAGCATGATCTTTGGCTCAGCCTGTGAGGTTCAAGCCAAGATGCTATAGAAGAATAAAAATATCAGAATGGTGGAAAGAATTATTTTTATCTCATCTCTTTTCAGATCTAAGAAGGACCTCACCAAGGAGGTCAAGCAAAGAAGAAGGAAGGAAAGAAGTGAAACCAAGTTAGGGTTTCAAGATGAGGAAGGTCCACGTACCTCCTATTCAAAAAAAGAAGATCTGGTATTGCATAGAGCTCCAAATAAACCTGCTATGCCCTTTTTCTTTGAATACAAGAGGCATATAGATGGAGAAAACTTAGATCATGAGATTCTAAGTGAATATCTTGCATAATATAAGTCTCAACCTATAACTATCAAGAAGAATCTTACTCTTCCACAGTTTATTTAGCTCAAATAAGAAAGGAGACATTACAGCAATAGAATAATGAAGGGAAATAGATTCCTATTGTATACTTTTGATGGGACTTCCTCGTGTACAACAAAGGCTTGGGGAAGGAAGTTGGTTGAATTTTTTCTGCTACATCCAATAGTAGAGAAAGAGGTTGTTGAGATTGCAGCGTTGCCCCTTCACGGTGAAGCACACAATTTGTGGTTCAGCCATTTGAGTCATGCAAGAGTGACTGCATATGCAGATTTTATTCAAAGGTTGATCAAGAAGTTTGACAAGAAGAAATCAGAGGGGAAGAAGCCTTCACCACCACTTACTGTAGGAGCACTTGCTTCAAGAGGAAGGACACTTTCACCTTTTCAAGGTGATCTTGATCTCTTGATATATGGAGTCTCATGCACCATTCTGGAGATGCATGAAGAAGAAGATACATGTACCAGCTTTGATGAAGCCATAAAAGAGCAACCATCATCATTAGTAGATGGAGAAGCCATCGCATTGGAAGGAGGAACCCTTGTAGTAGTACAAGATGTTCCCAAGTTTTACCAAGGTGTGCACGTGTTTCCATTTCCTATTATTTCAATACATGATATGGACGATGATGGGGATGTACTATTGCATGACCAAGGGTCAAATGATATTTCTGATTTCGAGCAACAAAATTTCACTGTGTGGAGAAGCCTTGATTTATTCAAGGAGGAGGCAAAGACTCATCCTAATGTATCATTTTTGAGTTGCACACAACCCTTGAGTTTGGAATGTAGATTATTGGAGGATGGGATGAGTATTGTCTTGAACAATACATTGCAAAACTATGTGTTCAGATTTGGACATGATCTTGAGATAGCGACTGCACCATCATGGAGATCAACAACGTTGTCATTTAGAAATAGTGATGATTTGGCGGCCCAGCCATTGTTGGAACATTCCAATGACCTTCCCCTTCGTATAACAAAGGGTAATCAGATATATGATGGAGGAAATCTTAGGATGGATAACATCTCTCATGTTTTTGTTAGATACTTCTTTATGAGCCCTACACATCATGATGGGAGGTTTTTGCCTACCACCTATTTGGATCCTTATGGGATCAACGTGGTCATTGAGGAGGTTGCATTTCAATATCCCATCAAGTGAAAAGATAGAAATTTTATTTTGGAGGATGGTATTCT
The DNA here is from genome assembly GCA_034641835.2 of Pinus albicaulis. Lineage (NCBI taxonomy): Eukaryota > Viridiplantae > Streptophyta > Pinopsida > Pinales > Pinaceae > Pinus > Pinus albicaulis. The sequence goes on along the minus strand of CM076578.1, from coordinate 165,765,476 downwards.
CCATTGGAGGAATCCCACTTATGGACATGATGATAGACCCTCACCATGGGTTGGGTGGGTGATGTTGATGAGAAAGAGGTTGAGAAGCCACTTGTAGATCTATGACACTGGACAACAGGATGAAAATTTGTGTTGGTTACTCTTGAAAGAGTTTGGTCATCATATGACACACTCTATATCAAAGGGTATGTGGATGGATGAAATTTGGCATGGCATTTACATCATATGGAAGCAAGGAGTTTGGGTGTATTAGAATGATGTTATATCTTTCATATCAACTCTCATGTTGTTGCTCCATGACTTGTATGATGATGGTGTGGGGAGGCAACTAGATTTTTTGTTGCTTTGGCTATTATTGATAGAGTATGGGTTGATCTTATCCCATACTTTGCATGATGTTGCAAGAATAGGAGATGTCACTATCATGGTGCAAAGAAGCTACTCTATAACCTTGAAGGATAAGGAGGTGCTTGAACTTTGGGAGGGATATCTCACATATAGCAAAATTATGTTTGATGACTTTGGCATGAGGGATGTCAAGGGAGAAGACAACAACATGTGGGGAGCTTCACATTTTAGATCTCCAGCGCTATCTCTTGGGAGGATTGATCCATGTTGGAGATCTCAACCTTTGGTAGAGAACTCCAAGGATCTTGGTGCTTGCATGATTCTTGATGATCCGAAGGGAGATGATAGATACATGGTGGATGATGAGATCATTTATTCTTATGACAGATTCTTCTTGACTAGAGCTTTGGAGCTTAAGAAGGAGTTGTTGCATGCAACACATGTGGACTTTCTTTCTATGCACTTTGATGCATATTATTCCTTGATGGAGGATTTCACTTGGGAGGGCATCCAACAAGATGTACATCAGCATATGAAGAGATGCATAGCCCGGATGATGTTGGAGAGGTTTTCGCAACCACTTCCCTACTCATTGAGAGTGAGGGAGGAATTTCGATTGAGCCATTTTAGTTCAATGACCAAAGTACGTGATAGAGGATGTATATTTATGCTTTATGATTTGTACTCGTTTACTTCTTATGAGCAACATATTGTACCATGGAGGGTATTTCCTTCTTGTATATTGTATTGTGAAGTATTTGAGGCCATTTGCAGCATTGATGTTGGCCATTCTATTTGTGATTTGTGGAGAATGCCACATGATTTTTGGTGTGAACCATTGGCATCAAATTTTAATTTCATGATCCCATCTTGTAGGATGATTGTGGAAGCAAACAAGTGGCTAACAAGACACTTGTTACAATTTTTTTTGAGGCAGGAAAAGGATGCACTGCACTGGTTCCATGTATGGAAATATGATCCACCTCTTGGGTGCCATATGGAAACTTTCTTTCATTTGTTTATGCTTCCATATATTGATGATGTTCTTATGTTTATGGGAAGCTTTGTTGGGAGAGTGGCACAAGAGTCAAAGGTGCCCATTGGGAGTATGATTATCCATACTTCATATGTTGCATGTTTCAGGAGAAACAATGGGCAAAGCAGGATTTCCATACTACACCTCTTATCTTCATGTGGGAGGAACCATTTGGAGAGCTTGAGTTATTTGGGGAGGCACTTCATGGATGATTTGATTGGAGGGGTGACTTGGATCATTCTTGGCGACTGTGATATTTTAGCCCAAGATTAGCAGTAGCCCTATACATATCATAAGTGGAGAGAGAAGCAGCGTGGGTTGGACATTTTATTCCCACATATTCAGCCACATAACCCACCTTCTTTGCAGGAGCTTAAGGTGGAGGAGATGTTTCATGAGTTACCATGTTGGAGGGTGACTCACTTTTTGTGGATGATAGCTTGGAGATGGAAGCTTCACATGGGGATGACGATTCCCAATATATTTGAGATTCCATGCCTCAAGAAGGCTTCTATACCACATATTTTTGTTTCCATGTATATCCCACTTTTTCATGTTGAGAGAAATTTGGAATTTCCACCAAAGGCATACTTTTACACATGGGAGGAACAACATGAGAACATATTGTTGAGAAAGCATATTTTCCTTTGGAGGAACTTATTACTTGAGGATGCTACAGGAGGAAGAGGGGAGGCTCTTCAGTTCTATCCTTGCATTTTCTTGAGGACAAGAAACATTTGGGAGGGGAGGACTGTAATCTTCCTAACTTAGCATGCAACTAGTTGGAATATTAATTTTTCTCCCAAACACATAGTTAGATAAATAAATGGGTGAGGAGGCCCATAAAAAAATTTAGCAGCAATAAAATCCCTCTTAATGGGGAAATGATCATATTCACAGTTGGATAAAACACCTTCATGTATGAACAAGGACCAAATGCATGTGGACAAAGTCAAGTTTGACCAAGTCAACTAAGCTAATCTGGAGGATGTGGAACATTAATGGAGAATAACTCAGTGGGAGTATGAATTTGTTTAGATAGTTAGAATAAATCCACCTTAAGTGTGGAAGAAGACATTACATGGAGATCCAGTCAAGATTGACCAAATCCATCAGCGTTGTTATGGAGGAGTGGTATTGATGATGGGACAACGCAGTTTTGGAGGGAGATTCATTGCATGAAGATGGAAACCCTAATGAGTGGGATCAAAGGTGAGAAGGGTAACATTGTTTATAAGGACGAGGATGCCAGCCATATGGGGTTAGATTATGATTATTATTTTCTATTTAGATGGTTTGTTTAGACATATTTATTTCTCTCGCTGTTTCTCTCAGATAGAGTGTTGTTTAGCACAAGGTCTTCCTGTTTAGGAATTCCTTCTCTTTCCTTGAGGAGCTCTTGGAGGAGTCTTACACCATATTTTCCACTATCTAGCTTGAGGCCAAGCTTCATCTTCCTTTGACAGCATAGATTTTTTTGAGGTTTTGACTGTTTCAGTAAGTTGCAAGAAGTGGAGGCTAGATCTTCAGATCTAGGCCATTTGAGTACTTCTTTTCAGTGGAGAAGGATTCTAATCCATTGGGAGGACAATATCAAAGGTATTAAGCTTCATTTTCATATCTTGGCTACATGAAAATATTATTTTGTCCCCTACACTGCAGAATAAGTCCAAATTTGTGTTATTTCTGAAGGAGTTGTTGCAGGGTGATTCAGTGCACCATTTGGAGAATTGATTTTCTGAGTGGGAATCTGCCCTTCACTTTGGATATCTATTGGGGGAGATCATTTTATTGTTTATATAAGATCGAATCCACTTTCTAGATCTGAATATTTGCATAAATCTGCAGTCTTAGAACTAATATCTACACTTTGTACTTGGTGTATTGCTGAAAACCCCAAGGGGGATTAATAAATGAGCTTGTATAGTGCATGGATTTGCCATAGATCTAATGTTTTTTCCACATACATGCTCTATATTTGATGTACAACCTACTGCATTTGCAGAGGTAATAAAATAACATTGTCAAGGTATTCCAACTTTCATACATGGTTGCAGTCCCTATTTATGCATGATTTTGGGCTATTTATGGCATGGGAGACTTGTTTAACTATGAAATAGTGATTTTTTCCTGATTTAATTTCAGATCTAGTTACTATAATATCATATCTAAGGGATCCATGAGCTAAATTTAACTTTTATTGCATACATTTCTGAAAAATGCGTTATTTTGGCATGTATTGCTGAGTTTTCCAATTTGGGGATATTACATGATTTTATTGTTTCTTATATTAATAAATTTTATCCCATGCAAGGATCATAAAACATAACTAACATTTTATATTATTTCATGTGTTTATGGCTTTGTAGTGTCATTATCCTTTGTTCATGTACGGGTGTGTGACACATGGCTTCCCCCAAGACCTAGGACGTGCCATATCTAAATTATTTTCATTTGTACTTTGGATCACATCAAAGGAGATTCATGTGGATAGCATTCCACGGTGGTGTCAAGAGATAGTTGATATTGTTTGGATGGTTGAGAAGGAACTGCCGATGAGTTTCATGGACTTGCAGGTTCATCTTCTAATCCACCTAGTAGATGAGATTGAATTAGTTGGGGTGGTTTCTTGTCATTCGATGTTTTTTTTAGAGAGGTACATGAAGACATTGAAAGGTTTTGTTCGACAAAGAGAAAAACCGTAGGGGTATATGGCATAGCAGCACATATTGTATGGATATTTCTATTATGTCAGTGAGTACATCAAGTAGATCAACAATAGACTAGATGCGGTGATTTGGGACAATGAACGGGATGAAGACAAAAGAGAAGGGGAGTTTCTCCAAACGAATGGAAAAAGACGCTTGATAAAGAGTAAGAGAATTATAATTTTTTAAATTCACACAAAGTAGATATTCACGCTGAACTTTGATATAATGTATATTTTAATCTCATATATACTATATGTCGGTTTGATTTCAGCAGCAAATGGAGAAATTGAAGCAATCAATAAATTTGTTCTTTACAATTCCGAAGTGACGCAACTGTCGGTCACATTTTACAAACAAAAGAGGATGAAATGGGATAGTGACGGGAAATAATTCAGACGATTGAATGGTATAAGTGTGCCTTATCCTGATCATTTAATATAGTCCAACCGCTCATTACCCGCATGCTAAAGAGTATGCGCTAAACGTAGGGATTGGGTGTAGCAACTCGGTAAAAATATTTTTATGTACATTTTAAACTCAATAATGCATCTTTGAAATGTAACATCTATATTTCATATTTGAAAAGTTGGGTCATTAGACATATGACACTATGATTTTTTATATTTTTTATAGGTGCATTTGTTCCCATATATGTGGGCATATGGACACCATTTTCGCACAGAAAATGTCGATGATGGACACATGACATAAGACCGTGGAGTGGAAGTCGAGTTCGATCAATCTAGTCGATCTAGCCAGCGTGACCAAAACATAATAAAGGGTCGTTAGGTTACGTTGCAAAGATAGAAGAGATCATTGAAGTGGACTTATCTTCTTTCCAATGTGTTATTTTTTGGTGCAAGTGGTGGGACACCTTTGATCAGAATAATGTAAAGGAAGATCACGATAGTAGGCTGATATGTATCAACTATAGAAAGATGTGGGATGAAGGTAAGGAGCCTTATGTTTTCCCCAAACACTGCAATCAAGTGTTTTTTTAATCCAAATGTGTTGGATAGGGATTGGTGGTTCGTATTGAGACATGGCCCTAGATCAAAATATATTTTTGAGAACAACAGTGTTATCATGCCAAGTGAGCTGGAAGATAATGAGGGTGATCATGAGAATCGAGAGTGATATGATACATGTGTTATTTCATCATTTATACTAATTAAGATGGGTTTTTATAAAGAAGAGGACTTAACCTTATAACTAAGACTCTTTTTTTCGAAACATTATAATATGTATTTTGAATTAATTGGCTTGCATTGTGTTAATGTTAAAATCATTTCACTTGGTAATTTGCAATTAGGTTGATCTCGAAAAAAATGCATTGTATCAAGTTCTTTTTTATGTCAATTCCTAAAATAATACAACGACTTCATTGTTGTAAATGTGTGTGAATGATATCTTCGAAATTTAAAAAAATATATTAATGTATACTATTATTTTTCGTATCTAAGATCATAATAAAATAATGATAATTCTAAACATGATTTTTTTGCATTATTTTCTAAACTTTATTATATTACAAAAATTCATATTATTCTAGATTTATTATCTTACAATTATTTATATTCATACAAATGTACATTTTTTAAATTTTAGAATTATGGTAATTTAACAATATGTACAGTATACATTTTACTTACAGTAGTTATGTTTCAAAATTGACAATTAATTTACAATTTTACAATTTTAAAAATTTAAAAAATTTACAATTTAATAAAATTTAATCATGACAATACATACAATTACAATTACAATTTTAAAAATATTCTACATACAATTGCAATTACAATTACAATTACAAGCATTTCACAATACAATTACAATTACAATTACAATTTTACAAATATTTTACATACAATTACAATTACAATTTTATAGTTTTACATACAATTACAATTACAATTACCATTACAAATTTTACAATTTTTATAAAATTGAATCATGACAATAAATACAATTACAATTACAATTTTACAATTTCACAATACAATTACAATTACAATTACAATATTACAATTACAATTACAATTTTACATACAATTACAATTAAAATTTTAGTTACAATTACAATTACAATTATAATTACAATTTTACAATTACCAATACATAATATTTAATAAATATCATGATTTAATATAAAAATAAGCATCACGATCATGATAACCGTCATACAAACATCATATTCTAAAATTCACATTCAAATTCTCTAACATCATCTAATCATCATGATCATGATCATCTAACGAAACACAAGCATTGTATAACATCGTCACAATACGAACATCAACTATACATCTAATGTCAAATACCTGCTATCACATACACATCTATCTGCAAGCACATTAAATGAACATATCCAACATGACCTAACAATATACACATCATGATGAACAACAACATGTAAATTAAGTACATCAACATGAACATTAAATGCAGGTGCCAAATATATATATGTGTGTGTGTGTGTGTGTGTGTGTCTGTATATATAGATAATTGTATAATATCAATAGTATAAAACTGTAATATAACTGCATATAAATGTCAAATATCTAGTGGTACTACATCAATACTATAACTAGTACTAGTCGAGGCCTCCTCAATCGATGGTGCAGCCTCATGCTCAGATGGATGATGTACCTGTTCTAGAGGTGCATGTTGATCAAATGGTGTAGTATGCTCAAGAGGTGCCTGATGATGAGTCGTCGATGGTGCAGCCTGCGTAGTGGATGGTTCCTGCTTAGATGGACCTACCTGCTCAGTCGATGGTTGTGTCTCCTCAGGACTAGGGGCATGTTGAGACGATGCAGACTTCTCAGAAGATGCCTGTTGGTCAGGGCTCGATGTTGGTTGCTCATCTCTGATGTGAGGTGAAGAAGGAGGAGGTGGAATATTAGAATGATGATCACTCCCCTCATGATCATGATCATTAGATGAGCTTATTTTTCGTGCATCTCTGTGATTCCTATTTCTCCTAGCCTCCAATACTCTAGAAGCTCCAACGATATGATGCACAAGGGACATCATATCATAGGGCATGTCTCTCTAGATCTCTATGAGACTATGATCAGCCTGGATGTCTCTGATCGTAGTAGGGTGGACTCCCTCATCAACCAAGATTCGACACAGTCAGTCACCCAACTGCATCCTAAATCCGATGTCCATCGTATGCCACATCCCCGTGGGTATCTACACTCGAGGATCTAGTCTGTCGCCTTGATCCACCACCTCTGCCATCTCCTCGTCATGATCTACACCCAGATTATCCTGTGGGGGTGGAATCATGTCCCCAGAAAATGTGCCAATATCTACTAAATATATAGTACACAACAATATTTATACAGTTTCATTAAACAGTTTAATAAAAGTAGTTAAATAACGTGTTAGAATAGATTATAGTCTAATTAATTAATTAAGACAATAAAAAATAACTATATTAATTTAAATAAAACACTAATATTACCTCTAGCATTTGGTGGCTTATTCTGTGTGAAGAGGATGTTGGTACACCCTTGCCAATCCAAACCCGCGTATGGACATAGCACCATCACGAACGAGTGATCATCAGCACTGACTAGAAACTATAGTGCATCACTAGATATCCTAGCCGGATAGTCAGATAGGCCCCTCTTGGGCATCATCTAGCCCCACATCTACATTTGTACATGCAACATCGGCCTACAAGGATACTAAAAAAAAGTAGGCCTTGTCTCCGGAAACCTCTCAAAAAATAAAAAAAAATAACTTTGAAGCAAAAGGTAAGGTAAACCTCCCATGTGCTTGAGAACGACATCTATCTAATGCTATACAAAACTTCCAAGAAAAAATGGCAGAGCATGTCACAAGTCATGGTGTCTGGAATAAATAATAAACATAAAATAAAAACAAGAAACTAATGTGTTCCTCATCACTAGTATAGTGTGCAATGGTCATTAGTAGTAGTGAGAGACACCTCACCTCCTCTCGACCAAACGAAGCAATGTGTAACTTACCACCCGACACCTGAAAATCTGCAGGAGAAAGTATATCTTCCCTAATGTATCTCTAGGAGTATGCCAACTAACTTCTTGTTTTATAATCGAAGGGGACATCTGAGAACTAGGGAAAATCATTCCCTCTCCTAGATAGGTCAGTAATAAAATATATGTCCTCCTAAGTTGGTTCATACCACTAGCCAACACCGACCCAAAAAGCCTGTCGGTGGGCATCCCACCTATAGATCAACTATCCCAATAACCCATTATGCCCCTTTAGGTATGTAGCCTCCCCCTAGAACTTGAGGAGGCCCACCTTTCTTAAGAGAAACTGGATGGGTGTTGTAATAGGGCAAAGGTATAAAATTATCTCCATCTCATGTGCCTCCCATAGATGAATCATGTTATAATGGTGCTCCATATGCTCTTGTTGTTCCCTTTTCTCTCTATGCTGACGTCGCTGAATGATTCACATATTAAATACATTTTTTTTTATTAAGTGAGAAATGTATTTACAAATATATATATATATATATATATATATATATATATATATATATATATATATATATATATATATATATATATAATTTCTATTGAAAAAAACACTCGTTGTGCCCAAAAAAACAACGCACCATTACCACTGCGTACTTCTTTATCACGCACCGTGTACGGTGCACGTGAAAAAAGTGTGTTCACTACGCAAAAAAAAAAAAATGTGTCATGCATTGACCAAACTATCTGCCGCAAGGCGGTTAGTTTGGTCAATGCACCGCCTGACAGCAGTACATAATTAATGGTGTGGTCTTGTAAACGACCACACCGATAATTATGTAATGATGTCAGGCGATGTGTTGACTAAACTATCCACCCTGGGGAGTTTAGTTTGGTCAAAGAACCACTCAACAGCAATACATAATTAATGGTGTGGTGCGGACAACAACCGACACTCACCACACGGTTTTAGTGTTACAGCGATGCGTGTTTTCTCAATACTGCACCGAAACATGGTGTGGTTTCCATTAACATTGTTCATGGTCTAGCCTGTAAATTTACAGGCAGCACCACAAACGGTGTGAGCTTAATGGCTCGAATGCACCGCGCATAAAAACAATTTTTTTTAAGTGATAAATTGTAAGAGAATTTGACAAATTAATCCGCTAAAACTTTTAGTTATTGAGAAACAAGTAGATTACCTCTACATTTTCATGTCGAGGAGGCATCTTTTTGAAGTTCAACAAGAAATTTCAGTGCCCACGCTAGTGTGGGACTAGGAGTTCCAAGCAGCACTTACGCTAGTGTGGGACCATAGTTCTTAGCATCACCTACACTGGTATGCGCTAAATTTGGTGCATGTCTATTTTAGTTATCCCTTAATTAAGATTGAAATTAAAATGTAATATAATCTCAAGATAACTTGTAATAGTTAACTGAGTGTGATCAACTCAGTTACCTCATGAATTTCGAGTTTAGGGTAGTTGGCGAGGCATGCAGAGTAATTCTAGTTGTAACAGAGTTTGAAGTGTAGTGGTGCATTAGTTAATGGAGGTTGTAAACAATTTAACTTAGTTAAGTGAGTTAAACTCAGTTGTGCTAGTTTTAACTGTTAGATACACTAGTGAGAGATCAAGTTAATTAAATAGTAATTAATTCATAATCAACGATCTCACATGCAACTAAGGATTTGCTATTATTAGTTGCATGCATGTCAGTTCCAGTGGAGACCCAGTTGAGATCTAGGTGAAAGGGAAGTTGAATATCAGTTGTAGGATTATTGGGTTGCACCCATGCAACCAAACAGACATTGGAGTGCACATGATCCTTGCACAATTTAAGAAGGCCAAAATTCCTATGGAATATAGATTTCATTCCACACAAATTGCACAAGCATGGCAGGTTGTCTAGAGGCAGTAAATTGGCTAAGTATTGGTCAGTTTTATTTGAGATAGTGTGAGACAATTAGATGATTGAGGAGGGCTCTTGTGAGAAAATTTTTATGTAATTGTTTCATTTATCCATGTTGAATATACAATAGAAGATATTGGGGTTTTGAGAAGCAAGCTTTCCCTGGGAAATTATCTATGTTGTGGTTTGAATGATTCTTCTTTGCTTCATGTGATTGGTGATTGTGTTTTTAATTCTGAAATTGATTTGTAGAATTGATTTGATAATTAAATTCTGTACATTGTTAAAACATATTGAATCCATGATATACATTCTTGTTGTATAATTTCTACATGGTATCAGAGCACAGGAACTCACAATAGTGAAGGAAGAGCTGAGTTTGTGACTGGATAGAATTTGAATTTTCAGAAAGACTCTCTTGGTGCTACAACTGATTGAGCATCGAAATGGCTTTCAATGGAATGAGATTAGAGTATGCACTCGAGGGAAGCTCCAACTATATTTTTTGGAAGCATAGGATGGAGGCAGTACTCGAAAACAATGGCTTGAAGGAATTCATTGACAATGATGTTCCTAAACCCGCTGTGATAGATGCTGCAAATATTGATGCATGGCAAAAGAAAGTGGCAAAGGTGAGGAGGATCCTATTGGAGGGGGTAAGAGACAAAATTTTCTCAAGGGAAAGCCACATGATATGCAACGTGGAAGGCTTTGAAGGATCTATTTCAAAGCAGCAGTGACCATAGGAAATTCGCACTGAAAGATAAACTCAAGAAGATCAAGATGGAGAAAGGCAAATCCATTCCACAATATCTAACAAAGTTTGTCCAATGTCAGGATGAGATGGGGAATTTTGACATAACTATCGTTGATGATGATTTGGTGAATTTATCTCTCCTAGGACTTCCCAAAATTTGACACAGTTATCAAGACTCTGTCAATGGAAGGGAAAAGCTTCCAAATTGGGAACGACTGTGGTCGAATTTGGTGCAAGAAGAGTTCAGATGGAACACCAGAGATGGATCTTCATCTAAGAATGAAGATGAAGAATATTATGGTTTGGCTGCCAAGGCGAAGAATGGGAAGGGGAAGAAATTTCATTCCAAATCTGATTCCAAATATGGCAAGAAGAGGGATATGTCCAGGGTGAAGTGTTTTCACTGTCACGAGCATGGGAATTATGCTACTAACTGTCCACAAAAGAGAAGAACAAGAAGGATGGAGGATCTGCAGCTGGTGAGGCTTTGGCCTCACAATTTGAGCTTGACTTCTCATTTATCGCATGCATGGTTTCAAGTGCATTGGGATCTATGTGGTATTTGGATAGTGGTGCTTTCTTTCACATCACGAGAGACAAGGAACTTTTCAGTAGCTTGGAGGAGAAGGATCTCCATATGCATATTTAAATGGGTGATGATGGGTGGTACAGTGCTATGGGGATTGGTACCATTACCTTATAGAGACAGTTAGGGAAACCATTTCGATTAAAATATGTAATGCATGTACCATATTTGAATAAAAATTTAGTCTCAGTTGCAATGTTGGAGGAGAGAGGCTATGATGTTTTTTTTAGTGAAGGAAAAGCTTTCCTACAACACAAAACAACAGGACAAGCCAAAAATATTGGGATTCGATTTAAGAATATCTACAAGCTGGATGTAGATGGTTGCATAGCATTGATGGGGAAGGTGGACAAAGTGGTGAGCCTGGATGAGTGTGAATTACGACACAGGATATTGGGCCATATTCACCACGGAGCCTTGAAATTCATGAAATAAATTTCTACTGGTCTTCCCAAGGGTACACTTGCGTAGTCAGACACATGTAAGGGTTGTACTTTGGGAGATTATTTAAAGGCCACCTTTCATGAGAAGGATAATCGAGCTTCGGGGATCCTTGAGAGAGTTCGCACAGATGTGTGTGGAACATTCTCTCTTGCTTCGACAGCAAAACATAAGTACTATGTGATATTTTTGGATGACTTTTCTCTTTAGTGTTGGATCTACTTCATGCAGAAGAAATGTCAGACATTCTCAAAGTTTCTTGAGTTTAAAGCACTAGTGGAGAAAGACAGGGGGAAGCAAGTGAAGGCTATTGGGAGCGATAATGGTGGTGAGTACATCTCTAACGAATTCAAGAAATTTTGCAGCAAAGAAGGAATTCAAGGAGAACTGATAGTGCCTCATAACCCATAGCAGAATGGGGTCATTAAAAGAAATAACATAATTATTTTGGGTGCAGCAATAGCGATGTTGCATGATTAAGGCCTACCGATGCATCTATGGGCAAAAGCATGCAACACTGCAATATTTGTGCAAAACCGTTGTCCTCACACGATACTTAGCATGAGTACACCAGAAGAGGCTTTCACTGGTAAGAAACCTGTTGTTTCACATTTTAAGATTTTTGGCTCATTTTTTTATGTGCATGTGACCAAAGATGCCAGGAATAAGGTGGAACCAATAGCTGAGATTGAGATTTTTGTGGGGTACACTGAAAATCCCCACAACTATTTGGTGTATTTTCCAAACAAAAGAATTATTGTTGTGCGATGGGATATAAAATTTGATGAGGAGAAATCCATGCGATTTTCCCTTGAGAGGGAGCTGGATTTTCATACAGAGGAGGAACTCTTGGTTCCCAAGGATGAGCCTCAAGATGTGGAGCAGCCACATGCGGAGGATCATGGAATGGCGGAAAACACTCATGTAGAGCCATCCATCAGAAATGGTAGAAGGCACACCACGAAAGCTGACATATTGAGACTTGATGCTGCAAAGAATGTAGGAGCCCCTGCTTCACAGTGCAAACATAGACAGTTTCCAGATAGGTTTACTGGATACGTGGCTCTTATGATAAAATGTATTGTGACTAAACCATATTCCTTTCAGGAGGCAGTGCAGCAACCAACTTGGTTTTATGCAATGGTGGAGGAGTGTGAATCCATTGTAAAGAATAGTGCATGGGAGATTGTCCCAAGGCCAGTTGGCAAATCAGTGGTTGGATCTAGATGGATCTACAAGCTAAACCAAGATTTTGATGGGAGTGTGGAGAAATACAAGGCCAAATTTGTGGCTCAAGGATTCTCACAAATTAAGGGGATCAATTATTGTGACACTTTTTCACTTGTTGCAAGGTACTCTTCCATTAGATCCATCCTTTCACTTTTAACGCAGATGGGCTGGTGAATTCATCATATGGATGTCAAAAATGTGTTTCTCAATGGATTCATTGATGAAGAAGTGTACATAGAGCAGCCAGAAGATTTCAAGGTCTTCGATAATGAGCTGCATGTGTGTTGACTCAGGAGAGCATTGTATGGGCTGAAGCAAGCACCTTGTGCTTGGTACACTTGGATAGACAGTTATTTCACCAAACTCAGCTTCACCAAAAGTGAAGCTTATGCAAACATGTACCATATTGTGGTTGAGGGTAAGATATTGATTATTCTTCTTTATGTTAATGATCTAATTTTGACTGGTGATGAGAAGCCGATACACTCATGCAAGGAGGATATTGCAAAGGAGCTTGAAATGAAGGACATGAGACTCCTTCATAGCGTAATGGTGAACTTTTTATTTCTCAAGGCAAGTGCGCCAAAGAGATATTGGGTAAGTTTCACATGGAGAACTGAAACCCCATGGACACTCCTATTCCAAGAAATTTGAGGAAAGAGGATGTTACTTTTGGAGAGGTAGTGGATGCTACTATCTACAGGCAGTTAGTTGGTTCACTGATGTATGTAGTGAACACTAGATGAGACATTTTTTTGCATAGTTAACCAATGGAGTAAATTTATGGTTAAGCCTACCAAGCTCTTTTGGAAGGCAGGGAAGCATGTCCTCAGGTACCTGAGGGGCACATCAGAGTATGGTCTATGGTGCAAACGTACAGAGGGAGTGAAGTTTCAAGGATTCACAAATTCAGATTGGGAAGATAGTCCATCAGACAGAAAGAGCACATCAGGAGGGATCTTCAGCATAGGATCAACAAGAGTTTCTTGGTATGACAGGAAGAAATGATCTATGGCACTCAGTTCAGTGGAAGCATAGTACATGGCAGCAAGTCAAGTTGCATGTGAGGCTATCTGGATGAGAAATATCTTGGTTGGTTTGTTTGGTTCTCAGATGGATCTGACAGTGATACATTGTGATAATCAGAGTTGCATTAAACTCTCGATTAATCATGTGTTTCATAATAGGTCCAAGCACATAGATATCTGGTGCCACCATCTCAGAGATTGTGTGCACAGGCAGATAATGCTACTTCAATACATTCCAATGGAAGATTGGGATGCAAATATTCTAACAAAGCCGCTCACCAGGAGAAAATTCGAATACCATGGAGGTAGGATAGGGGTGAAGGATAATACCTTTCTTGTTGAGAGGGAGTGTTGAAGTTCAACAAGAAATTTCAGCACCCATGCTAGTGTGGGACTAGGGGTTCTAAGTAGAACCTACACTAGTGTGGGACCACAGGTCTTAGCATCAGCTACACTGATGTGGGCTAAATTTGGTGCATGTCTATTTTAGTTATCCCTTAATTAAGATGGACAATAAAATGTAATCTAATATCAATATAAATTTTAATAGTTATCTGAGTGTGATAAACTCAATTATCTCATGAATTTTGAGTTGAGGGTAATTGGTGAGGCATGCAAAGTAATTCTAGTTGTAACAAAGTTTGAAGTGCGGTGGTGCATTAGTTAATGTAGGTTGTAAATAGTTTAACTTAGTTAAGTGAGTTAAACTCGATTTTGCTAGTTGTAAATGTTAGATACACTAGTGAGAGACCAAGTGAATTAATATATTAATTAATTCAAAATCAGTGATCTCACATGCAACTGAGGATTTACTATTATTAGTTGCATGCATGTCAGTTCCAGCGGATACCCAGTTGAGATCTAGGTGAAAGGGAAGTTGACTATCAGTTGTAGGATTATTTGGTTGCACCCATGCAACCAAACAGCCATTGGATTTTCCATTACCCTTGCGCAGTTTAGGAAGGCAAAAATTCCTATGGAATACAAATCTCATTCCACACAAATTGCGCAATCAAGGCATGCTCTCTAGAGGTAATAAATTGGTTAAGTATTGGTTAGTTTTATCTAAGACATTGTGAGACAATTAGTTGAGTACAAGAGGGCTCTTATGAGAAGAGTTGTATGTAATTTTTTCATGTATCCATATTGAATATACAATAGAATATAGTGGGGTTTTGATCAGCAAGCTTTCCTCAGGAAATTATCTGTGTTGTGGTTTGATTGGTTCTTCTTTGTTGCATGTGATTGGCGATTGTGTTTCTAATTCTGCAATTGATTTGTAGAAGTGATTTAGTATTTAACTTTAGTACATTGTTATATCAGATTGAATCCATGATTTTTAGTACATTGTTAGATTGAATCCATGATTTTTAGTACATTGTTAGATCATATTGAGGATGTGTCGGGTTATTTTGTACATAGAGCACCGGTGCATTGGAGTACTAAGATGCACCGGGCCAGTTTGTACAGAGAGCACGGTGTCTCGGTGTGCCAATTGATAGTATGCATCAGTGCGCTTTTCATAAAATAAACCAGTGCGTGTTATGATTAGAAACGCACCACACAAAAAAAACATCTACAAAAACCTCCACCTGCCAATCTGCTCTAGTGACCTCTGCTACAAACAGATATCTAGGCTATTTTTATAAGGCATTTCTCAGAAACATCTGCTAGAGGGTCTTTTCCTTGTAGTGTTTATTGTTACAAATGTCAATAATTTCAATAGATTTCAACAAATTATTGATTTTATTTCTCAATAATTTCAAATTATTTATCATCAATCTAGTTTCATTTAAGATTAATTTGTTTAATTTTTTTCATATCATTATATATATAATCCTTATCTTGGAAATTGAATTTTATGATTTAAAGACATAAATATTTTTTCCAAATAAATTTATCATTTTGTTTTTAACCTTTCAAATAAATAGGAATTAATAAACCCAATGAATTGTTGGGAATCACTATTTCCATTAAACCAAAATACACAGGTGTTAGTCAATGATCGCGTCGCCAGAGATAACGATCCATCAAAGGAGGTTAGTCCATGTCGTGAAACACGCGGGGAGCATCGGTTTATCCAATTTCCAACATGAACTAATATTACAAACCCTTAAGATTTTTATTATAAACCTAAGACATTGATACACCCAATGGATTAATATTATAAACCCAATATATTATCAATATTATAAGCCCAACAAATTAATATTATAAACCCAAGGGACTATTAATATTATAAACATAATCAACTAATAAATGTAACATATCAATAGTATGAACCCAAGGTCTTTTTAATTTACCCAAGGGATTATTAATACTATAAACCTAAGGTATTAATATTACAAACCTAAGGGATTACTAAACCTTGGGGATTATTAATATTCTAAACTCAAGGGATTAATAAATCTAATAGATTATTAATATTGTAAGCCCAAGGGATTGATAAACCTTATGGATTACTAATATTATAAACCCAAGGGATCCATAAACCTAAGGGATCAATAAACCCAAGGGATTAATGTTAAAAATCCAATGGATTATTAATATTATAAACCCAAGGGATTAGCATTATAAACCCAATGAATTAATCTTATAAAACCTTGGGATTAATATTATAAACCCAGCGCATTAATAAATCAAAGGGATTATTAATATTATAAACCCAAGGGATTAATATTATCAACCCAAATGATTAATAAACCCATGGGATTTTCAATATTATAAACCTAAGGGATTAATATTATAAACCCAATAGATTAATAAAGCCAAGGGATTATTAATTTTATAAACCTAAGGTATTAATAAACCTAAGGTATTGTTAATATTATAAACCCAAGCGACTAATAAACCCAAGATATTATTAATATTATAAAACCAAGGGGTTAATAAACCAAAAGGCTTATTAACATTGTATAAAATCCAAGGGATAAACATCGTAAACCCTTGGTATTAATATTATAAACCCAAGGGATTAATAAACCCAAGATATTATTAAAATTATAAACCCAAGGGATCAATAAACGCCATGGATTGCCCACGTGGTGTAGAACAGTCGGTGATGGGGTGCACTGTTAAGGCACTCCGTTCTGTAAGGTCACCGGTTCGAAACCTGTGGGTGGCATGGGAGGAGAAAAAATGGAAAAAATTAGGATTAGTCTAAACGAGAAAAAAAAATTAAATGCCATGGATTATTAATATTATAAACCTAAGGTATTAATAAACCAAAGATGTTATTAATATTATAAACCCAAGTGATTAATAAACCATGGATATTATTAATATTAATAAACCTAAGGGATTATTAAACCCCAAGGATAAATATTATAAACAAAAGGGATTATTAATATTATAAACAGAAGGAATTAGTATTATGAACACAAGGGATTAATAATATTATAAACAAAAGGAGGAACGAAAAAGAGGGGAAGGAGAACACTACAGGAATCCATACAATTACTCGATGAAATGTTGATAAATATAGGTAAGATAATACCGTTAACAACGGTATTCCAAAAAATCCCCAAAAGTTAATCAATGAAAGTACTCTTTTGGAATATAAGAGGCCTAAATAGTAAAGGGAAACAAATATACCTTAAGGAAAGGTTGAAAACAGAGAAACCACAAGTAATGATGATCCAAGAAACTAAAGTTTCTAGAACAAAAATGCCCGCCATTGTTCACTCATTAAAACCATATTTTGAAGTTATGGCTATAGACTCAAGAGGAACATCAAGAGGCATAGCTATATTATGGAACCTTGCGGAAATTGAGGTTGAAGGATGGATCAGACTTCCAAGAATTTTATCTGGCACCTTCAGGAAAATATGATCTAATGAAAAAATGAAAATATCAACAGTATATGGGCCTCCAATTCCAGGAGAACGAGAAGTGTTCTTACAAGATATAAGGAAGTTAAAAGAAATGCACTAG
Source organism: Pinus albicaulis (assembly GCA_034641835.2). Lineage (NCBI taxonomy): Eukaryota > Viridiplantae > Streptophyta > Pinopsida > Pinales > Pinaceae > Pinus > Pinus albicaulis. The sequence continues at coordinate 165,747,518 of CM076578.1, read as the reverse complement.
GAAAATTATTGGCTCCTAGGTGGGGATTTCAACATGTTATTAAATCTGGCAGAAAAACGAGGTGGAATAAGGAGAGAAGAACCAGAAATGGAACTTTTCAGGCACCAGATCTACATCTGGTAGATATTCCCACAGTAAATGGTATGCATACATGGAATAATAGAAGGGGAGAAATACATCAAATTGCAGCGAGGTTAGATCGCTTCCTTGCTTTAGAAGCTCTAGTAAGTCTTGATGTATATTATGAGGCACCGATTATTCCAACCCTTGGATATGACCATTGGCCTATCCATTTCGATATTGATATCAAAGAAAGCCCAAAGAATAGACCATTTAGATTTGAACTATTCTGGCTAAGAGATCCAAGATTCCTTGAGAAAGCTCAACACTCGTGGGAAACTAATCGAATAACAGGAAGAAATAAAATGCATACATTCCAGCTTAGACTAAAACAATTGAAAAATGAAATTAAAATCTGGAATAGGAAATAATTTGGCAACATCCAACAAGATCAAATCAAACTCTAAGATAAAATGGAAAAAATTCAGCAAACCATGATTATGAGTGGAAGAACAGAGGACCTAATAGTAGAAGAAGGAAGAACCCTTAGTCTTCTTTGTAGAAAATCATATAAATGATATGCTATACATCTAATATTCTCCCGATCACACACTATTTGACTTCATGCACAATACAGAATCTCTTCTACCATTGATCATTAATTTCGGAAATAAAATAAATTGCATGCACACATTAAAACCATAAAAAAATTCACACATATGAACACAGTAATTATGGGAAAGCTTAAAGCTGAAAACCCCCAACTATATATATATTATATGTCATAGATATCATGTAAAAATCATCATACAAAGCTCCTCACAAGCTCTCAGTACAATCTCCAATTGCTACACACTAATCATGTCTGATCTAGCAAATCTCATGCTCCAATCTCTGCCACCTGCTAGCCTGCCTCTACTGTGAAATCATTGCTGAAGAATGGCTCTGAATGAACTCGAATTGGTCCAGCCTTTCTCATGCAATCCTCATTGGCATCAACAACCACTATGTGTTGCAAATCATGCAACACTATAGTCACAATTGATAGTCACACTGCTCTTTCACCTACCTCTTCACTGGTCTCCACTGAAACTATTCATGCACTATAGTTAACTCATGTATTGTTTAGTTGATTAATGAGTTAATATTTAGTGAATTAATTAATAATTAATTCACACCACTCTCACTATTGTATCAATCAATTAGACTAGATACAACTAGCTCAACTATGTTTAACTCAGTTAAACTGAACACAACTCCACCAACTACTTCAATAACTCCACCAAACTCTGTCACATGAGTTCTAACTGAAGTCTCCATGCAATAGCTCCACTTAACCCTTAGGAATAGTGTAATTCCGTCCGTCAGCTCCTGTGCCACATCTGTGCACTTAACTGAAGTGCTCCAAGAGAATAAGATAATGTTTATAGTCCAAATATTATTAAGAGCTAATAATATTCGACATATCTATTTTTAGAATGGCAATCTAGAAATAGATTCCGCCGAATATGTCTAAAAATAGAAGTCCACCTATTTTTCCAACTTGACCAACCATCCACAAATAGCATCCTGCAACTCATAGAATATGATCGACATGTCTAAAAATAGACATAGTTTGAAAATAGACTTGCGCCAAAAATAGGTTGCGGGCCCATTTAGTGAAGGCGGCTCTTTTCACTAAGCTCATCATCTTGTTGCAATCTCAACACTCCCTCTCAACAAGATAGGGATTATCTGCCACCCTAATCCTACCTCTGTGGTATTTGAATTTGCTCCTGGTGAGCACATTCTTCAAGATATCAGCATCCCGATCCTCCGTAGGAATGTATGAAAGTAACATGATCTTCTGTTGCACACAATCTCTGATATGATGATACCGAATGTCAATGTGTTTAGATCTATCATGAAATACTGGATTAACCGAGAGTTTAATTCAACTCTGATTATCACAATATATCACAGTAGGATCTAGGTGTGAACTGAACAACTCGACCAGGATATTCCTCATCCATATAGCCTCGCATGCAGCCAAACGCGCTGCCATGTACTCGGCCTCTGCTGAACTTAGTGCCACGAATCTCTACTTCCTGCTGTACCAAGAAACTATTGTTGACCCGATACTGAAAATCCCTCCAGATGTGCTCTTTCTGTCCATTGGGCTCCCAGCCCAATCTGCATCCATGAAGCCACACAGCTTCACCTCATCCGACTGTCTGTACCATAATCCATATCCCGATGTGCCTCTGAGATATCTCAATACATGCTTGCCTGCCTTCCAAAAGAGCTTGGTAGGCTTAACCATAGCTTGTGAAAGTTGGTTAACAGCATAGCATATGTCAGATCATGTATTGACTAGATACATAAGCGACCCCACCAACTGTTGGTAAACAGTGGCATCCACTACCTCTACCGATGTAGTATCCTCTTTCCTCCATCCACCAGGAAGAGTAGTGTCGATAGGCTTGCGACCATGTATGTTGAACTTCTCCAGTATCTCCCAGGCATACTTGCCTTGAGACACAAACAATCCATCACTGCGCTGCCAAATTTCCAATCCCAGAAAATAATGAAGAAGGCCCAAGTCCTTCATCTGAAACTCCTTTGCAAGATCAGCCTTGCATGAGTGTATCAACAGTTCATCACTTGTCAAAATAAAATCATCTACATAAAGTACAATGATCAGCAACTTACCCTCCACCACAATCTATTATAGGTTCGGATCCACCTCGCGCTTGGAGAATCCAAGTCCGGTGAAATAACTATCTATCCATGTGTACCAAGCACGAGGTGCTTGTTTCAACCCATACAACACTCTTTTGAGCCTCCACACATGCAACTCGTTGTTGAAGATCTCGAAACCTTCGGGCTGCTCTATGTACACCTCCTCCTCAATCACTCTATTGAGGAACGTAGTCTTCACATCTATCTGATGAATGTGCCACCCCATCTACGCTGAGAGAGCAAGAATCATCCATATAGAAGAATACCTTGCAACAGGTGCAAAGGTTTCCTCATAATCGATCCCCTCAATCTATGAGAAGCCTCGGGAAACAAATCTTGCCTTGTACTTCTCCACACTCCCGTCAGCTGCTTGCTTCACTTTGTAGATCCATCTCGAACCTACCACTGATTTCCCTTCCGGCCTTGGGAAAATCTCCCATGCACTGTTTCTAACAATCGAATCATACTCTTCCACCATGGAATCTACCCATGTAGGGTCCTCCATAGCTTCCTCGAAAGAGGATGGCTTTGTCACGATAAACTTGCTCATAAGAGCCATGTATCTAGTATACCAGTTAGATGACTTTCTCTGTCTGTGTTGTGATGTAGGTGCTCCTACAATCTTCTCTGCATCCTAATTCAGTCGCTCAGCTTCTGTAGTGCGCTTCCACCCTCTGATGGTTGGCGCTGCATGAGTGGTCTCTTCCACTCCATGAAACTTCTCTTGTGGCTGATCCACATCCTGAGGCTCATCCTTAGGAACTAATAGCTCCTCATCTGCATGCAAGTGTGGCTCCCTCTCAAGCGAACACTTCATGGTTTTCTCCTCATGAAATTTGATATCCCATCGCACAACAGTCTTCCGACTGTCTGGAAAATACACACGATAGTTGTGGGGTGTATCAGTGTACCCCACAAATATCCCAACCTCTGCAGTCGGCTCCAGCTTCTTCCTGGCATCCTTCATCACATGAATGTAAATAGGTGAGCCAAAAATCCTCAAATGAGAAATATTAGGCTTCTTACCAGAAAACGCCTCCTCGGGTGTACTCATGCCAAGTATCCTATGAGGACAACGGTTTTGTACATAAACCGTAGTATTGCATGCCTCAGCCCACAAGTGTATGGGAAGGCCCTGATCATGCAACATCACCCGTGCAGCACCCACGATCGTTATGTTCTTCCACTCCGTGACCCCATTATGTTGTGGGTTATGAGGCACTATGAGCTCTTTTCGAATTCCTTCTGCACTGCAAAAGTCCTTGAATTCGCCAGAGATGAATTCACCACCATTATTTCTCCTAAGAGCCTTTACTTTCTTCCCTGACTCTTTCTCAACCAGTGCCTTGAACTCACAGAACTTTGAGTATGTCTCACTCTTCTTCTGCATGAAGAAGATCCAGCACTTCCGAGAAAAATCATCAACAAATATCACATAGTACTTGTGCTTTGTTGTCGAAGCTACTGAGAAAGGTCCACACACGTCTATGTGAATTATCTCAAGGATCATCGTGGCACGACTATCCTTCTCGTGAAAGGTGGCTTTCACGAATTTTCCCAAAGTACATCCCTTGCACTGATCTGACTGCGCAAGTGTACCTTTGGGAAGCCCGATATAAATCTGTTGCAAAACTTTCAAAGCACCATGGTGAGGATGGCCCAATCTCTTGTGCCATAGCTCGCCCTCATCCCGGCTCTTCACTCCTTCTACTTTTCCTGCCATTGCTGCACAGCCATCTACCTACAATTGGTAAAGGTTCTTAACTCGAATCCCTATCCTCCAGGTTTCACCAGTTGCCTTACTACGTAGGAAAGCCTTTCCCTCGCTAAAGACAACATCATATCCCTTGTCTTCCAACATGGCCACAGAGATAAGATTCTTCTTCAATCCTAGAACATGCATGACTTCCTTCAATACGAAGGGTTTACCAGACTCTGTCTCAAAGGAAATGGTCCCGATACCAGTCGCACTGTATCTACCATCATTGCCCATCTCGATGTGCACTCCAAGATCTTTCTCATCCAGATCAGTAAATAAATCTTTGTCTCCGGTCATGTGAAAAGATGCACCACTGTCAAGAAACCACACTAAACCCATCATACTTGAGACCAAGCATGTGATCAGTGAAAAATACAGCTCAAAATGCGAGGCTAAGGCCTCTCCAGTTGTAGATGTAGCAACCTGCTTCTTTTTCTTCTTTTGTGGAAAATTAGTGGCGTAATGTTAGTGTTGGTGACAATGAAAGCACTTCACCTTGGACATGTCCTACTTCTTGCCTTTCGCACTAGATTGAGAAGCATTATTCTTGCTCTTCCCCTTCCTTGCTTTGGCAGCGAAAGCACAATTTTCTTCATCTACATTCTTCGATGAAGATCCGTCCCTGGTACTCTGCCTTATCTCCTCCTGCACAAGATCTGGCCAAATTCTCTCCCATCATGACAATTTCTCCCGACCCTTGACAGAGTACTGATAGGAATGCCAACTCTTCGGAATCCAAAGGAGAGCCAAGCTCACCAAGTCCTCATCATCTACAGTAACCCCCACACTTCCCATCTCATCCTTGCACTGGAAGAACTTCATGAGGTACTTGGGTATATTGTCACCTTTCTCCATTTTTATGTTCCTAAGTTTATCCTTGAGCGCCAACTTCCTCTGGTCGCTCTTGCTTTGGAATAAATCTGTCAAATATTTCCACATCAAGAATGGAGAAGCTTTACCATGAAGGCTGGACACTATGTGATCCTTCACACCTTCCAATAGAATCCTTCGACACTTTTTTGTCTTCTTTTGCCATGCGTCAAGTGCGGTAGCATCGCTAGAAGCAGGTTTTGGAAATTCTGCATATATGAACTCCTTCAACCCATTGTCATCCAGCACTGCCTCCATCCTGTCCTTCCATGTAATATAATTCGATCTTCCCTCAAGGGCATACTCCAATCGCAATCCATTGAAATACATCTCAACTTCGACACCAAGAAAACACTGCTGCAAATTCGAATTCCACCAGCACAAAACTCAATCGCTTCAATGTTTTGCAATTTCTCCAATGATCAATATTGCTCTGATACCATGTAGAAAATCATATAACTAATATGTTATACATATGAGATTCTCCTGATCACACGCTATTTGACTTCATGCACAATATAGAATCTCTTCTACCATTGATCATTAATTGCGGAAATAAAATCAATTGCATGCACACATTAAAACCATAAAAAAATTCACACATATGAACACAGTATTTATGGGAAAGCTTAAAGCTGAAAACCTCCAACTATATCTATATTATATGTCATATATATCATGTAACAATCATCATACAAATCTCCTCACAAGCTCTCAGTACAATCTCCAATTGCTACACACTAATCAGGTCCGATCTAGCAAATCTCATGCTCCAATCTCTGCCACCTGCTAGCCTACCTCTACTGCGCAATCACTTCTGAAGAAAGGCTCTGAATGAACTCAAATTGGTCCAACCTTGCTCATGCAATACTCATTGCCATCTCCAACCACAGTGTGTTGCAAATCATGCAACAATATAGTCACAACTGATAGTCACACTGCTCTTTCACCTACCTCTTCACTGGTCTCCACTGCAACTGTCCATGCACTATAGTTAATTGATGTATTATTTATTTGATTAATGAGTTCATATTTAGTGAATTAATTAATAATTAATTCACACCACTCTCACTAGTGTATCAATCAGTTAGACTAGATACAACTAGCTCAACTATGTTTAACTCAGTTAAACTGAACACAACTCCACCAAACTCTATCACATGAGTTCTAACTGAAGTCTCCATGCAATAGCTCCACTTAACCCTCAAGAATAGCGTAATTCCTTCTCTGAGCTCCTGTGCCACATTTGTGCACTTAATTGAAGTGCTCTAAGATAATAAGATAATGTTTATAGTCCAAATATTATAAGAGCTAATAATATTCGACATATCTATTTTTAGACTAGTAATCTAAAAATATATTCCGCCCAATTTGTCTAAAAATAGAAGTCCATATATTTTTCCAAATTTTCCAACCATCCACAAATAACATCCTGCAACTCATAGAATATGATCGACATGTCTAAAAATAAACATAGTCTAAAAATAGACTTGCACCAAAAATAGCCTACGAGCCCACTTAGTGAAGGCGACTCTTTTCACTAAGCTCATCATCTTGTTGCAATCTCAACATTCTTTAAGAATGAAGGAAGCAAGAGGAGATACTATGGAAGCAAAATCAAGAGTGAAATGGTTAAAATAAGGGGAACGAAACACCAATTTATTTCACAAAACAATGATACAAATACGACAAAAAAACATAATTTTCTCCTTAAAAGATGAACAGGGCAATCGATTACTGCAACACGAGGACATGGTAAAATTACTTGCAGATCATTTCAGAAATTTACTCACAGAACTTGAACCGAATAGACAGGAAGCCATTCAAATAATTACAAGAAATATTCCATCTATAGTTACCAGAGAGCAGAACTTAGCATTACGAAGAGAAATCAGAATTGAAGAAGTAGGGGAAGTTATTATGAATATGCCGCGGAATAAAGCCACTGGACCGGATGGCTTCACAGCTAAATTTTTTAAGGCAGCGTGGAAATTAATGGGAGTAGACATATGGGAGATAGTGGAGGAGTCGAGGAGGAACAGGAATGTGTATCCAGCTTTGAATGCCACTCTTATAACTCTTATCCCTAAATAGGAAAATTCAGACACCCCTGTTGGGTTCAAACCCATAGCTCTATGTAATGTCATCTATAAAATTTTATCAACTATCATGGTGAACATGCTTAAACCACTCTTACCTAGTTTGATATCCCCAGAGCAAACTAGATTTGTCAAAGGAAGGCAAATATTGGATGGCATTGTTACAGCTTAGGAGGCAATTCATTCACTAAAGTCACTTAAGAAGAAAGGTATGCTTATAAAACTAGATATCTCTAAGGCATATGATTGTATCAGCTGGTCTTATCTGACTACAATTCTGAAAGCTTTCGGGTTTGAGGATATATGGGTTCAATGGCTATATTAATTCATTTCATCTCCACATTTTTCAATCCTTCTAATTGGAACTCCATCCAAGCCTTTCAACATATCTAGAGGCCTCCAGCAGGGGGATCCGTTGTCTCCTTTCTTATTCATTTTAGCAGCAGAAGTACTGGGAAGATTAATTAAAGCATATTTGGTCAGGTACAGGGACTAAAAATCAGGGGTCTGGAGATCTTCTTAAAACATCAATAGTTTGTTGATGATATTCTCCTATTTTGTCAGGCCTCGCTGAGAGAAGCAAGACTTATTTTAAAAAAATTAAACTTATTCATGGAAGCTTCAGGTACGCTTGTTAATAATGATAAATCAAATGTATATTTCTTTAATACTCATGAGCACATGCAAGATTTTCTGGCAAGAACCTTAGGCTTCAAGATAGGGAAGTTCCCTATGAGATACTTAGGAGTACCACTGAATACTTCCTCCCTACGAATAGCTGATTGGAAATATCTTATAACCGGAGTTGGTCAAAAATTTCAAAATTGGGCATTTTGAGTACTGAGTGCTCTAGGATGATTAACCTTGCTCAAATTTGTTCTACAATCACTCCCGGTACACCAATTTTCAGGCAGAGCAGCACCTAAAAGCGTCTACAATAAATTAGTAATTTTTTTTTTTAATTCCTCTAGCAAGGAGCGCAAGACTGTAGGAAATGGGCACTTTTATCATGGGATCAACTCATAAAAGAAAAATTGGCAGGGGGCCTAGGGCTTAAATATCCCTATGTCTTAAATCAAATCATGGGAGCTAAATTATGGTGGAGATGGGTTCAAGGAGGCCATGACCTATGGAAATGCATATGGGAACAAAAATACAGTATGTCCCAATCTCTAACTAGAAGATTAAAAACTGATAGTGTCCCAAAAGGCTCCACAATATGGAATATTGCTTCTCAGAATAGACATTTTATACGGCAACATAGTTTTTGGGAAGTCAGGGAAGGAAGATCAACACTCTTTTGGGAAGATTCTTGGCAACAAAGAGAAAAAAAAATAAGCAGACTCGACTTAGGGGAACTCTTCCTATTCCAAAACACTCTAGATAATAGATTGATTCACAATTATTGGTGCCATCATCAAAATAACCAATGGAGAAGATGGAAAGAGAAAATTCACTGGCCAGGTGCACCGGAAACAAGACAATGGAATAGTCTAGAAAAGGAATTGAGAACTAGGAGAATAGTACTAGAAACAGGAAAGCATATACTCGGATGGGAGTATGAAAATCAAGGCATGTTTACAATCAAAGAGGGTTACAATATTTATGCAAATAACCGCAATAATAATGACATAACCATATGGAAAAAAAATTTGGGGTATCAACCATTGGCCTAAAGTGGAGTATTTCATCTGGCTGCTGAGTCACATGAAAATCCTAACTTGGGATCAGATGCAGAAGCGAGGAATGAATGGCCCATCAATCTGCTACATGTGTAAGAAAGCAAATAAATCAATAGAGCATCTTTTAAACAGCTGTGAAATTGCTGAAATAATGTGGGACAACATTGAAAGGATATTTCTCCAAATGGATAGAGATAATACAAATATAAATACAACAATCCTACGATGGCGGAAGGGAGGATTCAAAAGCGAAGCCTTGAACAGAGCATGGAGACTATTTCCGGGGTTTCTCTTATGGGGAATATGGAATGAAAGGAACCACAGGATATTCAGAGGTGAACTCAATAATAAGGATCAAATTTGGCAGAAAGTGATTGAAAATATTCAGGAGACAATTCTGAGATACAAGTGGACAGAGGAGGAGTGGAAGACAGAAGGTATTGAAAAGCAAATCATGGCTAATCTAAATCTCAAACCCCAAATTCTTTCAGCCAATTTATGGAAATTTATACCCCCTAGAAGAATTTAACAGGAAAGATGGCAAGTACCGCAGCATGGATTCATCAAATTAAACTATGATGGAGCATGAAAAGGAAACCCGGGGCAGGAAGGAGCTGGAGGGATTTTTAGAAACTCCAGAGGGGAAAATTGTAGGGGTTATGCAATGGACATAGGACATGCAACCAATAATGAAGCAGAACTATCGGCAGTTAAACAAGGCTTAATGATATCGAAAAGAGAAAATTTTCAACGCCTCGCTGTAGAAGGAGACTCGGCAATGGTCACAGGAGTACTAAAGAAATTGCAGCGGGGCTCACCTTGGGAAAATATTAGCAAAATCTAGAGGACAACAAATCTCATCAGAGAAATAGGTTCTCTCATTCAATATATCTAGTATCTGATACCTTTACATGTCTGTTGGACAAGAAATGAGGCTGCAGACTTTCTAGCAAATTGGGGGAGTCGAAATTTTGGTAGACAATTCGATGTAACACCAACTGATAAAACCTGGGATATTTAATTACATCCTCTTCAGATAATTATAGATAGAGATCTAGTGGATCATGAGACCCCCAATCGAGGTGCTCAATGAATAAGGTCGCCGGCTATGGAATAAGCCAAGTGGCAATCGCCATTCATGCACCATTAATATGCCATGTATACGCCGTCCAAATATGGATCATGGAAGCATGCGGAAGATAAGGGCATGATGTCAAGTTTGGTAAGACAACATGTGATGTCAGAGCCGGGAGGAAAAATCAATTTGAATGCAGGGTTTATGAGTTGGAAGATAGTTTGTAAAACCAAAAATTCCTCTGTCACAACAAGTGAGTAGAAGTGAGTGAGGAAGGAGGTGGCCACAGTTAGCACCAGACTCATTTCTTTGTTCAGGCATGTTCTTTTCCATCCTAAGTCTATGTTCATTACCAAAAGCTTGGAAATGTTTCTGGTTAGGATAGAGTCGGAATTTTTTTTCAATTGTCGCGTAGCTTGGTTTGATTTTGTTTTGTTAAAACCAGTCGAGCCATGCTTTAGAGATTCCCACCACAGTAAGTTTAACTCTCATCTGTCGGTGAAGAGAAAGTGTCGGCTCTGTCTAGTTATAAAAAACAGTGTTGGGTTTGTTGGAAATCTAAAATCGAAAAGGGATGGCGTGAAATTTTGTAGCCGTATTCAGGGCACAAGTCCGAATTCCTTCACCTGTTGTTATGTTATGCTTGCCGATTACCTTAGTAGAAGGAAGAAATCTAAGTTTAATTCTGGAATTGTTACTGAACTCTGGTTGTATCGTACTTTCCTTTTTATTATCCATAGCAGAGGGAAAGTTATGAAGGTTCTTCTTAGTCTCGGTTATGAACTATGGGGGGTTCTTCCTTTCATTGAAAATAATAATAGGAGTCAAACTAAGAGGTTGCGGGTCTGTGTAGATTATACTCTGTCTCCCTGCCAGTGCCTGTTTGTTAATCAAAAGTATAGCTTTCAAATCTACCTCTGTCTCATCCTAGTTGTTTGTAGGTTTTATTTTTATACCTGTAACCTCTGTCAATTCTGGGTTCATTTTAATGTCCTTGCTACTATTAGGGGAGATAACGTGTCTTATGCCACTATCGAGGAGAATCAAAATTGTCCAAATCATGTTCTTAGTGACAAGTTTCAAAGTTTAATTGTTCTCTCTTTCTCTTATTTTCATATTCCTATTACAGAGCTCAATCTTACTATAAGTCAGCTCATCACCATGGCTAAGAGGCAAACAAGAAAATCATTGGCCCATATTATAGCAAAAGGGAAACAGAAGATGTTACAACCTAAATATAAGAATAGGAAAAGAGGGAGGAAGACAAAGAAAGAGGTTTTATTGAACCTCTCATCAACCTACTCACTTAGAAATTCATCATAGGTCAGACAGGAAATTCATGGATGGGAAAGAGAACTTTAGAGCAATGATGAAGACAATAAGTAGAAGCATAAATTATGGACTTTGTTACAGATCCTGGAAATACTCGAGGTCTCCTATCACTGTTTAATCAAACAGTTCACACTTATTGGATTGTCAAATTCCTATTAGCTATGGCTATACAGAGTATTCACCCTACCAGAGAGAAACCAGAACAAAAAATGGTGGATTTATTGCAGTACATTGACATTCAATTGCAACACATCAAGGTCACCCAGTACCAAGTCACTGATCGTATCGGTCGAATTGACGATCGTGTTGGAAGAATTGAGAAGCAAATCCAACAACTGCACCAAGTGGATATGCTAGGATCCACAACAAAGGATCCTTCCCCGATTGAATCTTCAGATGGATATGAGCTTATTTTTGTATATAATATGTTTTTTTTTTTTTGGAAAAGGCATATAGTGTCTAACAGCTACTTAGAAAATAGATTAAATAGACAGCTAGCTCATGAAAAAAACAGTAGAATGAAACTTTTCCAGTTTTGGATGGCTTTCAACGCTTTAAGGTGGCCAACAGACCTAGTTTCCTCTGGGCAGGTTGAGGCTACAGACTTAATATTTTTTGTCACCTTCTTTCAAATGATAAATACAAAATAGCAAGGCACTACTAAATTGACAAAAAAAAGATATTATAAACCAAATGGATTAATATTAAGAACCCAAGGGATTAATAATACTTTAAACTGAAGAGATCAATAAACCTATATACTAGTAAACCAAAGGGTGCATTAATATTATAAACCCAAAAAACTAGTCAACCCAAGGAATGGATAAGCCCAAGGGATAAATATTATAAACCCAAGGGATTAATATTATAAAACCAACGGATAAATATAATAAAGAAATTTTTATTTTTGTAAGAAAGATATTTACACTATGCTAACATGAAAGAAATGCATAACTTATAATATTGAGAGTAGGTTCTTCCTCTCTACGAGGAAACTAGAGAGAAATCCCAAAAAATCGTTTCCCCTAGAATGGGAAACTAGAGCCTAAGTCTTTGTGTTATGTAACCAGCTCCAAAAATAGAAGAAAAGAGATATCAACGCCTTAGAAATAAGCCACTTCGAGGGGGAAACCTCCAATACATTACATAAATGAACAATTCTTCGATGATACAATTTACAAAACCTCCTTTCTATATATAGGATTCCATGTGGCCATAATGTAATCCTAGTGAGCCACAATGTAATCCGAGCCAACCTAACAATAATAATTTAAGGGCACAATAATAATAAAAATGGGGGTTACAAGGGTACAATAATAACAATAAGGGGGTTACACTAACAACAATAAGGGACTATACTAGTAATATAGGGACCTAACATGCCCCTCCTTCAAAAAAGTGTTGTCCTCAATGCTTGAGTAGCTCTGGGTGCTTCTGTATAAAATTCTCATCCTCCCATGTAGAATCTTCAGTGGGTAAGTTCTTCCACTTGATGAGATACTCTGAAATTGATCGATTCCGTAGTTGTCGAGTGCTTGTTTCTGTGACCGCTTCAGGTTCCAATATGATTTTCCTTCCTCATCAAGTTCTGGAAATATTGTTTGAACTAGAAAATTTTCACCTATAACCTTCTTTAAGCATGAAACATGGAAAACTGGATGTACTCGCGAAGAAGCAGGAAGCTCCAATTTGTATGCCATAGTACAAATCTTTTGCAACACCTTGTAAGGACCATAGTACTTTGGCGATAATTTATTATCCTTCTTAGCTTGCTTGAGGGACATTTGTTTATATGGTTGTAACCGTAAAAATACCCAATCTCCTACATCAAAACTTCTCTCGCTGCGATGTTGATCTGCCTGTTGTTTCATTCGATTTTGTGCCAAATTCAGGTTATCCTTTAAGAGTTGGAGAACTTCTTGTTGATGCTAGATGTGATCTTCCACTGCTTGAACCTTTGAATTTTCTCTTAAAGATGATGTGATGGATGGTGGATGATATCCATAAAGTGCCATAAATGGGGTCATTTTTGTTGCAGTATGGAAGGAAGTGTTATACCACCATTCAGCGAGAGGTAACCACTTGACCCATTGTGTTTGTTTATCGGATACAAAACAACGAAGATATCCTTCCAAACATTTATTTACTATCTCAGTTTGACCATCAGATTGAGGATGATAAGATGAGCTATGAGCTAATTGAGTACCCAAACAAGAAAATAACTCCGTCCAAAAATTTCCAGTAAAAATAGGATCTCTATCGCTCACAATGACCCTTGGGATTCCATGTAGCTTTTGAATTCTGTCCATAAATGTAGTAGCAACTGTACTTGCTTTAAATGGATGAGATAATGCACAAAAGTGTGCATACTTAGTAAGTCTATCAACTACCACCATGATGACACTCTTTCCTTCGGACTTAGGTAAACCTGTGATAAAATCCATTGAAATCTCCTCCCAACATTGACTTGGAATGGATAAAGGTTGTAGAAGTCCTGGGGTCTTAATTGTCTCAACTTTATTCTGCTGGCAATCCAAACATTCCGCCACAAACTTTTGAATATCAGATTTAAGGCCATACCAAAAAAATTCTTTCTTCACCCTATGGTAAGTTTTTAAACATCCTGAGTGTCCTCCTAAAGGAGAAGTGTGCAATTCTATAAGAATATTTTGTTTTAGTTGGGAATTCTTACAAAGATATAAGCGATCTTTGTACCATAAGGAATCATGTTTCCAACTAAATGTATCAGATGTACTAGGATCTTGCTGCAACTTTTGAATGAGTGTCCACACTTCTTCGTCCTTCTTCCATTCATCTCTTGCTTCGGTTATCCAATCTGGTTGGATAATAGAAATGGCACAAAGCAATGATTCCACCTCTTCATTCTTTCTTGAGAGTGCATTTGCAACAACATTAAGCTTTCCTTTTTTGTAGATTATTTCAAAGTCATAACCCAACATCTTTGTGACCCATTTTTGCTGCTCTTCTGAAGATAGTCTTTGTTCCAAAAAGTGTTTTAGACTATCATGATCAATTTTTACCTTGAAGTGTCTTCCCATTAGGTAAGTTCTCCATTTCTTTAGTGCATGCAGTATTGCTAACATTTCCTTCTCATAAATAGGTTTCTGTAAATACTTTCCTTTGATTGGACAACTTTCAAAAGCAATGGGTCTTCCTTCCTGCATTAAAACATCACCAATTCCATTTCCTGAGGCATCACATTCCACAATAAAGGTTTTTGTGAAGTCTGGCATAGCTAAGACTGCTGCTAGGCACATTGCCTCTTTAAGATGTTCAAAGGCCTTAGCTACTTTAGGAGTCCATGAAAATGCATCTTTCTTCAATAATGTTGTTAGAGGTGCTTCTATTCTCCCATAATTCTTAACAAACTTGCGATAATACCCTGTTAACCCGAGAAATCCTCGCAACTGCTTTATGGTTGTGGGGACTTTCCACTCCTTAATGGCTTTAATTTTGTTAGGGTATACTTTAACACCCTCGTGAGATACAATATGACCCACATATTCCACCTCTTGTACTCCAAAGAAACATTTGGATGTTTTTGCATATAATTGTTTCTCCTACAATAGTTTAAGCACCCTGTCAACATGTTCAACATGATCCTTCCAAGACCTGTTATAGATTAGTATATCATTAAAAAATACTAGCACAAATTTTCTAAGGAAGGGTTTGAAAATGGAATTCATCAACCCTTGAAATGTAGAAGGTGCATTGGTAAGGCCAAAAGGCATGACTAAAAATTCATAATCACCCTCATGAGTTCGAAATGCTATTTTTGGAATATCTTCAGTCTTCATTCTAATTTGATGATATCCTGAACGAAGATCCAACTTGGTAAAATAAATTTCTCCATGTAATTCATCAATCACAGGAATGGGAAATTTATCTTTAACGGTGAGCTTATTGAGCTCCCTATAATCTGGACACATTCACCATGATCCATCCTTCTTGTGTACCAATACTACAGGAGCAGAGAAAGAACTTTGACTAGGTTGAATTATACCCGCCTCTAACATTTTTGCAATCATACGTTCAATTTCGCTCTTTTGGATGTAAGGATATCTATAAGGCCTGATGTTTGGAGGAACACTTCCTGGAATCAAATGAATAGAAAGATCATGATCACAAATAGGTGGGAGTCCTTTGGGATTTTCAAACACCTTGGAATGATTGTCCAAGACTTGTTGGAGATCTGCAGAAATAGATGATTTTGATGTTGGAACTTCTAGTGAGCATAATTGTGCAATTACGCCTCATTGTTATTTATTTAGAATCTTTGTCATGACATTAGAGCTTATTATCTTTCCCGGCTTCCCCGCAATACCCCATAATTCGCCTTCCTTTCCTTCTGAAAAAAAATTCAAGAAAAGTTCTTGAAAATTAAATGCTACCATCCCCAAAGATTGTAACCATTGTACTCCTAGTACAACATTAGCACCTCCCATAGGAATTGAAAGCATTGGACTAGTCAATACATATTCCCCATGGTTAGCTTGATATTATGGCATTTTCTAGAGCAATTTATAGTTGCTCCATTTGCAACCATCACTTGACATTCTGGTGCTGGGTATAGGAAACAATTTAATTCCTTGGCTACCTTATAATGAATAAAATTATGGGTGCTACCTGAATCAATCAACACTATTACCTTTTTCTTCTTGATATGTCCTTCTATCTTGAGAGTTTGAAGAGTGGTAATTCCTGCCAGTGCATTACACGATATGGCCGGATTCATTTCTTCCTCTTCTAGGGCTGGTTCCTAGTGTGTATCCTCTTCTTGTTCATTTTCTTCTTCCTCTTCACAATCTATGTAAAATATTTTTTTCTCATCACACTTATGACCTTTAGTGTATTTTCTAACACAACTGTAGCAAAGCCCTTTTGCTCTTTTTTCTTCCAATTGTTGTGGTGTCAACCTTGTAGGTTGTGGAAATCTAGGCGTAGCAACACTTCCTTCTTTATATAATTGAGTGGTAGGCTTCTTTGTCACCATTATTTTACATTCAACTTTTCTTGCCAACCTGAATGCCTTCTCCAATGAATCCGGTTCCAAAACGCGAACTTCATGTTGTATGTTATCCCTTAAAGTGCCTATGAAGAGGTTGATCCTGTGTTCCTCTGGAATATCAGTTACCCTTATATTCAATTTTTGGAAGTCCTCAATATACTGCCCCACTAAACCCTTTTGTTTGAGATTTATCAATTGGCTAAAGCAGGTGTTGCTCTTTGTATCCTCATAATGTGCTATCATTTCCTCCGTAAAAATTGACCAAGTGACAATTTTTTTAAGGGGAGAAAAGCCATCGATACCATAAAAATGTATTTTGTTCTAAATGTAAAGTTGCAATGCGTACCTTTTGTGTGTTTTGCACATTATGGAGATCAAAATATTGCTCCATTTGTAGTATCCATGTTACAGGATCCTTTCCATCAAACTTCCTCATATCCATTTTTGGAATATGGTGGTTCTTCCCGCCAACATTGGATTTTATGAAATCACGACTAACATTTATTTTGTTCTCATCATGAGGTTCTTCTACTATCTTTTCACTATTAGGAAACATTTCTTGTATCAACTTTGTCAAACCTTTGATGTCTACTTTTAGATCATTCTTCATGTTTTCCATGTTGTTTTCCATATTGTCTTTCATGTCATCCATCTTAGCTTCCATACCAGATTCCATGCCATCCATCTTAGCTTCCATGCCTTTCTTCAAACCGTCCATATTCACTTCTATGCCTTTCTTCAAAACTTCCATTTCATTTTTTGTTGCTCTTTGCGAGAGTGAAATTTGTTGCACTTGCTCTTGTAATTTTGATAGATCATGTTACAATTCTTCATCTTCATGAGTCATAGTAGAGGTTTCTGAAGGCTTAATGGGTGTTGAATTATTTTTACAGGGCATATTTTAGAACCCAATACTGATATCTATTCTACAATATGCCCTTGGAATCAATTCAAATTAATTCTTCAAACAAGACTTATGAAATTCGGAAAAAAAATACACACCTTTTTCTTGCTTTTGAGGAGCTCGATATTGAAATTGGATTATATCTGTGATTGAAGCACTTCAATATTTGAATTTCAGTACCAACGTAGCCCTCTAAATTATATTTCGAATGCCACATATCTGACCTGATTTGGATTCTCCAAGACAAAGTTGTGTCCAATCTCCCACAATGACCTAATTATGGACTGGTTCAGTAGAGTGAACTTGTACGACTTTCCACGTGTCACTTTTTCGTCCTTCGGCTCTGAAATTGATAGCCAAGAAACTACAATCCATGTACTTGCGACCACTTTTTACGACACTCCAATCCAATGCTCAGAGAGAGAGTTATGAAGATTTTCCCACGATCACCTCTTTGAGATGAAATTCTGGAGCCTGAAAAAGAACTACCTTCCACAGATCATATCTCCGAACATATTTTGAACCAACATCTGAAATGTTTTTATGCGTTTACTTAGGATTTCGGCTTTGCACCCTAAAAATTTTAGATTCTGACCCTTCGTAGAAAACAAGTTATAGCGCAAATGCCATGATGACCTGTTTAGGAGCCTGAAAAACTACCTAACTTCCACAGATCATATCTCAGAAAATATTTCGAACCAAGCTCTGAAATATTTTGAAGATGTTCCTCTGGATTTCAGCTTCACGCCCTAAAAATTTCAGCTTCTGAAGCTTTGTAGAAAAAAAGTTATAGCGAAAATTCCACGATGACCTATTTGGAGGAGTGAAACCCTAGAATCCAAAGCTCTGATACCAAATGTTGTGTAACCAACTCCAAAAATAGAAGAAAAGAGATATCAATGCCTTAGAAATAAGCCACTTTGAGGGGGAAACCTCTAATACATGAACAATTCTTCGATGATACAATTTACAAAACCTCCTTTCTATATATAGGAGTCCATGTGGACATAATGTAATCCTAGTGGGCCATAATGTAATCCTAGCCGACCTAACAATAATAATTTAAGGGCATAATAATAACAAAATGGGGGTTACAAGGGTACAATAATAACAATAAGGGGGTTACACTAATAACAATAAGGGACTATACTAGTAATATAGGGACCTAACACTTTGAAATAGGTTACATTTGTAAGTGAGTTAACAGGGATGAAATTTTAAAACAATGAGCCTAGCAGCTTTGTGCCACTTTCCTAAGAACCAAAATTGATATTGAACAAAACTTAAAATAGTGAGCCTAACAGCTTTGTACCGAATGCATATGAACCAGAAAAAATAGCATCTTTGTACAAATTCCCTGTGAACAAAACCAAGCCAAGATTTAATGACATGTTGCATGTCATGGAGCTCAAGAGGTTAACACTTGTAGGTGGAGAGACCGAATTGGAGCTATATTGAGGCCATGATGGAGCCACCATGCCCCTGAGTACTTGTGTGCTTCTAGAGTCCACTAAAATTTCTTCAAGAATGTATCACCCATGGGGACTGAGATGATGAGGTGAGGAGGGGAGAGAATTAACAATCGGAGGAGGAGGAAAATTCGAAGAAGTGGGAGGGGTTGTCAAATCTCAGTTAATGGGAGGTGGTGTTGTTCCAACAAGAGGGGAGTGTAACGCCGAAGGAGAAGGAGAGAATGAGGATGGAAAATTTTGGGGAAAGTCAATTTTAACATCCTTTTTCAGGTGTTTGAGGGATGTGGAAGAGTGGCTATGAAATAGAGAGAGCCCATTCATCCACCCTGTCACCCTCTATTTATCCTTCTCCCTCTCTTTGGGTTGACGAGAAAGAGGATTTTCGAGGGCCCAGATAATTGGTCAAACTTTGCGATTCTCTTCCTCCTTGAGAGAAAGAACCTAACACTAAATGTGAACTGGTATGTCATGGTCTAAAAAAGCTACAATTAAGGCTTCATCAAAGGTGGTGGGGGGACATACATGATCTCTATTTCTATCGAGACGTCACCCATGACCTCGATTGGGATTCATGGAAGGATGAAAAAGGTGAGAGGAAGCAAAGTGATAGTTTGATAAAGCAGAGGAATCCTTGAGTAAAAAATCAAGGGGATAAAATTCTTAGAGGCCATGTCGCTTGGATTTTTATTACCAGATTTGATAGATGTGAGAGCAGGGCCGGGATATGGAGTCGAAGTTCTCAAAGAGGGGATTTTATGTCTTATTGATTACACTTGGAGGGAGACTCATGCCAAGTGGGGGCATTTTTGTTTTGGCTGGGGATCATAGCAGCCTCCCATCCAACACTCAAATCTGGGAGAAACTAGTTATTAATATTTTAAACCCAACGAATTATTAATATTATAAACCCGGGGGATTATTAATATTATAAATCCAAGCTATTCGTAAACCCAAAGGAATAATATTATAAACCCAAGGAATTAATAAACCCAAGGGATTATTAATATTATAAAACCTAAGGATCAATAATCCCAAGGGATTAATATTATAAACTTAAGGAATTAGTAAACCCAAAGGATAAATATTATAAACCCTAGACATTAATAAACCCAAGGGATTTCCCGGATGCAGGTGATACTGATCGCGCTGGAGGTGATGGGATGGGGGTCTAGCCGGATGGGAGGCCACCTGCCACCCTGCATGGAGAACGACACCCATATCTTAAATATGCTCATTTTGCGTTTAATTGCATTCACTCTGGGTGCACCTCGATGCATTTTCGCCTGCTGTGAAATGGCTCGTCCTCCAGTTCTTATTAATGATAATTCATTGTAGGTGTTCTACTATTGCAAGGACGACCAGTTCATAATCAAGGACCCTTTCTTTGAGTCGAACACTTCTCCTTCGCAGGTGACTTGGTGGTGTAGCCTGGGTGCTGGGTCTGCAAACACGCGCACGGTCACTGGTAAAAGGAGTAGCCTAAACTGCTGCCTGGAGCTAGGTGAAAACCTCCATCTCTCGCTCTCTGGTTCCTGTATGCTTGCCTCTGTCGCTCTTAACTCCCATTCGACTCTTTCCTATGTCATCTCTTCAGTTCCTTGGCTCTCTCGCCCCATCTACGCTGCAAACATGCCTCGCCTCAGACACAGAATGCGCTGCAGGAGAGGCACCACCAGGCGCCAAGTGCGGCGCTCTCCTCCTACCTCCAGCTCGCCTTCTGAGTCTTCCTCCCCCTCGGACAGCCTTCCTAGACTTCTCCGGGGTCGTCTTCTCTGCTCGGGTCGAAGGCTTGACTCTCCCAACTCTGCCCCGGCTCAGTCCCACACTGCTCTCTTCTCTTTTGACTGCACCCTCAACCGACCAAGAGTTACTGCTACTATCTCTATCGCGTTTCTTGAGGAGCCCCAGGTCGAGCCGCACCAGAATTCTTCGGATGGGCAGGGTACAATCGGCAAAGCTGGGCAGGAACAAGCGCTTCAAGATACTGTGGGGCAGCCCAACGGAAGTATGGATGCTGTGCAGGGCGTCACGAGGCATGGCCATGAGGAACAGGTGGTCCCTCCTCCCTCCAGAAAGGTGATCCACTCTGTCGCTGACCTGTACA
Organism: Pinus albicaulis; assembly: GCA_034641835.2. Lineage (NCBI taxonomy): Eukaryota > Viridiplantae > Streptophyta > Pinopsida > Pinales > Pinaceae > Pinus > Pinus albicaulis. Next base: position 165,726,411 of record CM076578.1, on the reverse strand, counting down.
ATGAACGCAGCGAGGCCGACGAATATTGGTGTAGGGTCGACCAGGTTTCTCCTGATGAGTAGTTTCATTCCTCAGTTCTGGTTTTTTTTGTTTCATTTCTGCCCTCTCTAACGGGCATGTTTTTTATTATCCTGCTATTCCAAATCATGCTTTTGTTTTTGCTAGTCACAATGTCTAGCACTCTAAGTATCTCTCTCCCCTGTGTGGGAATTTACTCAGTATTTTCTTCAGACTGGTTTCCCTCTTACAAGGCAGTCTTAAACTCTTTTTTTCTATGTCTGAAATGCCACAAACCTGGGCAATGATAAGGCCTCGGCCCAATGTATACTATTTCTGCTGTTAATAGATTACTTTTACTTAGAAAAAAAAAATAAACCCAAGGGATTAATATAATAAAATAGTTGTTAATATTATAAACCCAATGAATTAATAAACCAAAGGGATTATTAACCGAATACTATAAATCTCGATGTTATAATTGTATATTATAAACCCCAATGTTATAAACTAAACATTATAAACCAAGTATTTTAAACCCTATTATAAACTTAATATTATAAACCCCAAAATAAACCCAATATTGTAAATTCAATATAAAACCAAATATTATGAAAATTAATATTAAACCTTAATTTTGTAATCTCTAAATGCGACATTGGATTAATTCCGTTTGATCATGGTGAAAAATTGAAGTAATGACTATAAATGTTGAATTTTTTGGCTAATGTGGTGGACTATGTTTCAATGTTGCTATTAATCAATAATAATAAAAACAAAAATTTATGTTTGACTAAATTTGAAGAGTGTTCAATGTCAAACATAGTCGAACATATTCAACCACATTAGTAAATGTGGTTGGCTATTTTTGTAATGTTGCAATGTGACATAGGATAAATTGCAATGTAATGTAAGATTGTAACAATGATTGTCACATTGCAACAATGTTTGTCACAATGTGGCGTTGGACAAATTTTTATACCATTATATCATAAACCAATATTATAAAATTGAATTCTATAAACTAAAGATTATAAACCAAATGTTATAAACTAATATTATAAACAAAATCTATAAACCATGTTATAAACATAATATTATAAACCCCAATATAAACCAAATATTATAAATTCAATACAAAAACAAATATTATAAACATTAATATTAAACCCTAGTTTTGTATTGTCGAAATGCCACTTTGGATAAATTTCAATGTAATGTAACATTGCAACAATGATTTTCACATTGCAACAAAGCTTGATCATGGTGATCAATTTAAGTAATTACTATAAAGGTTGACTTTGTTAACTATTTCGGTTGACTATATTTCACTATTAATATTAATCAATAATAATAAAAATAATAATATATGTTTGACTAAAGTTGAAGAGTGTTCATTGTCAAACATATTCGACAAACATAGTTGAATATAGTCAAGTGACATTAGTAAATGCAGTTGGCTATTTTTGTAATGTCACAATGCGACGTTGGATAAATTGCAATGTAATGTAAGATTGCAATAGTGATTATCACATTGTGAAAATGTTTTCCACAATGTGACCTTGGATAATTTTTTGAAGAATTATATTTTAAATCAAATATTATAAACCCCTATGTTATAAGCTAAATATTACAAACCAAATGTTATAAACCCTAATTTCATAATCCAAATATTATAAACCAATGCCATAAACCAAATATTATAAACCCCGTCGTTATAAACCAAATTTTATAAACCTCAATATTACAGACCAAATATTATAAAACCCATTATAAACCAAATATTATAAATCCAATATTATAAACTCAATATAAAACTAAATATTATAATCCATAATATTAAAGCCTAATTTTGCAATGTCAAAATGTGACATTGGATAAATTGCAATGTATTGTAACATTGTGACTAAATAATAATAATAATAATATTAATATTAATAGGCATTTCTGTTTGAGTAAAGGTCAAGAGTGTTAACTATCAAACATAATCAAGAAACATATGCGAACATTGCCAACGACATTAGTAAATGTGGTTTGCTAATTTTTTAATGTCGCAATGCAACGTTGGATAAATTGAAATCTAATGTGAGATTGCAGCAATGTTTGTCAAAATGCGACGTTAGAGAGATTTCTTTACCATTCAAACATAGTCAACAAGCATAGTTGAACATATTCAACCACATTACTAAATGGGATTGACTAATTTCATAATGTTGTAATGGGACCTTAGAAAAATTGGAATGTAATGTAATATTGTGGCAATGATTGTCATAATTTGACCTGAGATAGATTTATGTACCATTCGAATGTGACAACATGTTTGATTATAAATATTAACCTATAATATCAATAGAAGCTTATCTTTGAATGAAGTTGAAGATTATCGTCAACTATTTAAATATTGACTATGAAGTTTGACTTTCATTAACTATAATTGCTAATAATCATTAATAAAACTATAGAAAATTAAGCCCCAATATAAACCATATATTATAAAGCAAATAAACTTAATATTATAAACACCAATTTTATAAACCAAGTGTTATAAATCAATGTTATAAACCAAATATTATGAACCCCAATGTTAAAAACCTCAACAATATAACCAAATATTATAAACGCCAATGTTACAAACCAAATATTATAAACACCAATTTTATAAACCATATATTATAATTGAATGATATAAACCAACTATTATAAACACCATTGTAATAAACCAAATGTTAAAGATCCTAATTTTGTAATTTCAAAATGCGATGTTGGATAAATGTTGATTTTGGCAATGGTTAACCATGTCCAAACATAGAGACCCTATTTCATTATGTTCAACCATTCTAACCTTAGATGAATATAGTTGGTCATTATGAATGGGTAGAGCAAGGGTTTTTTTAGGTTGAGAGGGAAATCAATGCTTGGCCAAGGTTAATTATGGTTAACCAAGGTTTATCATGCTTGAATATGGGTGTATCTTTGAGTATCAATGACAATGATTAACCATGGTCGATCATGGTTTACCATGGTTGGCCCTCGCCAACCTTGGTTAACCATTCTAACCATGATTATGGAGGAAAACCGTGATTGGCCATGGTTGGAAACTATTGATGATCGTTAACCTTGATTGACTATGGTTTCTCACTATTAACCATCGTCAACCATGGTTGACCATAGAGACCTTGTCAGACCATTATGGTTGAATATGTTTGACTAATGGTTGATTTTATTTGTCTAAGATTTTTTGTTTCTGACTAATGTGGTTGAATATGTGACATCATTAATAATTATATAATAAAATAACGTGTGCACACACACACACATGTATATATACCACAGGGGCTTCATTCAATGAACCTCTGACATATTACATGCGTTCATGGCATATTACAAAATGCCCTTAATTTGACTACATATTCGAAATTACCTCTAAAAAACACCTTCCCAATTTAGAAAATCCATACTTTCACTAAATATTGTAAGCATCCATTTTTCAATTAACATTTTTCTACCCCTTTATATATTTTCATTAACTTTGAGCTCCATTTTTATGCCTTCCAATATAAAAAATATTTATCCCCTAACATATTTCGTCTTTTTCCTCAATATATATCCCCCAATATGAATGTACGTGAATCCCTCGTGATATATACCCAATATTATAAATCATAATATTATACACCCTATATTATAAAATCTAATGTTATAAACCTAAGGTTATAAACCAAATATGATAAACCCTATTGTTATATACCAAATATCATAAACCTAATATTATAAACTCAATATTAAACCAAATATTATAAACACTATTATTAAGGCCTAATTTTCTAATGTCTAAATGCAATGTTTGATAAACGTTGATTTTGAAAATGGTTGTTTAAGTTCCATATTTGAGACTTTGTTTGACTATCTTGAACCATTCTAACCATTGTTGACTATAGTTAGCCATTAAGAATGGCTAAAAAAAAGTTTTCTAGAATGGAAAGGATATTGATGCTTGGCCAAGGTTCTTTACGGTTCAAACACATATATTAAACCATAATATTGTAAAAATCACAATATTATTATAACTTCATTTTAAACTAATGTAAATACATATTACCAAAAACAAGTGAAGTAAATAATTGTAATATGCATTATTGATTTTTTTCGGCCAAAATAAAAGTTTTGAGTATATTGCAAAATTATTTTTTTTAATTTAGAAAATTTAAATTTACATATTATTTTATTGTATAGTTTAAATATATCAAATTACAAAGAAGAATTATGATGATTTGATCCAATCATCTAATGGAAATATAATTAGTAAATATGATTTATTTGATATTAAAGCCAATTTGTATAGAGATCAAAAATTTATATCTTTCTTATATACTTTTTCATTTTCTCATAAATTTTACTTAAAACTTGAAAAAAATCTAAATATAAAATTGGTACTTTTTATTCATTAAGATGTTAATTTATTAGTAAAGAAGATTTACTTTCATTATATTTTATCTATTTTCTATAGAATGTTATTTCAACCTTTTATACCATTCTAAACTTGTTACATGATTATACCATTCACCATCAACCAATATTCATTTTCCATTATTTTTATGAACTTTAAAGTTTTCCATAATTCCATGCTTCCATACTTATTTTTTTTAATGTTTTTACCATTTCTATGAATGTTTATTTCATTCCCAACTATTCTACATTTTTATTTTCCATATTCCTATAAAAACCTATTTTATTCTTCATATTCCTAAAATCATCTCCAAGAAGATGGAAAACTTCATAATTCTCGAAAAAGACAAATTCATATGGATTGAAGAAATATTCACCCATTTCAAGCCATACATTTTTCACAACACAACACTCAATAGTTACTTAAATAGAGTATTAGAAAAAAATGCTACCATGATAATCAACACAATAAACATACAGAATAAACATAGTGAGTCATGTGGACTTAAATGTCCACGTAAAATATAAAAACCACAAATAAATATCTTCAGATAAAAATACATATACAACGGAAAACCAAATTTAGCAAGTCTCGCTGAATTTCTATATCTACTACATTACAAACTCTATATACCACATACACAAATAATAGTCCTACATTTAAACAAAGTCATACAGTTTACTCAGTGCCTTGCTTTGTCCTTTTTCCTCTGTTTCTTGGATCTTTTGTTTTTCTTCCCCTGGTTGGGACCATTGTTGTTAACCGTGCTGTGACTGTCCACATTAATCAGAGTACTCTGATTCTCGTCAAGCTCCCCACACTGTGAATCTTGCGTAGGGATGCTACTCTCCTCTTCTTGCTTCTTCTGGTTTTCACTTGGGCTGTGACTGGTCTCAATAACCCCAGTGCTGTGAGTCCCTTGATTCTCTCTACATTCAGATTCTTGCACGTTGTTGTTATCAGTGTCTTCTACTTCTTGCTTATTGCCTACAGTCTCTTCTTTTTTATTCTTCTTGTTACTTGGGCTCTGACGGCTCACTCTAATAAAAGTGCTCTCAGACTCTTGATTCTCAACACAGTCAGATTCTGTCCTGTTGTTGTGATCAGTCTCCTCCTCCTGCTTCTTGTTGCTTGGTCTGTGACTGGTCACACTAATCACAGTGCTCTCTGTCTCTTGATTCTCTCTACACTCAGTTTCTAGGGCATTGTTATGATCAGTGTCTTCTTCTTGTGCCTCGTTCTTGTTACATGAGATGTGACTGTTCACACTAATTACATTGTCATTAGACTCCTGACTCTCTCCACCTTCAAATTCTTGCACGTCTTTGTGATTTGTATCTTCTTCTCGCTTATTGCCATTATTCTCTTCTTCATGCTTCTTCCTGTTGTTACTTGACCTGTGACTTGTCAGAGTAATCACAGTGCTGTCAGCCTGCTGAAACCCTCCAAACTGATCAGCTACTTGTAGGTTGTTGTGATCAGTATCTTCTTCTTCTTGCTTATTGGTGTCAGTTTCTTCTTCTTGGTTATTGCTGTTGTTACCTGAGCTGTCACTGGTCACAATAATCTCAGTGCTCTCGGTCTCTTCTCTCTCTCCATACTCAGATTCTTGCATATTGTTGTGATCAATCTCTTCTTCTCCTTGCTTATTTCTCTCAGTCTTTTGTTCTTCCTTCGTACTTGTGCTCTCGATCTCCTCATTGTATCCACACATAGATTCTGGGGTGTCGTTGTGATGACTTTTTTCTTCTTCTGGCTTAATTCTATCAGACTCTACTTCTTGATTCTTATTTCTCTCATTCTTTTCTTCTTCCTTCTTACTTGTGCTCTCGATCTCCTCACTGTATCGACACATAGATTCTAGGGGGTCGTTGTGATGAATTTTTTCTTCTTCTGGCTTAATTCTATCAGTCTCTACTTCTTGATTCTTGTTGTCACTTGAGGTGATGTGCCTGGCCACAGTAATCACTGTGCTCACATTTTGCTCATTCTCTCTACACTCAGATTCAAGGCTGTTGTTGTGATCAGTCTCTTTTTCGTGCTTATTGTTGTCAGCCTCTTTTTCTTGGATTTCATTCTTGTTACTTAAGCTGTGGCTGGTCACATTAATCACATTGTTCTCAGTCTCCTGACTCTCTCCACCTTCAGATTCTCTCGGGTTGTTGTGATCTGTTTCTTCTTCTTCTTCTTTCTTATTGTTGTCACCCTCTTCTTCTTGCATGTTGTTTTCGTTACTGTAGGTGTAGCTAGTGGTCGTGCCTTCCTCTTCTTCTTTTTGCTGTTGCTCATGTTTATCGTGATGTTGTTGCTCATGATTTTGCGGTGGTGATGGTGGCCTTCTTATCACTACCTGCACTCTGTTTCGTCTTGGCAATGCAATTTCGTCGAGCAATGAGGTTGTGCAAACGTAATTCTTAAATATATCCAAAATTTCTTGGCCCTTTCCCTTTTCAACCTGCAAATCGTTCAGTCATATTCAGTAACTTTTCTTGACATCCTAGGTTTTAGGGTTTATAGTGACAGTGACTGTTGTAAAATCTGGGATTAGCTACCAATACCCCTAAATCAAGTAATATTATAGAAGGCTTCAAAACTGGAATGAAATGAACAAGACATTACAATATAAATAAATGACAAGCTGCTGACTCACCTCCTGACCATCTCGACTATATATAATCGATCGGCCTTCATTGCTTTCTAAGGTAATATGGAGGAATTGTCTGAATGGAACATCTTTTATTATGTGCCATTTCACCGCAAATTTGTCTTTCCACTCCCAAAATTCAGATCTCGCTCCGAAATCTACAGGACCAATCATTTCAGCCACCCCACAGAAAGTACCACTTCTGTTCACCTGCGCTCACCGAGATTAGATGTTATTCCTGAAATAAGGGATTTCTTTTGTGTTCCATACTGAACTCTTCACAAGTAATTGAAATGACATAAAATGCAAAGAAACACTCACCGAAAAAAGCAAGAATATGGGGTAACTGGAACTAGAAGCACAAGATGTAGTTCCGTGGACCCTTTTCTCCACCGAGGCAGCCTCAGTGTATGCGGCATTTAATTTTTGATTTCCACTGTAAGTGCTTGTCCACACTCCATATCTAATACTGCTAAGGACGTGCTCCTTGCTGTAAGATTTGATAACAAAAAACTTTGCATTGCCATATCGAGTGACAAATCCTGGAAGGTTGTAGTCATCCTGGAAAACTAAACCCCCATTCCCACTTCCACTCTGGGGCCTTTGGCCTTGCATTATTTCAAGTCTCTCTGGTTGTGGTTGTTGTAGTTCTAGCTGATGACGTTGTGGCTGTGAAGCTGGTTGTTGAAATTGATAACCACCTTGGTGTCCATAATGATTATTAGTATGGCCCTGGTTGTTGTTCTCTGGATTTATATTCAAAAGCAGATTTATTGATGGAGCTTGTGGTGGTGGCAGAGCGTATGGAAAGGGAGGTGCATGAGGGTATCCAGCATAGAATTGTTGTGGATTACCATACTGAGATCCAAATCCATACCCATATGGGAATCCTTGATGTGTCACCATCGGTGGTTGTGTCACCACCCCGATATTGGTGTTTGGGTACCCATCATTAGAACCATATCCATATTGGACTTGTTGTGTCACCATCGGTGGTTGTGTCACCATCGCCATATTGGTATTTGGGTACCCATTATTAGAACCATATCCATATGGGACTCCTCCTTGCTGCGGTCGTTGTGCCACCATCGCCATATTGCCGTTTGTGCCAGTATTATTATTTGAACTCGTTCCAACATTACTGTTAATATCAATACTTCTCCCTGGTTGATTTGCCATTTCAGATATGTTTTTCAATACCAATAAACCTCTGTATTTTCTCCAAGCTTTTCCTTAATGCCAAAACAATATTATTCCACCTAGGGTTTTAGAGCTAGAGCCTCAGCATTACAATGATTCCAAAAATGCGACCCAAAGCAGACGAAAAAACTTATTGAAAAAATGCGACCCAATATCAGAAAGTGACAATATTGCTCTAAAAATAAATCCCCAAGAGTTAACGGACCTGCAATGCTCTGGGTTTAACCAAAAAATTCTGCGTTCACGGACCCTGCAATTCTCTGGCTTTAACCCAAAATTTCTGCGTTCACTGCAATAAGATCACCCAAGCCAGAGTGCGAATCTCGGAAGTTGATATTGAACTTTCCCGGGTCAACTTCTCAACAATTATCTATTCAAATTATTTATTTATAACCGTGTTACTCTAAATTGAAAATTAATTAAACCAAATATTTTGTGTCGGCCTTGCAATATCAAAATTAAAGTTCGGGTAGCAATTTTTTCTTCTTTGTCCCCAGTCTGCTGGTCCTAAGTTACTTTTGACATTAAAAATTAAAAATTAATAATAACATACTTCCCTTCCCCAGTCTGGTGGTCCTAAGTTACTTTTTACATTAAAAATTAATAATAACATACTTCGCATACAGTGATATGTGCTTTTAATATATTGTCAAAAAAATTAATAAACTCTTGCTAAATCATAAGATTTGGATTTCCGAATATGTTGTAAAAAAAAATATAACACACTCCTCGTCATTTATGAACCTATTCATAACTGCAGAAAAAGACACACTATGCTAAATACCCCCCCCCGTCATTTATGAACCTATTCATAACTGTAGCAAAAGACACACTATGCTAAATTGCACGAAGTCTACATAGTACACTGTCAATTAGACTTCAATGATTGCACGATGCTTACCAAGTAGGTCATAGAACTTTCAATATTGGATTGGATGGGAGTTTTATTTTTTATTTGAATTTATATATATATATATATGTTTAATTATTTGTTTAAATATTAATATGAAATTTTGATTTTCACAAATTTAAGTGATAATTTCTTTTTATAGTATAATTATATAGATTTACATGATTGTGTATCAGGGGAGATATGTGTCAGAATGATGTGTTATGTACAAAAGAAAATAATATGCACCTTGAAATAATGGAATGAATGTCATGTGTTAGCATATACATTGTTGGATCAAAATTCTTTTAGTTCTAATGTAGGATATCCTAACATATACAACATTTATTGTATTATTGTGGGGTGCATATTCTTTACCATATAAAGAAAGTACTAGTAAATGATTAATACATCTTGAGGGAATCAAACTTAGGCCAAGGCTCTGATACCACATTGAGGTTTCTATTACACCAAAACCTGCATGCATTAGTAAACTTTTAAACTTGAAAATAAATTTGAGTCATTTTTGGTGTGTCTTGGGCTCTTTGAAAATAAATTTTGCATCTGATGAAGTGAACAAAGTTCCTTCTCGAGTTAAATATTCCAGAATACTTGAAATATCAAAATATCCATGAGGATACAAATATTGTTATATAAAGGTATGAAGAATGAGTTGAGATATGAGATAGATGCTTGAATGTTACAAATGAGGCCTGCTTATATACCTACGTAGGTGCCACTTTATGAAAGGTCATGTCTTATCAGACATGCCCTTTCAGCCTAATTACTAATTAACTAATTAATCATTATTTACACTATTTTATTCATTACATTGCCTTCCTCCTCAAAAAGCTTTGTCCTCAAAGCTTGTTGATGAAAGGCCTCGATTTCTTTTCCTGTTACGAACATCTTCTCATCTTGGGGCAGTCATCCTTGTCAATACAAGTTGATATGATACTCTAAGTGACAAACAAAACTATCGCACTGAGATTGGATCAGACCATCCTAAATCAATCTTCTGTGGACTCTTGCGATGACTAGGAACTGGTGATGACTTGTTATCACCTGAGTGGATTGCACCTACATCAGTATTCTTCGGAATATCATCTTGTTTCTGTTCTGAATACATAGCTCGGTCAAGTTGTCTACTCCCGTGATTTGGATGTCGATAGAGAACTTTTTTGGTTTGAATTCTTTGATTTTATTTTGGCGAGGATGTTATTGAATTGGTTACAGGACCTTCACTTAGTATATTCCTTGTCTGAACTGCAACATCTAAGTTTGTATCTTTTGCAACTTGCTTATCTACTTCTTGAGCTATGACATTGACTACATTAGTACCAATTTTTTTCTTTTCAACTTGGATTTCTACATTCGATGCTTTATTTTCGACAAGTTGTTGCACCTTGTTTTCTAATGATGTCTTGTCTTTCTTCAGTTTCTTAATTTGTGTTAGTAATTTTTCGTTGTTGTCCTTGAGGCATGAAACTTCTTCATTCTTGCTAGTGGTGATTTTGTGAATTTATTTTTGCATATTTTGGATTTCCTTTTTACTTTCTTGAAGAACTACTTTTGATATATCTAACATATCTTTTGGTGTTGCTGAATTGGGCTTCACTGTAACATATTGTAACGTTATTTTTTTCTTTTTGTAAGAAAATTTCAAAAACTTCTTCTTCATATTAAGGATGAATTACCCTAGTGTTTCCATCCAGAGCAAACCCAAAACTATATCACTATCATTGGAAAATAAGGTTTTAACGGAGAATTGTGAGACAAAGGAATACTCCCAATACTTAGGTGTAAATTCTCTATGTCTTATTGTTTGTCATTTGCGTGAAATGAATTTGCTTCAGTTATATTTGAAACAGGGATCACTAATTGGTTAGCACATTCAATACTAACATAGTTATTCTTTTTAGTAAGATTGATAGATATGAGAACCTCCTTTCCCGCAAGTGACCCTTTGATTTCAATTAGCGCATAGACACACATACCATAAGTTTTAGGAAATCTTCCCTCCTTTGGTTCTGTTTGGATGCCATTGTGTCAAGATAACTTCGGGGTTCTTTTTTTTTTAAAGTGACCCTTCCTAATATTTATAATAAAATATTATTATTTTCCTTTCTATAATTTAAATAATGGATATAACCTTCAAACTTGTATTACTCCTTTAATCTTTTGTAATGAATCCTTCTCTAATATTCCTTCAATATTTGGTAATGAATCCTTCACTAATATTCTTTTCTTAAAAGAGGCTCAAATTATTTTATATATGTATATATTCCTTTTTTAAATAAAATCTTTAGAATATAACGATTTATCTCCTTTTCCGCTTTTCCAATACTTAAACCTTTAATAACCTCTTTCTCCTTTTATATACCTTTGAGCTTAATAATGATTCCTTAATATTTTAATAAATCCTTAATAATATTTTTCCCTCCAATTTTTTTGAAAATTACTTCCTTGATTTCTTTTTATGAAATCTTCTTTAGTTACTAAGAAGGTGTTTGACTTTCATAACACCTTTTTTTTTAACAATTGTTTTTTTTTTAACTCTTTTTTTTTTTTGAAAATTACAACCCTAGTGAAACATGGCTATTCACATATATTCACCTATAAAATATATGTCCACTTATGTGCATTTGACTCAGTTATTTTTTTTCCACTTAAAAGTAAACTTACCATTCACACAAAGATTTTTTATTCCTTTTGTTCTTATTTTACCTTGAAAATACCATGGGCTTCTAAAACCACGAGCTTCTAAACCACTTAAAGAAGAATCAAAATAACCTTATCTACTCTTCCTTACCTTACGTATAGTTTTTTTATCATGCAATTTTTATCAATAATGTAGAACCATTTTTTATTTTTTTCTTTTGGAACTATTTTCTTTTAAATCTTTTTTTTCCTTTTAATTTATTTCTCCCTTTTTTAAACTTTCCTTCTATCTTTTATTTATTTTTTACTAATATATATATATATATATATCTTCCCTTGTTTAATTTTTTTTTTTATTATGGCCAAAGGCCTCTAACGAACTCAAGAATGGAGAAACTCCAAGATTTGTAGCAAATGCTTCAGTCATGATGACAACAAAGTTGATGATTTTTATGTCAAGGACCTGGATCGTAGAGCTTGGCTCTATGCAGCATGAGCGGCCAGAAGATCAAACGACTTCGATACCAAATGTAGTAAACAAAGTTCCTTCTCGAGTTAAATATTCCAGAATACTTGAAATTTCAAAATATCAATGATGATACAAAATTATTATATAAAGGTATGAAGAATGAGTTGAGATATGAGATAGATGCTTGAATGTTACAAATGAGGCCTGCTTATATACCTACGCATGTGCCTCATTACGAAAGGTCATGTCTTATCAGACATGCCCTTTCAGCCTAATTAATAATTAACTAATTAATCATTATTTACACTATTTTATTCATTACATCTGAATAGTCATGGGGGGACTCTAAAACTTAGCTAAGTTATGTGGTCAAAAATCAATGCATTCTAAGCAAGCATGATAAGCAATAGATGAGGAAACTACCTATGAATTATTCAATAATGATGGGATTAATGTATTACTATGCTAGCCAAACAATAGGCATTGAAAACTTGTGGACACCTTAAACCCAACATGTAGAGGAGTTTTGTATTGGTTTTGTATTTGCAAAGGAGAGTTTCTAACTTTCCTTCGCCCATATCAACTTTTGAAGTGAAATTTCCACTTAAGGTATCATGCATTTCGTAAGGGGTGACCAATTATGAAAGTAACGGTGCAATTGAGCTTATGGTTGGGAAGAAAGGGATCTTTCCTAGATTGGTTGTTGGCAACAAATAATCTCAAATAAGTACTTCTTTGTTTTAAATATGCAATGTGTTGCTTAGTCAATGTTATGGAAAAGGTGCCCATGGTTTTTTATATTGTAGGTTTTGAACTTATACAGAAATTACCTGCAAACTAATTCTTACAAACAGAAAAGATATGCAATGGTGATAACATAAAAATATAGACATAGATTTTCTCTTGGAACCCAAAACTAGAAAATAGATTGATTTTTCATTATATTCCTTTCAATTTCAGAATACATTATATATATGCCAAAGAATTCATAAACCCCAGTCTATTAACCCTGGATTAGAACATAATCATAGTTCCCTTACCAAATTTACAAAATACGATGGGAAAAACCATCATGCCAAAAAAGCCTTGTGTAAAAACCATGCACAAAACCATGGGTACGTCTTGTTGAGAAACCAAGATGCTTATAAATAATGATGATTTCTCTTAATGTGATAATTACTTATGTTTTTTTTTTGAATTATTATTAATATTATGTTATCCTCATCAAACAATTACCAAAAACATAAAGATCACAATGATCTAAAATGTATTGTATTTGTTACACTATGCAAAGTATCCATTCTAATATAATAAAGTGTGCAAAGTGTTCTCCACAAGTTGCAGGTTAAAAAAAGTAGTTTTGGTTATGTTTCTGAGTTTTATGTGTGAGGATTAGTTAAGTAAATTTACTGTTTAACATATCATAGCAGAAATACACAGCAAAAAAATTCACCATCAATAGTAAAAATATGCCTCAATAGGAAAAAATAGCTGTAAATTTAGCTTCAGAAGATAGAAAATAGATAGAAATGGCTTTTTTTTCACACTAAACTACGAAATATTACCCAATACAGTGCCTCCACCATGATGGCCCTCATGGCTTCTTCATCTTCCTCGAAGAAAAAACTATTATAGATCACCTGTGATGGACCTGAAACCTATTCCAAACTGTTCCAAAGGTCGAAGAGACCCAAAATTGACCAAAATTTCATCCAATTTCGTTCAATATTGATGGAGTTATGGAAAAAACAATTTTTTCCCAATATCCCTAAACAAACTCCACTAAATGTGGAGCAACTGAAGTTAACTAGAGTTAGAAATGGCGGAATCTCCCAAATTTGGGTGCACCCCTCCAAATCCGGTGGAACCGTAAACTGCCACATTAAATGCTAGGCAGAGTGGCATGTGACCAGCTCCCTGCACTAACCCCCGGGAAAACCGTTAGCAGCATTACCGTAAAATTTAACACCACCGTGGAATTTGGCAACATGCAACCGTTAATGGTCCAACTATTTTGGATTGCAGTTTGAAATTTCTGCACCCCCATTCATACAATGTGGTCACATCGGATGGGGGGTAGCCCTTTTAACCTCCGCCCAAATAAAATTCAAACCTGGCATTAACATTTAATTTTCTCGCTCATGTGATCACATCCTAAAGCCGCTACAGTTAAATACCTTTGGTGACGATTCACAGCCACGGTCATGTGAAATGTGGGGCTTGGCGCTTAGGGGCTAGCCCCCATTTTCCGCCAACTCATTCTAAGTCAAACTTCAAATATGAAATGTGATCGTTAATAGTTAAGAACCATTAGACAGTCAGGTTGGTCAGGCATGTGCACTGCTAGTCGATAAAATAGCATTCAAAACCTATAAAGCCTAACCAAATTTTTACAATGCTTAATTTTTCATCGGCCTGGTGCCATGTGGCAGCCTCCGGGCCTGCCACGTGGCTACCTCTGATTGGCCACCACAATAAAAGTCAAATTGCCATCGAACCACACCTTGCCAAGTGTCAAAATATAATTCGTCCTCCAAAGAATATCCTAGGGAATATTTTGAGGAATATTCCTAGAATATTCTTTTTAAAAAAATTTCCAAATTTTAAAAGTCAACTTTGGTCAAATGAATTTTGGAGTTTACTCAAGATTTCAAACCTCAATAAATTTCACATACAACCTTGTTTTTGAGAACCATTCGCGGTGCCAGAATAGAAGCGACGAGACCTATCCGGTCGTTCAGAATGCAACCACTTTTGAACACTTTCATTTTTGAGCAAATTTTTATAACTTGGAAATGATCTCCTGATCACACAAAGAGACAAAGAACACTTGAAATTAGGCTCAAAGCCAAGGAAAAACCGCACATGGGGGAACCCCAAAAATTTTCTTATTATAGAATCAGATCAAACTAATATATCCAAGACCCATGAATAAGACCAAGACTACTAGAAAGACCTAAGTCAACCCTCCTTCAAATATCCTTCAACCAATTCAAAGTCAACGAAAGTCAACATTCGTAAAATCTTGTCAAATCACAAAATTTCGGACGTGTAGTTCAAACATGAAGTTTTAGACCTATAATTTGGTGGAATTTACCCAAAACCTTCACATGTCTGAGCAAAAGCAGGGTAAAAGCACACAATTTCTCTCTCATTTGACTTCGCTAATTTTCTTCTTGTCTTTGGCATAAAAGTCGATGTGTTGAGTGAGTGGATGAATGAAGTCGAAGTATTTTGTAATTATAGCTATCCAAGAGGTTAATTAGCTACCTCTTTGAGGACGAATTCTGCAGGCAAGGCCGACTTGGTCTTGTGGATGACAATTTTGACATTTTGACTCAAATAAAATATTTTTCTTTTTCTTACAAGGAGTCCAAATGGGACTTTGACTCAATTACATTTCTTTGACTCGTAATAATTTTCTTTTAACTCAATAAACCCTATAAGAATGAATAAAATACTTTGAATACAAATAAAATTATAATAATTAATGTAATAAATGAATATGATAAGTGCATTAATGATATTTGTGTATTACATTATGAAGAACGAAACTTGTTACATTTTTTATAGGTCTTCCAACCATCCTTAGTCTGCATATTTTCTTTCCCCTGGGTGTCGCCGTTGACCCCATGCAGAGGGCTACCACCCCCCTCCAAACCTCCTGGAAAGGGAGGTTGTCACCTCCCTCGTGACCCCATGTTCAACTCGACACAACGTAACAACCTGTGGAACTAGTGGTGGAAAGAATATAACACATACCAAACATATATCACTTGCTTCCTATTGAATTCTTAGCTAGATTGTTCATATGCAAGGTGGTAGGTTGAGCTTTTATGTCATGTTTAGAGAATTAATTGGTGTATATCCACTTTTTAGTTTCTTCTTCATATTTTTTTTTTCTACATAAAACTAATTCTATTATGTATAAAAGTTATTGGTACAAAACTACCACACTGTCATCTGTGAGAGCCTGACCACTGGGCTTGATGAACAAGCTTGACAAAGAGAGTCTGGACCGCCCTGGATGGGAAACCAGTCCTTTTAACAAAAATATCTTGGCCGCCCTTGAGAGGGAAACCGGCCTAAAGTTCATACATAACAAGGTAACATAGAAATATATACTGAATGTAACAATCAACCTTTCCAGCTGAGCCTTGAGGCAAGGAAGCAAAAAATTCCAACAATGATTGAACAGAAAAACCTGGAGAGTTTGAGAGTTGAGAGTGTCACTGTTCATGAGCCGGAGACGGAGGTTCTTCCACAATCCTGCACCCATAATCATTGCTGCTGTCGTCCAGTCCTGCTTTGAGAACGTCTTCCATGTCAGCGTGTTCAACCTCCTTGCACAGCTCGTTCTTGGGAGGGAGAATGGAAGCTGCTGGCAAGTCTGCTCCGCTCGAAAAGCTTGAAACCAGAGGGGGCTGGGGAGTGGCTATACAGGTCGGAGCGGGGTTGGGAGACTCTTCACAGAGAGTTACAGTGATAAGAGCTATAATCATGGGTCTATTCGAGGAGCATTCAAATCGAAATTCAGCACGCTGGGAGGATTTCCGAATGGAGGGACTAGCATTCTCATGAGAGACAGGAGGGAAAGCACTGTTGGAAGGGACAAAAGTCGTGGGAGGGGTAGACCAAGCAGCACGAACATTTTTCGGAAGGAATCCTCATCCTCTGCAGCTGCGCATAACTTGAGGCTGAACATGCTCCTCATCAGCAGAGGAAGACCCCGAGGCAGAGTTGAAGGAAGGGCTGTGATAAGTGGCAAGGCCCCGACTAGTTCCTCGCCTGCACCGCATTCTATGGCGGAGGCGAGGCATGGAGACAGGGGCGGGGTGATGGAGACTAGATCAGAAGGGACGTATAGAGAACTCAGGAGCCCTGAGAAGGGAATTAACACCACTGAAGATTGTCAACTGAGCACAAAGAGGAGAGACAAGACCACCGAGATGATCTACCCAAGCACTGTGAGGTGAATTAACACTATAGAGAGGGTTGTGGGAGAAGTGAAACTCTGGAAGTGGCTCAAAACACGCGAGCAAGGTGCAACAACGTCCAGTGTGCGTTCTCGCACTGCATTCTGCAAAACCAGGAGGGCATTCACCGCGAAGGGGAGACGAGGATCTGCCACTGCATTCACAACCATTCGAACCATCCAGAATGAGCTCCATGGCCAGGAGAACCGCCATATGAGATTGAATAGGGATCCGATCAAGAGAATTAACGTCTGCTCGAGCTGGCGAGTTAATGTTTTCATAAATGCTTGTACACAGGGCCATATGGCCTCCCCACGTGAGCTCCTTCGGGAGCTGCGTAGAGACCCATGTCCCATCAAACCTCTCAGACATCCGCATCCGGAGTGTTTCTTCTTCATATTACTATTGTAATTAAATATATATTTATGTGCAAATTTATGTGTTAGAGGGGAAATTTTTTTGACACCTTGAACTTTGAATGTCTATTTAATGGGAGGAGGCCAATAATGGGATCCTTTATAAAAGAATGAAGAAAAAAAGTTATTTCCTAACCAAGATTGGTCATGGATATGATTTCTTAATTAGCATTATAAATGTAATTATAATAAGGAAAACATTTCAGTTATAATTAATACTAGGTCATTAAAGCCTTTAGAGAGTATCTAAATACAAGACAATACAATTTTCACTAATGAAAGGTAATTCTTTAAAAGTTACGAAGTGCAGGTCAACATTAGGCTCATATTTATTTCGAATCGTGTACAAGCTTTTATACCTACTTCGTATCTAATATAGATCAATTACATACTTGAGGAATGAAATTTAATGGAAATAAACTAGAGTTGTAGCTTGAATTTTAGGTGCCCATATTACTAGTGTAGTCCCTTGTTTTTATTAGTGTAACCCCCTTATTGTTATTGTTGTGCCCCTGTAACCCCCACATTGTTATTATTGTTCCCTTACATTAGTATTGTTAGGTCGGCTAGGATTATATTTTGATCCCATGGACCCCTATATATAGGAGGAGGTTTTTTCATTTGTATGATCCAAGAATTGTTCATTTATGTAATGTATTGGAGGTTTACCCCTCGAAGTGGCTGATTTCTAAGGTGTTGATATCTCTTCTCTTCTATTTTTGGAGTTGGTTTCATAACATTTTGTATCAGAGTTTTGGTCAACATTGGTGGTTTTGTCACCATCGCCATATTGGTGTTTGGGTACCCATTATTAGAACCATATCCATAGTGGACTTGTTGTGTCACCATCTCCATATTGGTATTTGGGTATCTATTATTAGAATCATATCAATATGGGACTCCTCCTTGCTGCGGTCGTTGTGCCACCACCGCCATATTGGCATTTGTGCCAGTACTATTATTTGAACTCCTTCCAAAATTACTATTAATATCAATACTTCTCCCTAGTTGATTTACCATTTCAGACATGTTTTTCAATACCAAAAAACCTTTGTATATTCTCCAAGTTTTTCCTTATTTCCAAAACTATATTCTTCCACCTAGAGTTTTAGAGCTTGAGCCTCAGTGGTACAATTATTCCAAAAATGCGACCCAAAGAAGACCAAAAAGCTTATTCCAAAAATGCGACCCAAAGTAGACCAAAAAGCTTATTCCAAAAATGCGACCCAATATCAGAAAGATAAAATATTGCTCTAAAAATAAATCCCCAAGACTTAACGGACCTGCAATGCTCTGGCTTTAACACAAAATTTCTGTGTTCACTGCAATAAGATCACCTAAGCCGAAGTGCGAATAGCTCTGAACTTTGGAAGCTGATATCGAAATTTCCCGGGTCAACTTCTTAAGAATCATCTATTCAAATTCTTTATTTATGACGATGTTACTCTAAATTGAAAAATATTTAAACCATGTATTTTGTGTCGGCCTTGCAATGTAAAAATTAAATGTCAAAACTGAGTAAAATTCAGGTAGCACTTTTTTCTTTCTTTGTCCCCGGTCTGGTTGTCCTATGTTACCTTTTAAATTAAAAATTGATAATAACATACTCCCCCCGTCATTTATGAACCTATTCCTAAGTGCAGCAAAAGGCACACTATCACTAGGGTTATCGAGACATGAAATCTTCATAGTGCAATGTCAGTTGGACTTAATGATTGCGCGCCGCTTACCAAGTAGGTCATAGAACTTTGAATATTGGATGGGAGTTTTAGTTTTTAAATATTTGTTTTATTTTTAATTTCAATTGATTATAATTTAAATGTAACTATTTAAATATTAATATGAAATTTTGATTTTATATAGATTTACGTGATTGTATATTCCAGTGAGATAAGTGTTATCTAGAATGATGTGATATGCAAGCTAAAATAATGGAATGAATGCTATGTGTTGTCATATACATTGTTGAATCAAAATGTATTTAGCTCCAATCTAAGATATTTTAACATATACAATATTTTTTTTTTTCTAAATTGGACTAATTCTATTGATTATGAAGATACTGATACAAAACTGCCAAGACTGCTGCTGTGTAAGCCAGCCAGCCTGGGTTGATTATCTGTACTGTTCTTGAGTGACCTGGGTCGCCCATGATGGGAAACCGACCCAGGGACTGTGAGTAGGTGGACCGCCCATAGTTGGGAAACCGGCCAGAAACTTATACATGACATATAGTATCTGAAAAAGAATAAAAATGGAAACAGCTCTTGCCCAACAAGTGGGTGTCTAAAACAGTAGAAAACAAAAAAAAAACCTCAGTAATCGAGCCCAGGGAATCAGCCCTCTTGCTCCGAGGACATTGGTTCTTCTTCAATTCTGCAAGCATATTCATCTCCAGTGCTGCCATCCTCTTTTTCGGCCAGACTGTCCAAATTCTCTTTCCGGTGCTCTGCTTCAGTGCAAGCCCCTACGTGAAGAGAGGGGATGGGGCAAGGGTCGGGAGGGATGGAGGGTGGAACCGAGAGGGGAATCTCTTCACGAAGGGATACAGTGATAAGGGCAGTAATGATGGAATCAACAGAAGTACAATGGAAGCGTAGTTCTGCGTTCTGGGTAGTCTGACGGATAGTGGACCCTCGCATCCTGCTGCCAGGAGTGTTGGGATGAAGAGGAGGGGCGAGGTCATCAGGGGAGAGGGGCTGACCGGGAGGAGCGGGATTGTCAGGGGGGGGGGATGACAGGGAGGCGCAAGGTGAGTGTCACGTGTTTGCCCACGTCCTCTGCCAGCAAGAGAAGCTCTGCCTCTGCCCCTACGTCTGCCACCTCGTGAGGGTGGTGGAGGGGTGAGGTCGTCTCCTTCAGAGGAAGAGCTGAGTTCAGAATGGGGCGATGGAGGGATACCAGAGCGGGAGCCACGACTGACACCACGTCGAGCCCGCATTCTTTGACGGAGGCGGGGCATGATTAGCAGTCGGGAGTGCAAACAAGGCGAACTTGGGAAGGCGTTGGGAGAAGGGGAGAAAGTTAGGAGGCCTCCAGGATGAATGCGATTATACAAAGGAGCAGTAGAATCGTAGGTCCGACTAACAGAGGGGCAGAAAATCTGAGAATTCAAACTGAGACCAGAAGGAGGCGAATTACCTGTGAAGAGAGAGTCCAAATTGCCTGAGGAGGCGAGCGCTCTGCAACAGGGGCCTTTGGAGAAGTGAACGCCTGGAAGAGTTTCCAAGCAAGCCAAAAGATTACAGCGCCGACCAGTTTGAGTCTTGCAGCTAGAAATTGCGGAACCAGGTGGGCAAGAACTTCTGAGAGGAATCAGAATTTCCCCATGACGCCCAACACTCTGATCTTCATCCATGGTGGAGGCGAAAAACACAATCGACGCCATATAGCACAGAATGGAGGTGCATTTAATTGTGCAGTGAACGGCCCAAGGCATATTAATAACGCCTTTGCTGTGAGCGCGTGAAGCCATGTGGGCGTGGCATGCAAGCAGCCTTGGGGCTTGCGTTGATGCCGATGGCCCTTTAACTCTGTGTGTCAGCCGCATCCGGCGGGAGGCGATCCTTGTGCATAAGGATGTTGCAATTCTGTTGAGTGTCTTCATCATGTATGATAGTGAGGGGGCCATGAGTTATCACACTATTGCTTTCAATACCATAATTGGCCAAGAGGTCAGCTACCTTGTTGCCTTCCCTCATGACATGGGTGAAGGAGATGGCTCGGGTATGTTGGAGCCATTCACTTATCTTGGCAATGCGGGCTGCCAGACGCCAACTGTGAGTCACCTTGGCTGGATCGGCTCCCCAAAGAAGTTGATTAGCAATATGGATGAGGATCTGAGAGTCTCCTTCGATAATGATGGGGAGAAAATTGTGCTGAAGCGTTAAATTCAAGCCTTGCCAGAGGCCTTCAAGCTCTGCAGAGTTATTAGTGTCCCAGCCTCTGGACCCAAAGAAGAGGTGTTGAATCTCTCCTGTAGAGTCTCTAACGATGCCTCCAAAACCAGCTTGTCCAGGATTCCCCTTGGATGCGCCATCAAAGTTTAGTTTGAACACTCCAGGGGGGGGAGGAGTCCATTTTAGAGGTGTACTGGTGAACTTCTTCTGTCGAGGCTGCAGAGTGATCCCCAATTTGAGGTCCCAATTTTGCCAGATGAGGATTTCTTTCTGCTGCTTGGGGAGATCTTCTTCTTGCCAAGAATGAAGGGCTAATGTTTCTTGAAGGTTGCCAATGAAGGAGAGCCACAAAGAATCCAGGGAGGTGGATTGGTTTTTGAAAATACGTTTATTGCGCTCTTTCCAAAGAGTCCAGAAAATCAAACCAGGTAGGAGCATCCAAAGGGTATTGAGAAGGGTAGAATCATAAGGGCGTTTAGGCCAATTGCGGAGGAGGAAAGTAATGTCACTAGAGGGCTTGCGCTTCTGGCATCGAAAGCTGCATTTGTTCCAAAGGGAGTCAGCCAGCGGGCAGAGGAGCATGAGGTGTTGGATGGATTCAACATTAATGGCACAGTTGGGACACCGAGAGGGGCCAATAAAGCCTCGTTTGACAAGGTTATCCCAAGTGAGGATGCGTTTGTGACTTAAGAGCCAGAGGAAGGTAGAAATTTTAGGCGAGGTGTGAGGATTCCAGATCATCTGCCAAAGGGGATCACGGGGAAGGGGAGAAGGGTGCATCAGGGAGTAGGCTTCCTTGGTGGTGAACATACCTGTGGTAGTATGACCCCATCTAAGAATATCAGAATCCGGAGAGCTTATGATTTGCCTTCGTTGTAGTTCCTGATCAAGATCATTGTGCAGTGGTTCCTGTGCTTGAGTTATTATGTAGTGCGATGACTTCCATTGCCGATACCCATTTCTGTCTGTATCCTTCCAGTACTCATTGATTTTTCCTTCTAGTTCAAATCTGGGGTCTCCATGGTTGAGCAGGGGAAACTTTTCCAGCAGGGTGGATTCTTGTTGCCAGGAGTCTGTCCAGAATCGTGCAGATTGTCCATTGTGAACTTCCCAAAAGCTATGCTGTTGAATGAGAGCATAGTGCTGCTTTGCAGCGTTCCAAATCAGGGATCCCGGGTTGGTGGGAGTTAATCGAACAAGGTCTGGAGTAGCTCTGTTGTTAGCATACTTGGCTGTCCAGAGTTGGGCCCAAGGAGTATGAGGCTTGGAGACCCATCTCCACCAAACTCGAGCTGCCATTACTGCATTGTTGTGCAGGGGGTCTCTCAAGCCAAGACCACCATCTGCTTTGGGAGTGCAGACCGTGCTCCAGTTCACTAAAGCCCATTTGCTATTGTGTCCCGAGGAGCCCCAGAGGAAGCATCTTTGGAGAGTTTTGATCTGTTTGAGTACCCATTTCGGAGCTGCAAGAACAGAAAAGAGGTATAAAGGCATGGATTGTAAAGTAGCTTTGATCAGAGTGAGGCGACTGGCCATGTTGAGAGCGCGAAAGGTCCAAGAGGAAAGCCGGGTTTCCAGTTTCTCAAGGAGATGATTCCAGGAGGAGTGCTTGATGGCCGAATCAGTGAGGGGAGCTCCAAGGTATTTGTCAGGAAGAGTGGCCACTGAGAAGCCAAGAATGCGGGCAATGTTGACTTGAGTAGGGATGGGGGTATGAAAGAAGAAGATCTGAGACTTAGAGTCATTGATAGTTAACCCTGAAGCTTGAGAGAAGAGAGTGAGAACAGCTTTAAAGGAACGAGCCTCTTGGACCGAGGGGTGACCAAAAAGCATATTATCGTCAACGAATTGTTGATGGGTAGAAGTGGGAGCCCCATGGAGGGAGATACCACGCACGTGACCCAGATTGGCTTCTTTATGAATGAGTCTTCCTAGCCCCTCAGTCATGAGAACAAAGAGAAAGGGTGAGAGGGGATCCCCTTGTCTGATGCCCCTTGAAGGGCGAAAGGGGAGGGAAGGGGAACCATTGAGAAGAATAGAAAGGGAAGAAGAGGAGACAAGGTTCATGATCCAGCGTACCCACATGCTATCAAACCCAAAAGCATTTAAGATTTGCTGGATGTAGGTCCAGTTTAGCTTGTCAAAAGCTTTTGAAAGGTCAATTTTGAGCAACATACCTGGCTTCTTGCAGATCTTCAGGGAGTGGATGATTTCATGAGTAAGGATGATGCCATCCAGAATTTGTCTACCTTCAACATAGCCTGTTTGTTCGGGCGAAATGAGGAGAGGTAGGAGCGGTTTGAGTCTGTTGGCTATGACCTTAGTAATGACCTTGTAAATGACATTGCAAAGAGCAATGGGCCTAAATTTTTCAGGCCTGCTGGGAACATATACAATATTTATTGTACTATTGTAGGGTGTATATTGTTTACCATGCATAACAAGTACTAGTAAATGGTTACAACTATTAAAAGCCCATCAAAATTTGTTCTTATATATATATATATATATATATATATATATATATATATATATATATTTGCATTACACTAAAATTTGTAAGCATTAGTAAACTTCCAAATGCATAATGTTACTTTGAGTGGGTAGTTAGTCCCAAGTAATAGAGTGACAATTAGTCCACGCGATCAATTCGCATATTTGCGATGATTAATCCAACAACCCCTCCCCCCCCCCCCCCCCTCTTATTGTTCCATGTTATTGATCCCCATAGATGTCATCAATAGTACAAAACTTACCCCCCAGGATGGAGCTTGATGGAATCAAACCTAGGCCAAGGCTCTGATATCACATTGATGTTTCCAATACACCAAAAATTGCATGCATTAGTGAACTTCTAAACATGAAACAATACTTTGAGTGGGAGGCTACTCCCATGTTCCAAAGGTGGTGGTTAATCCAAGCAATTGATTCCTAGAGGTAAAATAGTTAGTCCATCACAAACCACATTCAATGGTAGCCTACACATCCAAACCACACTAAAGTGTTAAATTCAATATGTTAATGTTACAAGTTATTCAAGATCTAACTTGATTAATGTTAACTGAAGATAAACACAAAGGATTATGTTTTAATGTGGACCATAGGAGCATTGTGGATATACATCGACTCACTTTCTAAGGAAATGATTTATTATATTATTTGTAGTTGGTAAGACTAGATAATGTAGGCATAACTAGCAACAACTACATAAAGATAAAGTGGTTTATAAATGTCTATTAGCCACATTTTCCACCATTTAAAACTACTTGCACCAATTGACATATATCAACCATTTTACATTAATGTGCTTGTTACTAGTTGATGGTCAATGTGCAAGGGGAGGGAAAGTATGGTTGAACATGTCTAACCATGATTGAATCCAATTGACCATGTCAAACTAATGGTTGACCACTTTCAACATTAGCTAAGCATGACTTATTATAGATCACTATTTTGATCCTTTTGACTAGGTAGAAAATTGGTAAGTGCGGTTGTCTATATTTGACCATGGTTGAGTTCAATAGAGAATGGGTGACTATGGGCAACTCTAGTTGACTTTTATTGAACATGGTTAGCTTAAGGTTGACCCAATTTTATTGTGGTTAACATATGACTAACTATGGGTTAATATGGTTTAAAATGTCTAATTGTGTTTAATCATGCTTAACAATGGTTGAATATAGTTGCCCATGAAAGACTTTAATTCACTATTGTTGATAATATTTGATAATGGTGATCATCATTCCCATGTGTAACATGATGGACTATGGCTCACCATGGTTGACTATGGATTCCTAAGGTTGCTAATGCTTGACCATGGTTAGCAATGGTTGACTTGGTTGACAACATTTAATAGTGGTGACCATCTTGCCCAGGTTAACCATTATTAACTATGGTTGAATATAGTTGCCAAAATTTTCCTATGGTTGACCATAGTTGAGTATTGTTAATCAAGCTAGACATGGTCAACCATGGTCGCTTATATATGACCACGGTTATTTATGTTTGAGCATTATTTAACATTTTTTATTATGGTTAGCCAAATTTTACCATGTTGATTATCGTTATCCATGTTTGACTATGTTTGACCATGTATACCCTATATGACCATGTATGATCATTTTTAACCATGGTTGACTATGGTTGGCTATATTTCCTATGGAAGGATATAACTAACCATGGTTGACCATTATTTCACATGGTTGACCATGTTGACTATGGTTGACCATTATTTCACATGGTTGACCATGTTGACTATGGTTGAATTATGGGACTATGTTTAATGTAACTACACCTCTTGATCCCAAAGATAATTTGTAATTAATTCTAATTAATTATCTATATTTTAGTGCATTGCTTATGTCAAGAAAAAAAGTGTCTTAATGGAAAAAAATGAACTATATTAATCAAGGAATAATGTATATGTAATCTAAAAGCTTGTTCAATAAATGAGTTGACACAATCATCTAGGAAAATGCTATCATTAATATGGGTCATGATACCACAAGTGGGGAAATTAAGAGGAGCTATAGGAAATTTCCTTGTCAATGCCTTACGATAAAATTTGAATTCAAAAATGAACCTTATCCCCTTTACCAAGAACTCATTGATTGTGAATGACCAAGTAGTTGGAATAATCATTCTCATGATTTTGGAAGTTGGGTGAGCAACAAAAAGAATGCTCCAAAATTTAATGGAAGGAATGGGCCATGTACATTCGAGGGGTTTTCAATTTGACCAGTGAATTTCTTGGAAGTTTGAGGTAAATATGGTGTTTTACAATATTATATTGTATCGATGAAGGAAAATCGTGGAAGGGAGCAAAGACCCATGAATGGAATGAGCATGAGACATTAATTCATATATAGAGAGAAGAAACACATGGGTGCATGACCTATGATAATTGCAAGTGGAATGTTTCCAATACTGAATGGAATGATGGTTGAAGAATTGTGGGTGGATAAGATATGTTTTGGGTGCCTAAATATTCCCAGAAAGTTCTAATCATAGGTTGAGTCATTTTTGGTGCATCTTTGGCTCTTTGAAAATAAATTTTGCATGTGAAAGAGTCACGGGGGGACTCTAAAACCTAGCTAAGTTATGGGGTCACAAATCAATGCATTCTAAGCAAGCATGATAAGCAATAGATGAGGAAACTACCTATGGATTATTCAACAATGATGGGATTAATGTATTAATATGCTAGCCAAACAAGACACATCTAAAACTTGTGGAGACCTTAGGCCCAACATGTAGAGGAGTGTTTTATTGTTTTGGTATTTGCAAAGGAGAGTTTCCTTCACCCATCTCAACTTTTGAAGTGAAATTTCCCCTTGAGGTATCATGGATTTCCTAAGGGATGGCCAATTGTTAAATTAGCGGTGCAATTGAGCTTATGGTTGGGAAGAAAAGGATCTTTCCTAGATTGGTTGTTGGAAACAAATAATCTCAAATAAGTACTTCTTTGTTTTAAATATGCCATGTGTTGCTCAGTAAATGTTATGGAAAGGTGCCCATGGTTGTCTATATTGTAGGTTTTGAACTTATACATAAATTACCTGCAAAAAAATTCTTACAAATAGAAAAAATATGCAACGGATAGAATGCAAAAATAGAAACAGATTTTCTCTTGGAACCCAAGACTGGAAAATAGATTGATTTTTTATTATATTCCTTTCAATTTCAGAATACATTATATACATGCCAAAGAATTCATCAACCCTAATCCATTAACCCTGATTAGAACATAATCATAGTTCCCTTGACCAAATTTACAAAATACGATGGGAAAAACCATCATGCCCAAAAAACCTCGTGCAAAAACCATGCACAAAACCATGGGTATGTCTTATTGAGAAACTAAGATGCTTATAGATAATGATGATTTCTCTTAATGTGATAATTACTTATGATTATTTTTATTAATTATTATTAATATTATTTTCTCCTCATCAAACAATTACCAAAAATACAAAGATCACAAAAATACAAAGAACACTTGAAATTAGGCTCAAAGCCAAGGAAAAACCCCACACTAGGGAAAACCCAAAAAAATTTCTCTTATAGAATTAGATCAAACTGAAATATCCAAGACCCATGAACAAGACCAAAACTACCACAAAGGCCTAATTCAACCCTCCTTCAAATCTCCCCCAACCAATTCAAAGTCAACGAAAGTCAACATTGATCAAATCTTGTCAAATCTAGTCAAATCATAAAATTTTGGACGTGCAGTTTAGACCTGAAGTTTTAGACCTACAATTTGATGGAATTTACCCAAAACCTTCGCATGTCTGAGTAGAAGCAGGGTAAAAACACCCGAGTTCTCTCTCATTTGACTTCGCTAATTTTCTTCTCGTCTTTGCATAAAAATCGATGTGTTGAGTGAGTGGATGAATGAAGTTGAAGTCTTTTGTATTTATAGCTATCCAAGAGGTCAATTAGCTACCTCTTTTAGGATGACTTGTGCAGGCAAGGCCGACTTGGTCTTGTGGATGACAATTTTGACTTTTTGAATCAAATAAAATATTTTTTCTTTTTCTTACAAGGAGTCCAAATGGGACTTTGACTCAATTACATTTCTTTGACTAGTAATAATTATCTTTTAACTCAATAAACCCTATAATCATGAATAAAACACTTTGATTAAAAATAAAACAATAATAATGAATGTAATAAATGAATATAATAAGTGCATTAATGATATTTTTGTATTACATTATGTAGAACGAAACTTGTTACATTTTCAATAGGTATTCCCACCATCCTTGGTCTGCGTAATTTATTTTCACTGGGCACTACCCTTGAACCCATGCAAAGGGCTAGCACCCCCCTCCAAACCTCCTAGGAAGGGGGGTTGTCACCTACCTTGTGACCCCACACTCAACCAAACAGAACGTAACAATGTGTGGAACTAGTGGTGGAAAAAATATAACACATACCCAACATATATCACTTGCTTCCTATTGAATTTTTATGTCATGTTTAGAGAATTAATTGGTGTATATCCACTTTTTAGCTTCTTCTTCCTAATACTATTGTAAATAAATATATATTTATGATCTAGGTGGATATCGATGGCCACCCACCTATTCCATTTGGTCCTGCACCATTAATTCTTGCAGCTTTTGACATTCAGCACAACTTACTATTTTTAGTAGGTTTTTGGGTCCTACACTCCTGGAGCCATTTTGGGGCCTTAATGATCCAGGTGGATATTTGTGGCCACCCACCTATTCCATTTGAACCCCCACGATCAGTTCATTCAATTTTTAAATTGCAGCACAACTTACTATTTTTAGCAGTTTTTCCAATCTTGAACTTCCAAAGTCGTTTGGAGGCCCTAAACGACGTTTTTTGGGAAAATTAGGAGCAACGTGGGTCCATGGACCAATGTTCCTCACATTGAAATTTTTACTCCTTGGATAGATCTTTTTAACGAGGTATGATATGCATCAAACGGATATCGTATGCCGAAGTTACATCCCCGGGAAGTTGGAACACCAATTTACACAAACAGGGCCCATAATAGTTTTGGCGCTTCATCTCCTAGGGTTAGGTTTTTGGACGTTTAGAGTTCTCCATTTTTTCTCAATAATATATAGGCCCTCGAGCCTCATTGTAACAGAGTTCAGAGGCCTCTAGCTGCCACATCTCTTCTGAGAGATAAGCTACCAGTGCCCTAGCTAGTTTATTTATATTCTATCTGTAAGAAAATTTCAGTTCTTTGATATTAATGAAATGAAGTGTTATTTCCACTGAATATTTGTATTTATGGTTACATGTGTATTCTATTTCATTCCTGCATAAATATGGATCAGTGGTATCAGAGCAGTCTGCTCTTTCTCTATTTTTCTTTGCATGTCCCCAACATGGTCAGGGTAAAAGGAGTTAGGGCTTGATCTGGTTGAACCCTTGCAAGATCAACCTCACAAACCCTGACGACCTCCCATGGTGGAAGAAAAGAAAGACGAGGGAGCAGGGGATCCTACCAAAATATTTCTTGAGGAGGCCCTCAAGAAACAAAGGAACGTGATGATGGATAACTTTCCTCAGATCCTTCAACGACTGCCCACCTACAGCACATCTGCATCCAAAAACCACATTGGAGGTGCCACTCCCTTCAAGGTATAGGTAAACATTGACATTCCTATATTTGAAGGCCAGATAGATGCAGATGTTGTATATAGATGGTTAAATTTGCTGGAAAGGTATTTCTCGGTCCATGAAATACCTTGAAGAAGAGTTTGTTTGCCATGGATTACTTTTGCACTCCTCAAATCCACTCTCCATGTCAAAGACTACTGGGAAACCTACTATCAGTAAGAGGATGAAGGGGAACCCTCTCTGTTATTGGTTGCACCCACTTGGAATTCATTCCAAGATGGCATCAAGGAACAATATTACCCTGTGGGCAGCTATGAGGACAAATACATCCAATGGACCACACTGCGGCAACAAAGGGATCAAGATGTGCATGAACTGAAGAATTTGTTCCATACAATGCACACAAAGTTGGGTATTAAAGATTCAGAGAGGAATTTGGTGCTCAAGTACCGCAGCTGTCTGAACAAACAAATTTAGGAGGAAATGGATTTCCTTGACATTACATCGCTTGGCACAACATATTGCTATGCTGCCAAGATTGAGCAGAAATTTAAGCAGAATAAGCGAGATTTTGGATCTGCAAATCTGAAGTCAGGGAAAGGTGCCCCCGAACTATAGAACAAGCGGAAAGGCCAAAGCAGAGTGACTCAGAACAACACTGAAAATCCAAAGAAGGACATGGGGTAGTGGTGTGAATTTCATAATATCCCCACTCATAGCACAAACGAGTGTCGGGCCAAACAGTCTTTGGTGGCCGAACTAAAGGCACCTGAATCAGATGCATTTTTTGATCCCGAGTCAGAACCAGACAAAGGGAAGAAAATAATTTATGTGGATTATGTTATGGCTCAAATCTACCTCAGGCTGAGAAAGGAAGAGTCTAGGGTAACATCAAACCACACTTAATCTGGTAGCTAGCCCTACCAGATCGGGAGAGGGCTCTCTCCTAGTCAATCTCAGCAAAATATGATCAGTGAGGCTTGAGATGACTTGAATAAAGGCTGATTTTAGGCTAGTTATATATGTAAGAGAGTTTTATTCAATTTTGAAGGTGTTTTTTGGATCAAAGGGAAAGGCAGATTTTGGGTATGGGAAATGAGCAGTTTTGTAGGGCTCTGAATGGGGCAAGGTAGGCAATTGTTTTGATGTTTCAATTTTGAATGAAATGGATAGCTTAGATCGGTGAGGAGTTGAATATGGCAAGAGACTTTCAAGAATCCTCTTCATATAGTTGAAAACATAGAAAATTAAACAAAACTCAAGGTAGAGCACTGCAAATCTAATGAATTCCACCTTTATACTTGTTTGTTTAACTTAAGAAGAAGTAAGAGGGAAGATGATACACATAAAGCACCAGTAAACTTACATTCACAAAGAGAAATACATCATCAAAATAAAGAGCCACATGAATCCCAAGGATTTCTTCAAACCCTTGTCTATTCCTTTGCCAAAATGCAAAGATGAAATGTACAATGAAGCTCAAAGAAATCCCAAGTGTCCAACCATGCAAATTAATGAAAAAATACAAGATATAGACAAGCATAACTCATCCCCATGCCTCTAGGGGTCGAGCTCACTATTTTATGAGATGTTTCAACAAGATATAAACTAAGAACTGGAAAATAGGCAGTGGAACAGCTTGCCTCTATAAGATAGGAAACTGATTCATTCAGTTGCAATTCACCTTTTGATGAATGAATCTACTTTCATGAGTAAAAATTTTCCAAAATTACATCAAGAGCCATGAAATTACATCAAATTACATCAAGAGTTTTAGATGTGGAAGTAAGAAAATAAAATTGGCCAAAACTAGGCGAAAAACAGAGTTACTGAGTGAAAAATGAGCCAAAATCCCCAATGCGCCGCGCCTGAATTCTCTATGCATCGTGCTTGTTTGGAGCCGATTTTGAAGGCCTTCCCGGTGTCCAAATTGAGCGCAGGATAGCTTGTTGGAAATCTCTACCTGTCAAATTTCTAACACAAGTGGAATTTCTGAATTTGGTTGCCATTTGCCCCTCCAAAAATGAGTTTTCCCAACACTGCTTCCTGTGTGTCCAAAAAGGGGTAGAAAGGTCATTTTTAGGGTGTTTTTGACCCTTTTGGAAACCAAAAAATTGTCAAAATCTCTGGAAAATGGGTAGGCAGGCTTACATTTTCATCAAAAATCCAAAAATACAAAGTTTTACCGAAAAGGAGCTCCCAATCATAAGCGCACGCCAAGTGGTGCGACGCGTCGGGTTGAAAAATCTGTGTTTAGACAAAAAAAAAACAAAATTTGCAATTTGTGTCCCAAATTTCTTGAAATTTGGGTTGAGTGTCCTCCATCATGCACTATGCTGGGCCAAGGAAGCTTCGGCCAAAATTTGAAGTCTATCTTTCCTTTTCCGACGCTTTAATGCCCTCTTTAACTTATCCTTTAGGATCTTGATTCGTGCCTTGCAGACATGATTTCTTGCCCAATAATGATTCTTCATGTGCCTCAACATGTTATTTTCCTTGTTGGCCTTCTCCAACAGCTTCTCCAAATGAATATTGACCCTTTCGAGCCAAGTTTCTCGATCAGCCTCAATCTCTCACTCAATGGATGTCATCTCGGTTTGGCTCCTTTGGGCAGCTTGCCAGTTCTCACGTATATTTTTCAACTCCATGATAGTTTGCTGATCTTCCAACTGTTTGTTTCGCTACTCAAGGTAGTTGATAATCCATTGGGCTCTTTGCAACTTGACGGACAAAGTGTATATTTCCGCCTTCTGCTCCTGAACAATCTCTCTCAGCTTTGAGCTAGGAGAGCCCAACTCATCATCAATGAGTATGAAATCTGTAACGTGGCCTCTTGAAGGCCCCTCATCCTACATGGGCCTCTTACCCTTGTCCTGTACCTGTACCTGTGCTATTGATGACGGAAGTGAGACCCCTTTCACCCCGGGTGGAGATAATACTCGCCTGGCTACTGCAAATAATCCTCTAGCGCCTCTCTGATAAGTGACAAATACCCACACACTACTGGTCTGTGTCTCATGACCTTCATGCTAATATGAAGGTTCACTTGCCTCATGAAAAATCTCCGAAGGTACCTGAGAAGCTGTGAAGAAATCATTAGAAATGAAATCCTCCCATGAAATACCCTGCAAGCCGAACTGATGCATAACCACAATTTTTATGAGTGCAAAGTGATAGATACTGCTATACTACTGCTCAAGAGTTTTCCTTTGCACAAGAGTGGTCATTTTCTCAATATTTCGACACATGAAATAAGGGAGGTTCATCATCCTCACCCTGGTGAAATGCATCAGCAACCTGATATGATAGGCATAAAGACGTGAAAATCGGCGTTCACAACTAAAATATTTGATAAGAAGTTTCATCAGAAGAGCATGTGAATCCTTTAGGAACTGAAAGGGAAACACTCTGCTGAGTTGTATCACAAAACTAGGCCTGATATATGGCTCATATTATACCCTGTCAACCTGCTACCTTTTGTTCCATTGTTCTCGAACATTTGGTATTCTGGTTGCTTGAGAGATAGTTTCAGGTGTTAAAGTGAATGTCACACCAGCAAGGGTGACTTGACCATCATGTAAATACAACACAAAAAATCGAGCCAGCTCTTGATGGTGATGGACCCTAGCAACCATTTCACAAAATTGATAACAAGACTGTTGTTGAAAACATGCCATATCAAGTGGACAAGCTTGCAATTCAGCCAATGAAGTGGGCTCCTCCCTCACATGTCTGCCACTCTTATGAGGTCTTCTAGGTGCATGCAATTCAGTTGTGGAATCGCTGTCTCGGTCATAATATGTATCGGTCTCCATGATTTCCAAAGTCTATCTTGTGTTGGATGAAAATGAGAAGTTTGGTGTCTTTGATTTTGTTGCCAAATATGTGATAATATGGAAGGGACTATGGAGGGATAGGGTGGTGGAAATGATGGAATATTACCAAGTGAAATCTGTCAATTGAAGAGTTTTGGGGCAGTCACTTGATTTCTAGGGATAGCCTTGGGGTTTGGGAAAATTCATAATTGGGATGTGGAATAATGGGAATGGGATAGGAAATGAGTGCTTTAGGGATATAAGGGAATAGGAAAATGGGCTGTTGTAACAAGATAAACAGTGATGAGGTAAAAAAGAAGGTGGAGAATGGAAGTGATAGGCACAAAGATAATTTCATAAATCCTAAAGGAGCATTCTTCAAAAAAGATAATAGGGTTTAATTTTTTTTTGTATTTAAATTCTCATAAACAACACAAAACAACGGTTCATGGGCAATGGAGAGTTTGCATGACTTACTTGAACAAAGAGGGACTGAGTCGATTTGAAGATTTGGAAGAAATGGAAATGAATTTGCTTGCTGCCATATACGTCGTGGAACAAACCCAGTGCGTCGTGCAGCTTCAATGCATTACGCATGAACAATTTGACAACAGTGGGGGCCGACCCAATGCATCGCGCCTGCCCAATGCGTCATGACACCCACCATTGCGTCGCACAGGGAAATTTTACATAGTCTACCTTCAAATGCTTGCTTTTGCTCTTCACGGGTTATCCTTGGCTCACTACTGTTCTCTTGGCATTCAAATGAAGTCTTGAAACATAAAAATGATATATATACCAAGGATTTTAATTCTTCTTTAAAAAAAACCCACTTTGCAATGTTTCAAATTTTTGACAATTTTCAAAAACTCTGTTTTGCTTCATTTTGGCTTTTTGGACTGAATGATGTACTTTCTTGTCTGTCTTGCAGGGAATGGATGGCTAGAGCTTTGACAAAGGTGAACAGGGTTTCCATTGAGAGTATTATTACAACTGAGAAAATTTTAAAATCACATTACATTTATTTATACATAAATATGAAAAACTCTATTTTTCTTCAAAACAAAGTTTTGAAGAAAAATACATTATTAAGCATATGATGATGAGAATTTTAGCACTGAAACATTATTTCAAACTCCTCATGTACCTATTGACCATTATTTTCCATTCTGAAGACCTGATTAATGAAACCCTAGACCTAATGACACTAAAACTCTAAAAATGACTCTTTGCAAACTATGAGAGAAAAGTGACTGCAAATGATTTTAATGAACAGAAATAGGCTAGTAGGTAAAGGACATGAGGGACATGAGCAAAAATCCACTACCGTCAGATGATCCATGCTCCTAATGGAATGCATCTGACCAAGTGAGACACCTAATATGCAATGCAACAATAGAAATTTGATCTCTAACGGAGGGATGAAGATACCGACACTAACATTGGCTCCAATGGGGATGGTAGCTCCTTGGAGGTGCCAATAACTACAGATCTCTAGGAAAGTAGGCAGTGCCTTTTTCCATTGGGCTATGGAATCAATAACTTCGACAAACCAAAACAGGACTCTTGACTCATTGTGAGAACTAAAAACTGACTCAAAAATGACTCAATTTTCGAAACCAAAATGACTGAAAGACCTGACTCAACAAACCAAACCAAAACTGAAATCAATCTTCAGATTTATAGCCTTCACCTCGGGCCCCAAACTGAAAGAATGATGACAGCGCATGCTTTCAATGACACTTAAACAAACCGGTATGTATAGTGATATGACAGTAGAAAAAATTTCAAAAATAGTACCGTTTGAGTAGCCGACCATTTACCGGCCCTCCTGGACAATCTTCTCCATTCATTTCTTTCAAAATGAAAGCATTTTGGCCTCAATATGCAGCAATTCTGAAAGGTACTTTCCAAATATTCTCAAACTTGCCATGCTTACCTTTATCTTCGTTTCTTGCATCCCATTTTAGCACCACTTCTTCTAATTGAAACTTGTTTGCCTTTGCCTTTGGATCATATATCCTCTTGATTCTCTCTTGCAGCTTGAAAGTGTTTTGAAAAACCTCGTCTCTAGTCTGCTGTAAATAGATCATTTGATTTTTTCTCTGTTGCATATGATCATCTTCGCTTCCAGCTTCCTGCAGAAGTTTAACCACTGGAACTGCGAGAGAGGTCGGGATTACTGTGTCAACACCATACACGAGCTCAAAAGGAGACATGCCAATAGATTTCTTTTGACTCACTCGATCTGCCCAAATTGCATTAACCAATTTCTTATGCCAAATTTTCTTGTTTATTTCCAGCAGCTTTTTGATAATGTTGACCAAAGATTTATTTGAGGATTCAACCAATCCATTGCCTTGTGGATGATATGCGGTTGAGTGCCCCAAAGTAATTTGATACTTATCACAAAATTCAATCATTCTTCTAGATTTAAAGGCTGCTGCATTATCAGTGATCAGCTTATTTGGACAACCAAAATGAGACAAAATGTTGTTTTCAAGAAATGAAATGATTTAATACCAAATCTGTGGCTTGCCTGGTGGGAATCGCCTCAATCCATTTAGTAAAATAGTCCGTCACTGTAAGAATCCACTTATGCTGCGCTGAAGAAGCAGGATGGATTTTGCCAATGAAATCCAAACCCCACTACTGAAAAGGAGCACTTACTTCAATGGGCTTGAGTGGCAAAGGCTGCAATTTTTTCTTCCCTTAAAAAATATGACATTCATGGCAGCTTTTAACAATTTTGTACACATCAGCAAAGTGATTCGGCCAATAATATCCTGCTCTAAAAATTTTGTTGGTCGTTGTTTTCCAGAAAATATGACCTTCGCAATCTCCTTTATGTTCCTCCATAACCTGTTTTGCCTCTTGTTCAACCAAACAATTGAGCAAAACACCACTGAGATCTCTCCAATAAAGTGCATTATTCATGATACAAAACTTGGCAGCCTTTAATTTCAGCGTCCTACTTTTGGTTTTAGCCATTCCTGGCGGTGGAGACAGATTTTGGAGCACATATACAATGTTCGAATACCAAGGAGAAAGAACAAAGATTTCTGATACCTGAACAAGCGAATTTTCATCATTTTCCTCAGATATAGCAGCAATGAGATTAATGTCCAAGGCATGCAAATTTGACTTAGACATTAGCTTAGCCAGCCCCTATCCTTTGATAAGCTTTGTAGGCTTTATCTCCACGTCATATTCCAACAAGGCAACAATCCATTTTCCTCGTCTCCCTTCTGGATCTGTTTTCACTAAGACATCCTTAACAACGACATTAGGAACATAAGCAAGAATGTGAGAATGTAGAATATATACTCGAAAATCTTTCAACGCTTTCACTAAGGCAAGAGATTTATTTTCAATAATATTAGACTTTAAGGCTACATCTCTCATGGTTCGGCTAAAAAAAGCAATTGGTTTTTCATGCTGGTCTCTTTTCTACATCAAGACTGCTACCATAGTATGAGCCGAGGCAAATGAAAACAAAATAAAATCCTGAGTATAGTCCGGGCTGATCAAAACCGAAGCTGAAGAAAGAGCCAATTTTACTAAATTGAAAGACTTTACTGCCTCCTCAGTGCATTTCACTACACTATCTTTCTTCAGCATGTTTGTTATTTCCCTTAAATGTTCTGCAAGATTGGGCACAAAGCGACGTAAGAAATTCATCTTACCATTGAATGATTGGATCTCCTTTTTGTTCTGGGGAAGATCAATTTTCTGAATAGCTTCTACTTGAGCTGGATCAATGCGGATGCCATCCTTTGATATAATATGACCAAGAATCTTTCCCTCATCCATGGCAAACAAACTCTTCTTTGGATTGAGAGACACACCATATTTTCTACACCGCTGAAAATCAATCTTCAAGTGATAAAGGTGATCTTCATATGAATTATAGAAAACTATCAAATCATCAAGATACACAACTAGAAAAAAATCCTTTTCATTTGAAATGCCATATCCATTGCTCGCTGAAAGGTCACACCAGCATTCTTCAAACCGAAAGGTGTTTTAGCATAATGGAAAGTTCCCCACGGAGTGGTGAATGTTGTTTTGTCTCTATCATCCTCATGGACCAGAATTTGGTTATAACTGGAATAACCATCGAGTAGCGACATGCGGGATGCTTCAACTACTCTCTGAAGTATGTGATCCATTTTTGGAAATGGATAATTATATTTCAAAGAAACTTTATTCAGATTCCTAAAATCAATGCATAAGCGAATCTCACCTGTTTTCTTGTGCACGGGCACCAAGTTAGAAATCCAATCTAAAAATCTTATGGGGATGATGATACCAGACTTGTACAACCGATTCACTTCCTTCTCTATTGAGGGCAGCAAATTTGGATTTATTCTTCTCCATTTCTGCCGAAAGGGCTTTTGATTTGGCTTGATCGGAATGGTGTGCTGAATTATGTTTGTGTCATATGTCTTCAAATCTGAATAGTCCCAAGCAAATACATCAGCAAAAGAAGATAATAAACTGATATACTTTGCTTTTACCTATGGGGGAAATGCTTTGGACAATTTCACCATTTTTGGATTTTCTGCTGATCCAATGTTCACATCCTCAACTCCTTTCTCGGCTGGTCGCAAGGTTGGTTTTCGAGCTACATCATCTTGGTCGAAAAGCTCTTCTAAAGGTATGAGACCTTTAGGAATGACATTATCCTTCAGCTGCAAAACTTCCATCTGATTGACTTGCACATCAGCCTCGCCATCATCATGCTCCACATCAATAGAAGTGTCTTTGAACTTACCTTCATTTTGCAGAAACTCATCAATTTCTTTGTCATCTTGAAACACTTGCCAATACCTTTGGTTATCAGGAACAATCGGATGATGCTTCACATGGATTTCAATTTTTTTGCTTGAATTCATCGGAATTTTCAAATTACTTGCTGCTTTTGCAAGTGCATCTGCAATACCATTCTGAATACGAGGGACACATGTCAAAGTATAATCTAAAAAAAATCTCAAGATATCTAGTACAACATTGCGATAGGCCAGCATTCGAGGATGCTTAGCTTGATATTACCTTTTGCTTGCTTGATAACTAACTCGGAGTCGCCATACACTGCAATCCTTTTGGAATTTAAATTTCTAAGAATTTTCAGACCAGTAATTAAAGCTTCATATTCAGCCTCATTATTTGAACAATCAACAGCCAATTTATAAGAACAGACCCTTACATTACTTGGCACTTTGTTTGGGGAAGAAAAAGGGCTGCGTACCCAGATGCCAATTCCAGCACCGTCATTTCCTACTGCACCATCAAAATCCATGGTCCACAAACCATCTTCATCCTCTTCCAAATGCTGAAATTATGTTTACTCTGTTACTTCTGCTTGCTGTCCATCAACATTTTGCTGCTGTCGGAAGGCTGATTGCTTAGCAGTACTATCAAGTCTTTGTCTCTCTTTCTTTAAGACCTCTCTGAAATTTTCAGTGATTTCCGGAATGTCTTCT
The DNA here is from genome assembly GCA_034641835.2 of Pinus albicaulis. NCBI lineage: Eukaryota > Viridiplantae > Streptophyta > Pinopsida > Pinales > Pinaceae > Pinus > Pinus albicaulis. The sequence continues at coordinate 165,687,406 of CM076578.1, read as the reverse complement.
ACTTCAACTAATTTACTATTTACATCATTAAAACTATCTGAGTACAAAACAAATGATTCTAAATCAGTATGTACATAATTGATTGGATGATTTACCGGTTTCTCCTTGCTAGTGATCATATACTTCATCTTTTGCTCCCGGTATAATTTCCTCATTTGATCAAACATAGGAATAGTAGCATAGGATAAATCAAGCTGCAATGTCCCTTTAAGTTTCACTCCCCAAGATCTGGAAAGAAGAATGCCAAATCTAGGAGGAATATCTGCCACAACCACATCCATCAGAACATTTTTAGTCGGAATCTGATCCAAACTGACCACCGAATCTTTGATAAGCCCAATGCATCTTACTCTACTAGAATCAAAAGAATAAAGGTCATGATACTTTCTAGTGATATCCAATCCCAATTTCTCCATGATTTCCCTAGGCATGAGATTATGAGAGGCTCCGAAATCAAACATAGCATTGTGTAACACATAGTCATGCAATCTAAGGCTGATGTAAAAAGGAGGTACATCACTATCTGGAGACTCACCATCCAATGCTGGACCAAAAATCAACTCAGGTTGATCATCTTCCACATTTACCATATCAGATAATGGATCTAAATTCAAAATCTTAGACACCTAACCCTTATAGCTGCTATTCTTCATCAATTCAGTCAAAGGAATGGATACTTTTAACTTAGCAATTTCATTTTCTAAGTTAAAAACTGAAGTTTTCTCTACCTCTTTAGCTGGAACATCTTTCTTTTCATTTTTCTCCCTTGTTATATTTGGCTGATTGGATCTTTCATTTGTTGATGGTGATTTTCTAGTAGTGGGATCAGTTGTCTCTTTCCCCTTCTTCTGCACAACAAGTGAATCATTCTTTGGTGCTATAGCTTCCTTTCTCTTTTCAATTGGATTAATGGGCACATCTCTACTTCTGAGTGAATATTGTCGCTGCAGGCAGTCAAGGCATTCATGTACCCCCTCTGATATTCATCAGACTCTTCTTCAAGAGCTGTCTCATTTGCCAAGATGAAATTCTCGTCCTTTTGTACAGCTGAGTTTTCCGAATACTCCTCATCTTCAGTAATAAAAATTCGCATATCATCAGGTGTAAAGAAATGATTCTCTTCTCCTATTACATTCTCTTCATCATTTGATTCTGGACCATGAACAAAATTCTGCTGTAAGGGTGTCTTCACTTGCTGTTGTACTGCTGGTTCTTATGCTCGCTGCTCTCTTTGCTTGATTCTGAATTGCGGTTGTTGCTGGCCACGGAAGTTAGGATTTCTGATCTGCGGTTCAGACTTATCAATTGTTAATATTTCAAACATCTTTTCCATCTTACGAAGCACTTGATCTGAAGTGGAAACCTCTTCCTTTATTGCTACTTTCTTTTCAGCTTTCATTCTAGCTCTCCTGGCATTCAAATTGGCTTCAACGCTGACTGCAATTTTCTGCATATCTTCTAAAGTGCCCGGATCTCTTTCTATTAATGGATAGGCCATGTTAGGATCGAAACCATCCGGAAAATTAATCAAAGCTGACCCCCTAGGTGGATTTATATCAGCAGGAATTACATTGTAAAAAGAGTTGAATCTAATACAATAATCCTGAACAGACTCACCAATATTCCGCTTGATATTGTCATATTTAGAAAGGATTGAAAGAGGGTCTTTCTTCACTTCCCATCAATCCAAGAATTGTCTCTGAATATTAGGAAATCTAGCAATAATTCTAGCCGGAAAAGCTCTGAACCAATTTATTACTTCACCTTCGAAGGTTTGTACAAACAGTCTCATTGTTACATTTTCCGCATCAATCTCATGAAGGTCAAAGAAATCTGCCATTCTATCCACATGTTGCTGAGAAGTAACACTTTGAGGAGTGCAATCAAACATTGGAATTTTGCTTTGATAATCAGTGGGCATGTAATCCAAGTTTTGAGGCAATGCGAGGGGTGGAAATCGGGCAACCATTACTCTTGGTGGATTTACAACCGGGTTTGGGGATATAGGAGGAGTCGGAGCAGTTGATGTATGAGGTGTATGTGGTGTGGATGGAGGTGATACTACTGTAGATTTTTTATCAGAGATATAAGGTTTCACAGGAATGGTAGGAATGAAAGGAGGCTCGGTAGGAATTTTTGAACTAGATGTAATTGATGACCCAAGAGTTGCAGATGCAGAATCTATGAATTCAGGAATGTTTGTTGCCACAATGGAATTCTGAATATTCAAGATGTTACTGTCAATGGATCTATTTGCTTTTTCAATTTCAAGATCTTTGACAAACTCTAGATTTAGGACAGTAGAATCAATAGCACTTTCAGACTTAGTCTGAAACAACGACAACTCAAATTTTTCATCAAACTCAAGATCTTCAATATACTGAAAAACAATGGGACATGAATGAGATTTGAACACAGGAATCATAGGACTTTCTCGACGAAGGATTCTTGAAATAAGATTTGGATTTTCATACAAAGGAGGTGGATCGAGATATGGATTTTCTCTGGTATGTCGTCTGGAATCCAGTGTGTTGAATTATTCTAAAAAATCAAATGGAAAAAACCAACTTGTTCAGCCTATCGAATTCTAGACTCATCACCCAAAGTCCAAAATTGTTTGATGTACTGGGGCAATTCACAAGTTAGATGTTACGTTTATAAAACTAGACCGGAGATTGACTGAAGCATCGTTTATCTACTTTTGCTAATGCAAAGCAAGAGTGTTTCGAAGGCTACCTGGCATAACTTCAGGCTCCGTATGTAGCTTATAAAAAAAATAACACTAACAAGAAAACCATTTTGAGATTTCCCCAGTATGGTTGCCACTATTTTATGGCCTAAATCTACCTCAGGCTGAGAAAGGCTAAGTCTAGGGTAGCATCAAACCACGCTTAATCTGGTAGCTAGCCCTACCAGATCGGAAGAGGGTTCTCTCCTGGTCAATCTCAGCAAAATATGATCAGTGAGGCTTGAGATGACTTGAATAAAGGTTGATTTTAGGCTAGATATATATGTAAGAGAGTTTGATTCAATTTTGAAGGTGTTTGTTGGATCAAAGGGAAAGGAAAATTTTGGGTATAGGAAATGAGCAGTTTTGCAGGGATCTGAATGGGGCAAGGTAGGCAATTGTTTTGATGTTTCAATTTTGAATGAAATGGATAGCTCAGACTGGTGAGGAGTTGAAGAGGGCAAGAGACTTTCAAATCCTCTTAAACAGTTGAAAACATAGAAAATTAAACAAAACTCAAGGTAGAGCACTGCAAATCTAATGAATTCCACCTTTATACTTGTTTGTTTAACTTAAGAAGAAATAAAAGGGAAGATGATACACATAAAGGACCAGTAAAATTACATTAACAAAGAGAAATACATCATAAAAAAAAAGAGCCATATGAATCCCAAGGATTTCTGCAAACCCTGGTCTATTCCTTTGCCAAAATGCAGAGATGAAATGTACAATGAAGCTCAAAGCAATCCCAAGTGTCCAACCATGCAAATGACTGAAAAAATACAAGATATAGACAAGAATAGCTCATCCCCATGCCTCTAGGGGTCGAGCTCACTATTTTAGGAGATGTTTCAACAAGATCTAAACTAAGAACTGGAAAATAGGCAGTGGAACAACCTGCCTCTATAAGATAGGAAACTAATTCATTCAGTTGCAATTCACCTTTTGATGAATGAATCTACTTTCATGAGTAAAAATTTGCCAAAATTACATCAAGAGCCATGAAATTACATCAAATTACATCAATATTTTTACATGTGAAAGTAAGAAAGTCAAACTAGCCAAAATCCCCAATGCGCCACGCCTGAATTTTCTATGCGTTGTGCCTATTTGGAGACGGTTTTGAAGGCCTTCCCGGTGTCCAAATTGAGATCAGGATAGCTTTTTGGAAATATCTTCCTGTTGAATTTCTAACACAAGTGGAATTTCTGAATTTGGTTTCCATTTACGCCTCCAAAGATGAGTTTTCCCAACACTGCTTCATGTGTGTCCAAAAAGGGGCAGAAAGGTCATTTTTAGGGTGTTTTTGACCCTTTTGGAAACCCAAAACTTGTCAAAATATCTGGGAAATGGGTAGGCAGGCATAATTTTCATGAAAAATCCCAAAATACAAAGTTTTACCCAAAAGGAGCTCCCAATCATAAGCGTGCGCCAAGTGGCGCGACGCGTCGGGCCGAAAAATCTGTGTTTAGACCAAAAAAAAACAAAATTTGGAAAATGTGTCCCAAATTTCTTAAAATTTGGGCTGAGTGTCCTCCATCATGCACTATGCTGAGCCAAGCAAGCTTCAGCCAAAATTTGAAGTCTATCTTGCCTTTTCAGATGCTTTAATGGCCTCTTTAACTTAGCCTTCAGGATCTTGATTTGTGCCTTGCAGGCATGATTTATTGCCCAATAATGATTCTTCATGTGCCTCAACATGTTATTTTCCTTTTTGGCCTTCTCCAACAGCTTCTCCAAATGAATATTGACCCTTTCGAGCCAAGTTTCTCGATCAGCCTCAATCTCTCGCTCAATGGATGTCATCTCGGTTTGGCTCCTTTGGGCAGCTTGCCAGTTCTCACGTATATTTTACAAATCCATGATAGTTTGCTGATATTCCAACTATTGTTTCACTGCTCAAGGTAGTTGATAATCCATTGGGCTCTTTGCAACTTGACAGACAAAGTGTCTATTTCTGCCTTTTTCTCCTGAACAATCTCTCTCAGCTTTGAGCTAGGAGAGCCCAACTCATCATCAATGAGAATGAAATCTGTATCCTGGCCTCCTGAAGGCCCCTCATCCTGCATGGGCCTCTTACCCTTGTCCTGTACATGTACCTGTGTTGCTGATGATGGAAGCGAGACCCCTTCCACCCCGGGTGGAGATAATACTCGCCTGGTTGCTGCAAATAATCCTCTAGTGCCTCTTTGATAAGTGACAAACATCGACACACTAGTGGTCTGTGTCTCATGACCTTCATGTTGATATGAAGGTTCACCTAACTCATGAAAAATCTTCGAAGGTACCTGAGAAGCTGTGAAGAAATCATTAGAAATGAAATCCTCCCATGAAATACCATACAAGCCGAGCTGATGCATAACCACAATTTTGATGAGTACAAAGTGATAGATACTGCTATACTGCTGCTCAGGAGTTTTCCTTTTCACGAGAGTGGTCATTTTCTAAATATTCCGACACATGAAATAAGGGAGGTTCATCATCCTCACCCTGGTGAAATGCATCAACAACCTGATATGATATGCATAAAGACGTGAAAACCGGCCTTCACAACTGGAATATTTGATAATAAGTTTCATCAGAGGAGCATATGAATATTTTAGGAGCTGGAAGGGAAACACTTTTTTGATTTGTCTCACAAAATTAGGCCTGATATATGGCTCATAGTATACCCTGTCAACCTGATGCCTTTTGTTCCGTTATTCTCCAACATTTGGTATTCCGGTTGGTTGAGAGGTAGTTTCAGGTGTTAAAGTGAATGTCACACCGGCAAGGGTGACTTGACCATGATGTAAATACAACACAAACAATCGGGCCAGCTCTTGATGGTGATGGACCCTACCAACCATTTCACAAAATTGATAACAAGACTGCTGTTGAAAACATGCCATAGCAAGTGGACAAACCTACAATTCAGCCAATGAAGTGGGCTCCTCCCTCACATGTCTGCCACTCTTATGAGGTCTTCTAGGTGCATGCAATTCAGTTGTGGAATCACTGTCTCGGTCATAAGATGTATCGGTCTCCATGATTTCCAAAGTCTATCTTGTGTTGGATGAGAATGAGAAGTTTGGTGTCTTTGATTTTGTTGCCAAATATGTGATAATATGGAAGGGACTATGGAGGGATAGGGTGGTGGAAATGATGGAATACTACCAAGTGAAATCTGTCAATTGAAGAGTTTTGGGGCAGTCACTTGATTTCTAGGGATAGCCTTGGGATTTGGGAAAATTCATAATTGGGATGTGGAATAATGGGAATGGGATAGGAAATGAGTGCTTTAGGGATATAAGGGAATAGGAAAGTGGGCTGTTGTAACAAGATAAATAGTGATGAGGTAAAAAAGAAGATGGAGAATGGAAGTGATAGGCACAAAGCTAATTTCATAAACCCTAAAGGAGAATTCTTCAAACAAGATAATAGGGTTTAATTTTTTTTTGTATTTAAATTCTCATAAACAACACAAAACACTGGTTCATGGGCAATGGAGAGTTTGCATGAATTACTTGAACAAAGCGGGATTGAATCGATTTGAAGATTTGGAAGAAATGGCAATGAATTTTCTTGCTGCCATATGCGTCGCGCAACAAACCCAGTGCGTCGCGCAGCTTCAATGCGTCGCGCATGAACAATTTCACAATAGTGGGGGCCGACCCAATGCGTCGCACCTGCCCAATGCGTCGTGACACCCACCCAATGTGTCGCACAGGGAAAATTTACATAGTCTACCTTCAAATGCTTGCTTTTGCTCTTCATGGGTTATCCTTGGTTCACTATTGTTCTCTTGGAATTCAAATGAAGTCTTGAAACATAAAAATGATATATATACCAAGGATTTTAATTCTTCTTTAAAAAAAAACCCACTTTGCAATGTTTCAATTTTTTGACAATTTTCAAAAACTCTGTTTTGCTTCATTTTGGCTTTTTGGATTGAATGATGTACTTTCTTGTCTATCTTGCAGGGAATGGATGGCTTGAGCTTTGAAAAAGGTGACCAGGGTTGCCAGTGAAAGTATTATTACAACTAAGAAAATTTTAAAATCACATTACATTTATTTATACATAAAGATGAAAAACTCTATTTTTCTTCAAAACAGAGTTTTGAAGAAAAATACATTATTAAGCATATCATGATGAGATTTTTAGCACTGAAACCTTATTTCAAACTCCTCATATACCTGTTGACCATTATTTGGCATTCTGAAGACCTAATTAATGAAACCCTAGACCTAATGACACTAAAACTCTAAAAATGACTCCTTGCAAACTATGAGAGAAAAGTGACTGCAAATGATTTTAATGAAAATAAATAGGCTAGCAAGTAAAGGACATAAGGGACATGAGCAACAAGACAATACCGTCAGATGATCCATGCTCCTAATGGAATGAAGTTGACCGAGTGAGACACCTAATATGCAATGCAACAAGAGAAATTTGATCTCTGACGGAGGGATGAAGATACCGACACTAACATATTCTAATGCCATTGTTGCCACCACCAAGATCCAAAGGAAGGATCCTGAGGATCCAGAGGAAGGGGAGCACCTCTTCCATTAATAGATGTGGGTGAAGGGTTCTCCACTGAAATTCCTTGTCGATAGAAAAAGCCGAAAGAACCTCATTTTAGTAGAGATCATGAAGCAGCTTAGCCTACTGATAATAGCACACCCACAACCGTATACCATCGAGTGGCTTCACTGAGGGAGACATATCCACATCCTCCAATAATGCCGACTTCTGTACATCATCAAGACATTCACAGATGAGGTATTATGTGATGTTGCTCCTCTTGATGTAGCTATTGTATTATTGGGCCAACCATACTTATGGAGGCGACATGCTGTGTATGAGTCTAGGCCTCGTGCTATTATTATTTGATGCCCGAGCTACCTTAATTAACCCACATTTACAACCTTTTCTATGCATATAAATGCATCCCTGATTTTCTCCCAAATAAATCTCAAGCAATCTGGGCAACCTCACAATGTTCTATCTCTTAAACTGGAAATTTAGATAAAAGGGTGTGGAAGTTCCCTTATACCTTACCTTATGGTTCATAAAAACCATACAACCACTTACTTAAGTGGAAGCTCTCTTCCTTCAGTGGTTAAAGCCATACAACCCATATCCGATGCTCTTATAAGTGGAAAATTTACTTTAACAACCCTTCACTATAGCGTGAACTCTTTTCGGAACATTTCATTAAAGGTGAATAACCCGACATTCAACCCTTCTTAACAAATATCCAAAGCTTAACTTAATATAATGAAACATATTGTTATCACCTGATCTGGACCTCAGGCTGAAAAAGGCAAATCAGGGTAACCTCAAACCACGCTCAACCTTGTAGCTAGCCTTACAAGGTTAGTAGAGGGCTTTCTCCGGGAAAATATATTCAATGAAGTGTAATAAAAAAACTGATTTTAGGCTAGGTATAATAATGGGATTTTTGTTTATAAATTTTCAGGGTTGTATGGAAAAGATGGGGCAGTTTGAAACTGGGGAATTAAATCAGGGATACAGAGTATTTCATGGGGCAAGGTAGGCAGAAAATTTTAGCAATTAAGTTTAAATATTGATGGGATGGTAAGACTGGTGAGGAGTTGAAAAGGGCATAGGAGATGGATCCTTTTCAAACAGAAGAAAACACAGAAATATTGAATGATTTCCCAAGGCAGAGCATAAAAAAAATGGACTCTACCTATCTATCTTGAAAGCATTCAACCAGAGATGTTTATGAATGTATGGCAAACATAAAAAAATTACATATGAATGCAAAGGAGAGAACAAATGCTAAAATTCATACCACATAGATCCCACAAATCAGAGTTGCGTATCCTATTAATTCCCTATCAAACTGTTACAAGTGGAGCGTAGAGCGTCCTCAATGATTTCCAAACTATTCCACACTATATTCTCCTTACTTACTACAAATTACTAACAATTACATTAAATAGACAGAAATCTGAGGGAAGTAGATCCACAGAAAGAGGAGCTGTTTTACCAGCTCAGAAACTGAAATCTGATCATAGAAAGAAACCAACAATCTGCCCCTGAAAGAAAGAAACAACAATTCATTTTAGACCATCTTTGAAGATTCGCTATTACATTTGCTTTAAACAGAGGAGAAGACAAATTGTAATGGTCTTTGCGCTTCATAATCCAAATTTGAAGAAAATTCCTTTGAAATCATAAAAATGAAATTATTCCTTAAATGAATAGAAGAATCATTTTGAATGAAAAAGAGCGAAAGGAAAGGAAGTGGGCCCGAATCAAAATCGCAATAGGAAGAGGGAAAAGTGTATCACATAAGGGAATGATATAATGAACATTTGTGATTGTGATTAATGTAAATGGAAAAGGGAAAATCGCTATTGCAAATTTGCGTTGGGAGCGGATGTAACACATAGCGAAGTAACGAAATATGCGATGCGATAGTGCAAAAGCCGATGCGATGAGAATGGGAGAAATCCCTTTGAAAATTCGTATAAAATGAAATTTTCCATTTTACATAGGGAAAGACCCTTTTCAATTTGTAAAGGGCGGAAGGGATTAAAGGTGGGACTGGGTACTAAATCGAAATTGCAAATCGGGGCTCGGGGCAGGTGTATCACACAATGGGATTTTGCTGATTGCGATTGGGAATAAACGATGGGGTGGAAGTTTTTATAAAACGAAATAAAATGACTTTTGGGTTTTACAAAGGGAAAGGCCTTTTTATTTTAAATGGGTGGAAAAGGTTAAGGTGGGGTCCAGTCAATCAAAATCACAATTGGAGGCAAGAAGGGTCTAACACATAGCGGCAGGTAATGCGATTGCGACGAAGCAATGCATTTTGGGTCGTCAGATCATTGATTAGATCAATGGTCCGAATGTGATCGGGCGGGATCAATCGCATCGGAGTTTTGTAATAGGAAGGGTCAATCGAGATGCGCAATTTGTATAGTGCGATTGCAATCGGATCAGGGGAGGTCAATCGGAGGTCATCAATCGAGACATGCGACTGCAGTAATGCGATCGCAATATGGGCTGTCGGATCTTTAAGGAGATCAACAGTTGGGATGTAATCAGGCATGGTCAATTGGGGGTATGCATTTTAATGTTGCGATTGGATCAGAGAAGGGAATTATTTAACTGAATCGGTGGTTTATGGGTTGAAAAGACTTTTGCAATGCGATTTATGCCATCGGATGGAAAAAGTGGGGTGTTTATAAAGAAAACTTTAAACTTTTATGAAATAAAGTGTAAGGGAGAAATGGGAAAGGGGAAAGATTAGGTTATAGGGGACCTTCTTTCACTTAGGAATAATTTTCGATCCAGGAGTCAGTTTTGAGAGTATAATATACCGTTGGAAAGCTCTTTCCGGGCCCTTTCTGATGGACATACTTAGAACATGATTTTTCACTAAAAATTCTATACAAAACACCGCTGAAAGGCAGGGAGGTAACTCTATGGAGATAGTAGCTTCTGAAGTGCGACTTATTACATATGAAGACATAAAATTACATAATAAATGATAATAAAAGTAAAGTACCATGTTTTCACATCAAAAAATGGTTTTGAGATGAAAATTACATCAAGCTCAATAAAAAATTTCTTTGATTTGTGCTTCTGAGTTTATTTAACCTCCTCATGTCCTTGCTGATATTTATTGATACTTAACTTATTAATTTGACCATGATGAGGCCCTAGAACCTAATGAGACCAACCCTATGACCTAATAATATGGATTGGGAGTGAAAGTTAAATCATGACTGAAGACCATAGAGAGGAGAATCATCAAGTTTCACATGAGGGAGAACTGATGAACGACTACTACCATAAATGAATCCATGACCTAATGGAATGATGAAATTTTATGGTATGGGACTCCTAATATGCAAATGCAAAAGAGTAAATTTGATCATTGATGGTAGTATGTCAAGACTGACACTAACATTAGCTCCAATGGGGATGGTAGCTCCTTGGAGGTGCCAAGAACACCATAGACCAAGTAGCCTTATCCATTGGGCATGGATTCAATAGCTGAAAATTAACACAATGCAGACTAACTTTGACTCAAGACTAAGACTGAAAACTGAAATAAAACCAAACTATACAAATATCATTCAAGTGTTATAGCCTTCACCTCGGGCCCCAAACTTCAATGACTGTGTACTTGAAATCCGACCAAAAATAACATGATATATACAATGATTGTGACATAGTTTTTGATCCATTTTCTTCAACAGTGGTAGTGCTTCAAAAGCCTACCATTCACTGGTCCTCTAGGGAAATCTTGGCCATCCATCTCTGAAAGAAAGAAAGCATTATGTCCCCTGTATGTTGAAATCCTGTATGTTCCTTTCCACAGGTGGTCGAACTTACCATGCTTCCCTTTGTCCTCATTTCGTGCATCCCATCTCAACACAACATCATCCAACTGAAACTTTTCTGCTTTGGTCTTACGATCATAGATTTTCTTTATCTTTTCCTGCAACTAAATAGCATTCTGAGACACTTCCTCCCTTGTTTGCTGAAGGTGGATCATTTGATTGATCCTTTATTGATTGTCATCTTCTTCACTGCTAGCCTCTTGTAATAATCTCATGACCAGAACTGTAAGCGATGTAGGAAAGACAACATCAATACTATAAACCAATTCAAAGGGTGACATACCTATGGATTTCTTACTGTTGACTCTATCCGCCCATAACGCATTGATGAGATTTCAATGCCAATTCCTTTTGTTTGCCTCCAACATCTTCTTGATTATGTTTATCAGAGACTTATTTGACGATTATGCCAGGCCATTGCCTTATGGGTAGTACGCTGTCGAATGGCCCAACACAATATTGTATTTGTTGCAGAAATCCACCATCTTCTTAGATTTGAACGCTGTTGCATTATCTATTATAATTTTGTGTGGGCAACCAAAATGAGATAATATATTCGACTCTAAAAATTGAATGATTACCGTATCTGCAGCCTGCCTTGCTGGAACGGCCTTGATCCATTTGGTGAAGTAATCAGTACCTGTCAAGATCCATCGATGCTGTGCTGATGATGCGGGATGGATTTCCCCTATGAAATCAAGTCCCCACTACTGAAAGGGAGCATTTACTGCAACTGGTTTCAAAGGAAAAGGAAGCAATTTCCTTTTCCCTTGGAAAATTTGGCACTCATGGCAACTCATCACTGTTTTATACAGATATGAAAATAAAGTGGGCCATAATATTCTTCTCTCAACACTTTATTAGCTGTAGTTTTCCAAAACAAATGACCACGACAATCACCTTTGTGGAAGTCATGCATCACTTGCTGCACCTCATCTTCAACCAAAAAATTGAGCAGAATACCTCTTGGATCTTTCCAATAAAGAGCACTATTTAGAATATAATATTTAGCAGACTTAAGTTTCAGTGATCTACCTTTGCTTTTAGACATCCTTGGAGGTGGTGAAAGATGTTGTAGAACATAAACAATATCTGAATACCATGGGGATTGTACAAAAATTTCTGAAACTGGAACAAGCAAACCTTCATCCTCATCTTCTGACATCATTGTTATGAGATTTATATCTAGGGCACACAGGTTTGATTGGGACATTAGCTTTTCCAAGCCTTGACCTTTGATCAAATTTGTGGGTTTGATCTCCAAATCATATTCCAACATTGCTGCTATCCACTTACCTCTTTGATCTTCTGGATCAGTTTGCATTAGGACATCTTTCACTGCAGCATTAGGAACATATGCTATAGTATGTGAATGAAGAATGTATACTCAAAAATCCTTCAATGCCTTTATAAGATCCAATGCTTGTTTCTCAATGATATTGTACAACAAGGAAACATCTCTAATAGTCCTACTAAAAAAGGAAATTGGCTTTTCAATCTGATCTCTTTTCTGCATCAAAACCGCAACCATAGTATGCTCCGATGAAAATGAAAATATAATGAAATCTTGAGTGTAATCAGGACTAATCAAGACTGAGGCATTGGACAGAGCAAACTTTACCAGATTAAATGACTTGATAGCCTCCTCACTCCATTTGACAGTGCTATCCTTCTTCAACATGTTAGTCATTTCTCTTAAATGTTTAGCCAAATTAGGTATAAATCTGCGCAAGAAGTTCATCTTACTATTGAATGATTGAATCTCCTTTTTGTTATGTGGGAGGTCTATGTGCTGAATTTCCTCCACTCTTGAAGGATCAATGAGGATACCGTCTTTAGAGATGATATGCCCCAACAGCTTGCCTTCATCCATAGCAAACAAAATTTTCTTTGGATTAAGAGAAATCCCAAACTTTTTGCATCGCTGAAAAACAACTCTCAAATGGTGCAAGTGTTCATCATCAGAACCAGAAAACACTGTCAGATCATCCAAATAAACAACAAGAAAAACATCCTTTTCATTGGCAAAATAAATGTCCATTGCTCGCTGGAAAGTGGCTCCAGCGTTCTTCAGTCCAAATGGCATTTTGGCATACTGGAAGGTTCCCCAGGGTGTTGTGAAGGCAGTTTTGTCTTGGTCTTCCTCATGCACCAAGATCTGATTATAGCCTGAGTAGCCATCGAGTAGTGACATCCTTGATGCTCCGATTACTCTCTGCAGAATATGGTCCATCTTCAGAAGTGGATAGTTATCCTTTAAGGATGATTTATTCAGATTCCAAAAATCTATGCACAACCTTATCTCTCCTATCTTCTTACGTACCGGGTCCAAAATTGAAATCCAGTCAGAAAATCTAATTGGGACAATGATACCATCTTTATACAATCTATTTACCTCTTTTTGAATGGATGGCAGCAGATTTTGGTTGATTCTTCTCAGCTTTTGTCTAAATGGCCTCTGATCCGGCTTGATGGGAATAGTATGCTGAATTATGTTTTTGTCATACACCTTCAAATCTGAATAATCCCACACAAACACATCAGAAAATTCAGAAAGTAATTGAACATACTTTTCATTTACCTCAGGAGTCAATGCTTTTGATAACTTTACAATATTAGGCTTGTCAGCTGTTCCAAGATTAACATCTTCAACTCCTTTACCAGTAGGCACCAAGCTTGGTTTCTTTGCAACATCATCCTGATAAAAAAGCTCCTCTAAAGGTATGAGACCTCTAGGAATTACATTATATTTCAACTGCAATATGTCCATCTAATTTTTTTCGATTTCTTGATCATCGACGTCATAGTCACCTTCTATGGGAGTATCTTTGAATTTTCCTTTACTCTGCAAAAAAGCATTGATTTCATTGTCATCCAAAAACACTTGCCAATACCTTAAATTGTCTGGAACAACAGACCTATGTTTGACATAAATCTCAAACTTGTTGCTAGATTTCATTGGAATTTTCAGGTTACTTGTAGTAGTGGCAAGAGAATCTGCAATAAGATTCTACATTCTGGGTACTGATATCAAAGTGTACTCAGGAAGTGTCCTCAAGATGTCTAGGACTGCGTTTCTATAGGCCCTCAATCATGGATGCTTTTCTTGATACTCTCCTTTTACCTATTTGATTATCAGCTCTGAATATACATAGACAGAAAACCTTTTTGCATTTAACTTCTTCAAAATTTTTAGACCTGCAATCAAAGCTTCGTAATTTACTTCATTGTTAGAGCAATCAAAATCCAATTTGTAAGCACATACTCTTACATTACTAGGAAGCTTTTCAGGCTGGAAAATAGGGCTCCGAATCCAGATTCCAATACCAGCACCGTCCTTACCAACAACTCCATCAAAGTCCATGCTCCAAAGGCCTTCTTCTTTTTCCTGTAGATGCTGAAATTTTTCTTCTTTCTCTAATTTATCCTGACTGATTTATGCATATTTCTGTTGTTCATTGTCCTTTTGATGCTGGTAGGAAGGAAGCTTAGAAGTGTTGGCTGCTTTATATTTTTCCTGTTTGAGGACTTCCCTAAAATTTTCTGAAATTTCAGGTATCTCATCCACTTCTACCAACTGAACATTTTCATCATTCAAACCACCATATGAATATAATACAAATGGCTCTAAATATATGTGGACTGCATTAATGGGACGATTAACTGGCTTCTCTTTGCTAGTGATCATATATTTCATTTTCTTCTCCCTATATAGTTTTCTCAACTGACCAAACACGGGAATGGTGGCATAAGAGAAGTCAAGATGCATGGTTCCTTTAAGTTTTGCACCCCAAGACCTAGATAGAAGTATTCCAAGCCGTGGTGGAACATCAGCAACAACTACATCCATCAAGACATTCTTGGCTAGGATTTGATCCAAAGATACTACCAAGTCTTTGATTAGACCAATACAATGGACCCTACCAAAGTCAAAGGAATACAAATCATGGTATTTACGGGTAATATCAAGTCCCAACTTCTCCATAATGGCTTTGGGCATAAAATTATGGGAGGCTCCGGAGTCCAACATAACATTATGTAAGATGAATTCATGTAATATAAGGCTTAGGTAAAAGGGAGGAACTTCACATTCTTCAGATTGATCTTCTGTGGCTGGGCAAAGATGAGTTCAGGGTAGTCATCTTCAACATTTACCATATCTGATACAGATTCTATTTGCAAAATTCTAGACACCTGATTTTTATAAGCACTATTTTTCACCAACTCAGTCAGGGGCATGGACACTTTCAACTTAGAAATTTCATTTTCTAAATTAAAAGAAGGCACTTTTTCTACCTCTTTGATGGGAGGATCTTTCTTCCCTACTTGCTCCTTTGCTGGGCTATGCTGGTTCTTTTTGTTTGCAGTGTTGATCACTGAAGATGTTTTGTTGGGGGAAGGATCGGCAGGCTCTTTCCCTTTCTTCTGAGTATTTGAAGAATTGTTCTTCAATTGCAGTTCCTTTCTTTTCTGAATGGGACTGATCAACACATCACTGCTCCTCAAAGAGTATTGCCTCTGTTGCGCTGATAAAGCATTCATGTATCCTCTTGGGAAATCACTAGACTCTTCTTCTAACACTACGTCATTAGCCAATATGAAATCTTTGTCCCTTTGAATGTCTGCAATCACCGTGTATTCTTCATATTCTGTGAGAGAGATGGGAGCACCATCTGCAGTGAAGAAATTATTGGCTTCAATCACAGGATCATCATCATCTTCTATTTACGTTCCCTAAACATAATTTTGCTGCAATATGGTTCTGATCTATTGTTGTGGTGTTGCTTAGTCCTACACTCTCTGTTCTCTCTGCTTAATTCTGAATTGTGGCTGTTGATGTCCTCTGAAATTCGGATTCCTGATTTGTGCTTCAGGTTTGTTTGAAATTGTCAGCCGATCAACCATATTTTTGACTGTTTGGATCAAAGTATCCATCTTTCTGTCTGAAGGAGATGCTTCTTCTTTCACAGTTACTCTCTTTTCAGCCTTTACATGATCTCTTCTGGCCAGCAGGTTGGCTTCTACGCTCACAACTATCTTCTGCATGTCTTCAAGTGTGGTAGGATCTCTTTCTCGTAGCTGATATGCCATATCAGCATCGAAACCATCCGGAAACTTGAGCAAGGCTAATCTCATAGGGGGTTTAAGATTGGCCGGAATAGCATTATATACAACATTAAATCTCACACAATAATCTTGTACAGTTTCGCTCACATTTATTTTAATATTTTCATATTCAGACAAAATTTGGAGTGGGTTTTTCTTTACCTCCCACTGGTCCAAGAACTGTGTATGTAGCTCCTGCAAGGTACGGATAGAGCCTGCTGGTAAGGCTCTGAACCAATTTCTAACTTCACCTCCAAATCTTTGGACAAACAACCATGTGGTGACATTTTCGGCCTCTACCTCATGAAGATCAAAAAGGTCATTCATCTTATCAACATGCTGCTGGGCTGTGATGCTTTGAGTGGCATCAAAGATAGGAATTTTACTTTGATAATCAATAGGCATATCATTCAATTGCTAAGGTAAAAATAGGGGTGCATAGCGAGCAACCATGGCTCGAGGTGGAATTAAAACAATTTTTGTGCTACTAGGATGCAAGGGAGGTGTTGATAGAGGAGATGAAAGTTGAGAATTGATTTATCAGTCTGATGGAAATGCAGGTGAATTAGGGGGAGGAAATTTTGTTCCCGATGACTTTGAAGACTAAGGGATATTGGTTACAATGACAAATGACTGAGGGGAATTCAAAATACAATCATCAATTGATGTATTTGCCCTTTGAACTTCAACATCTACAAGAAATTATGGATATAAAACTATGTCATCAAGTGCAGTTTTAGATTTACTTCTGAACAAAGAAAGCTCAAAACACTGATCAAAAGAAAGGTCTTTTATAAACAACCACTCACTGGGCCAAGTATGGGATCTGAAAATGGTTCTAGGACTTAGTGATCCCTCTTGTCTTCTAGCTATTCTTGGAATGAGATTAGGATTTTCAAACACAGGGGGAGGATTTGGATCAGGATTTGCCCTTGTGTATCTTATTGAAGCCAGTGTGGTCGAATTTCTACTTTACAAAAATTTATTTCAGCCTAGAAAACTCTGAACATCATCATCCAGAGTCCAGGAATTTATATTGAAGATATTAATGGGGTGATCAATCTTTGTGTTACAAAATATTCCCCAGTACGGTCGCCAGAAATGTTATCACATGATTTGGACCTCAGGCTGAAAAAGGAAAATCAGGGTAACCTCAAACCATGCTCAGCCTTTTAGCTAGCCCTGCAAGGTTAGGAGAGGGCTCTCTCCGGGAAAGTATATTCAATGAAGTGTAATAACAAAACTGATTTTAGGCTAGGTATAATAATGGGAAAATGTTTTTTATAAATTTTTAGGGTTGTATGGAAAAGATGGGGCAGTTTGAAACTGGGGAATTAAATCATGGATACAGATTATTTCATGGGGCAAGGTAGGCAGCAAATTTTAGCAATTAAGTTTTAATATTGATGGGATGGTAAGAATAGTGAGGAGCTAAAAAGGGCATAGGAGATGGATCCTTTTCAAACAGAAGAAAACACAGAAATATTGAATGATTTCCCAAGGCAGAGCATAAAAAAATGGATTCTACCCATCTATCTCGAAATCATTTAACCAGATATGTTTATGAATGTATGGTAAACATAACAAATTTACATATGAACACAAAGGAGAGAACAAATGCTAAAATTCATACCACATGGATCCCACAAATCAGAGTTGCGTATCTTATTAATTCCCTTTCAAACTATTACAAGTGAAGCGCAGAACGTCCTCAATGATTTCCAAACTATTCCACACTATATTCCCCTTACTTACTACAAATGACTGAAAATTACATTAAATAGACAGAAATCTGAGGGAAGTAGATCCATAGAAAGAGGATCTATTTTACCAGCTCAGAAACTGAAATCCGATCATAGAAAGAAACCAACAATCTGCCCCTGAAAGGAAGGAACAACAATTCATTTTAGACCATCTTTGAAGATTCACTGTTACATTTGCTTTAAACAGAGGAAAATACAAACTGTAATGGTATTTGCACTTCATAATCCAAGTTTGAATAAAATGCTTTTGAAATCATAAAAATTAAATTATGCCTTAAATGAAGAGAAGACTCATTCTGAATGAAAAAGAGCAAAAGGAAAGGAAGTGGGCCCGAATCGCAATCGCAATCGGAAGAGGGAAAAGTGTATCACATAAGGGAATGATACAATGGAAATTTGTGATTGCGATTAGTGTAAAGGGAAAAGGGAAAATTACAATCGCAAATTTGCATTGGGATCAGATGTAACACATAGTGGAGTAACGAAATATGCGACGCGAGAGTGCAAAAGTTGATGCGATGAGAAATGGGAGAAATCCCTTTGAAAATTTGTATAAAATGAAATTTTATATTCTACATAGGGAAAGACCCTTTTCAATTTGTAAAGGGTGGAAGGGATTAAAGGTGGGACCGAGTACTACATCGCAATCTCAAATTGGGGCTTGGGGCAGGTGTATCACACAATGGGATTTCGCCGATTGCGATTGGGAATAAACGATGGGGGGGAGTTTTTATAAAACGAATTAAAATGACTTTTGGGTTTTATAAAGGGAAAATGCCTTTTTATTTTAAATGGGCGGAAAAGGTTAAGGTGGGGTCTAGTCAATCACAATCGCAATCGGAGGTGAGAAGGGTCTAACACATAGTGGTAGGGAATGCGATTGCAACAGAGCGATGAATTTTGGGCTGTCATATCGTTGATCAGATCAATGGTCTAGATGTGATCGGGCGGGATCAATCGCATCAGAGTTTTGTAATCGGAAGTGTCAATCGGGATGCACAATTTTTATAGTGCGATTGCGATCAGATTGGGGGAGGTCAATCGGAGGGGATCGATCGGGACATGCGATTGCGGTAATGTGATCGCAATATGGGCCGTCGGATCTTTAAGAATATCAACGGTTGGGATGTAATCGGGCAGGGTCAATCGGGGGTATGCATTTTAATGTTGCGATTGGATCAGAGAAGGGAATTATTTAATCACATCGGTGGTTTATGGGTTTAAAATACTTTTGCAATGCGATTTATGCCATCACATAGAAAAAGGGGGGGGGGGTTATAAAGAAAAATTTAAAAGTTTATGAAATAAAGTGTAAGGGAGAAATGGGAAAGGGGAAAGATTAGGTTATAGGGGACCTTCTTTCACTTAGGCATAATTTTGCATCCAGGAGTCATTTTTGAGAGTATAATATATAGTTGGAAAGCTCTTTTCGGGCTCTTTCTGACGGACATACTTAGAACATTATTTTTCACTAAAAATGCTATATAAAACACCTTTGAAAGGTAGGGAGGTGAATCTGTGGAGATAGCAGCTTCTGAAGTGCGACTTATTACATATGAAGACATAAAATTACATAATAAATGATAATAAAAGAAAAGTACCATGTTTTCACCTCAAAACATGGGTTTTGAGATGAAAATTACATCAAGCTCAATAAAAAATCTCTTTGATTTGTGCTTCTAAGTTTATTTAACCTTCTCATGTCCTTGCTGATATTTATTGATACTTAACTTATTAATTTGACCATGATGAGGCCCTAAAACCTAATGAGACCAACCCTATGACCTAATAATATGGATTAGGAGTGAAAGTTAAATCATGACTGAAGACCGTAGAAAGGATAATCAACAAGTTTCACATGAGAGAGAACTGATGAACAACTACTACCATCAATGAATCCATGACCTAATGGAATGATGAAATTAAATGGTATGGGACTCCTAATATGCAAATGCAAAAGAGTAAATTTGATCACTGATGGCAGTATGACAAGACTGACACTAACAAATATCAAACCTCCCACATAACCCTTAATCTCCACTTTATTTCTCTCGGGCCACACAAAAAATATTTAGTAAACATTCAATCGCACAAAGCGCTGGGCCTTAACCTCTAGTTATTGACCCCGCAACTCGGAATTGCGACCACCGTCTCATCATCCACTTCCAAGATCGAATGTCATTCACACGACTAAACTACCCGGCATTTAATTCTTCACTCTCACTTATCATTCATGCAACTTCGTGATGCAAGCGTCGTTGGTCTCAACTGACTAGAGATCGGACGAAAATCACATTTCTTTTCTGCCGAACTTTAAGCCTCCAAAAAAGTGTGAAAAGGGTGGTTTTAGTAAACCACTCCAGGACACGTGTCCTGCAGTGAACTATATCACATTTTTTTGGGAATACAACTTACCATTTTTTAACTTTTGCGAAAACCACTAGTTTCTACCTACGAAACCACCTTCTCCATTCGCACTCCTGGTTCTGCTCCTTTCTACGCTCAAGGTTCCGCCTCCGCCCTTTTACTACGGTTCATTCGATTTGGGCCTTTGCAAGGTTAAAACACTCCATCGCATAACTTCAAGGGTTCATTACAAAACCACGCTATCGCTTCCACAGTTGCAAACAGAGGTTAAACAACCCCTCACCATTCACCTCGGTGCTTCCAGTTCAAAACAAAATGCCGACATCATTGACATTGACTCTTCCACTGATTCAAGGCCTTATCTCCGAATTCTATAACAGAGTTCTTCCGTTACACAATAGAAATCCTCTATCTATTAGGAAATTAACCACACAGGGTCAAATTCACAATACTCAACCACAGTTTGCCAGTTATCCATCAAAGGCATGCAGAAACACCATTACCCTCAAATTTAAGAGTTTCCTTCACACAGTTAACTACAGAGGTCCAAAACATTCTCACACAGGAATTAAATCATCAAATGCACAGGTAATGCTGAAACAATTTCTTCATTTATACAGTGAAATTACTTACAAACTTCTAGTTGGCTAGATATTCTAATTTAATGGCCTTCTATTCTCCTACTCTTCCTCTCCGGCTCTCTAACTCTATGCAACTCTATGCAGGTTTGCCTATTATGCCTTTTAGGCTTATTTTTATACAAGAACTACTAAATATTCGATTAAGATTCTTCAGTGACTCAACAAAACTCTAGAACTCCTACAGTTATAAATTTAGCCTAACTCCCTAACTGCTCTGAACTGACTCTTCACATTCTAATCGACTTCTCCTGTCCTCTAATCATGCGAGGGAAGTTACAATTCTCTTTACATTTAATGAACATAAATTAAAACCTACTCAATTCATTACATAAGTCTAACTCTCTTGGAAACTCAGAAACCCCTAAGTCTAATAAAACATATGGGATTTGCTTTTGCATAATGCCCCTGCATCAGACTCCCCAGGTTAAATTTAATCATGATCTTATGATCTTGTGCTTTCAGTCTTGTCCTCCTGGATCCCACACTTTGTTCTGCAACTGATCATCTGTTGCAATATTCTTCTTCTGCACTCCTCCAGGCTTCCATACTTTATACTGCATCCTTCCACTTGCTATGCCTTCATAGTTTGTGACTGTCTTCTTCTTGTTGCTATTGTTTCTCTATTTTTTGGCTGCTGTCTTCTCCTCAGACAATCTCACCATCAATCTTCTTATCAATGCAATTTCTCCATCTAATATGTCTTCTGACTGCTGGATACTGCTCTATCTTAATTGCTGAAATTCTAACCCTGCTTCTGTTTGCAGCGTTCTTATTTGTTGAACTCTTACTACTTCTTTTACTCTATCTCTAGCTCCTGTGCTAGCTTCAACTATATCTGTATCTCTTCTTACTTCCACCCAATCATCCATACCCTCTAGTCTTCTGCTACAGAAAAACTCTTCCTGATTTTCACTCATGAAAATTTCTTCCTTCTCTGTCTTCAGCAATTATTCAGACTGGTATTTAAAATGCCAGTCATCATCATCATCTCTTCTCTTCTTCTGGACTAAACATCCCTTAGTCCTTCCTTCAGTACCTGCAATAATAAGACAAACATCAAAATTGTAAAATCTTTGTGTCTCTTCTTCCTCTTCTGGCAACACTTCAATTTGTTGCTCCAACATTTCCTCCAGCAACACTCCAAGTTGTTGTTCTGCCATTTCATTCTCTACTCCAAATGTTTTCAGCAAACATTTCAGCCATCTCTCTTGTATAACCATATAATCAATATGCTACAAACTGATTTCAGCATGTTCTTCTTCTTCTTCCTTGATAATCCTCAAAAAATGTCTTCCATTTCCTTGACTGATTCTGGCAATCAGATCAAGTTCTTCAAGTATCGCATTTTCATCTTCTATCAGAGTAAAACTCTGATTATCTACTGCTATAGCATCCCTAGAAGTATTCCTTGCAATCTTCTCTTGGTTATTCAAATAAATAAGCTCTTCCTTGTCATCAGTGACAAATTTATTCATATGAGACCTGACTGTCTCATCTTCCTTCTGCAACAACTCTTCTTCTTTTAAGACAACTCCAAGTGATGGATTGTCTTCTGTAGTCCCTGTCAACACAACCAAATTATTAGTTTCAAAACCACAAGACCTAATGGTCTCAATTGATGATTCAATCACCAATTCCTCTTTCTACAGTTCTAAGTCTTTTATGAGACTTAGAAAATCTTCACTGTCTTCATTCCTCTGTATCTTCACATTCTGCAATCCCATATTCTGAAATTGAGGTTTTCTCTCTTGCATTGAATCTTGTTGATTCAACAACTTAAATTCTTCATTCCATGGATTAAGCATTTCCACAAAATTCTCCTCCTCTTTCAATTGACTGCCCAATGGTGCCAACTTCCCTTCAGCATCAACAAAATCTGCATTCACAAAACAATTGTCAAAACAAAAATCACAAGCCCTCAGTGCCTTTATCTCCTCTACCAGCATCTCAGTATGCTGTCCTAAATTTATTTCCTTCTCTATCAGCACATTAGTATGCTGATTCCAATCCTTGAGACTGTCAGTTAGTCTCTCCTCTGCATCATCCTCTTCAAGGATGTCCCTATGCTCTAGGTCATAAAAATTAACTTCCTCATCCTTAGTCATCTCTGCCTTTACAATCTGAACATCTTCTCTCTGTGTTTTTGTCCTCTGCTCCAGAACACTTAACTCATGCCACAATCCTGGCATCTCATCTGGGAAAACAATCATACTATCTTCAAAAGTCCAGTTTCCTGCTGTCACTACTTCTTCAGCCTTCATCAAAATAGAATTCTGATTTCCCATCTCTGCAATAACTTCAGCTATCTGTGCATCACTCTTCCCTTGGCCATTTAACAAAATCAATTTGTCATTATTAGCATTAATAACAAATTGGTCTTCATCAGACATAACTTTCTTGTCGTCATTGAAGTAATCCATTTCATTAAACAAGGAATTAATGAATTCCTTTTGTTGCTTCAATTCAATTTGATCATCATCTAAAATATAATCATCATATCTTTCTTGGCTACAGTCAGCTTCATTTACCATAGTTTCATCATATGAACTGTCTTCATCAATTCCTGCATTCACACACAACTTGTTAGTTGTAAGAACATAAGACCTCATGGTCTCCCTTGATGATTCAATCATCAAATATTCTTGCTGTCCCAAGTCACCTATAAACTTCAGAGATTCTTCAATGGTGTTCTCTTCAGTCTCTTCAAGCTATCCAACCTACAGCTTCTGGCCATCATCACAATTTAAATCTCCTCTGCTTCCAATATGTTGGAAAGCAGAAACTTTCTCCAACTGTGCATGGACATTTTCAAAACATCTAGCTACTCCATTTCCTTCCTTAGTGACAACATCAACAGTTTGGTCTTTTCCATATGTTCTTCCTGAAAACATATAAAATTTGTCAGATGTAAGGCCATTTGACCTCTTGGTCTCACTTGAAGTTTTAGTCTTCAAGTCCTTCTCCAGATACTCAATCATCCTGAGTAATCTCTCTTTCAACTGAGCATTTATCATTTTCTCTCTCTTCATTTGTAGCCTCTTCCACTTCACCTTCTTCTTCATGAGCCAACCCACTCTCTGGCTTTCCTTTATCATTAGTTCCACTTTGTTGAGCTTCTCTATGATCTCAGCTATCTCTTTCCAATATTCTTCATTGGTGAGTTTCTTCCTCATGCCATTTTCTTTGGCATCTTCCCTCACTCTTCTGTTGTGGCCTCTCTCAGAACCTCTGCAATATCTGCTATGGCTATCAGTAGCCATTTTCTCTTCCATGAGTTATTCACTCACAAGCTGAATTAAGCCTCTACAACAGCAAGCTCTCTTGCTGAAACTTACCTCACCAATCCTTTCCTTCGGATCTGGCTTTTGGAAAGTACTGGTCCCCTTCTGCTGGAACCTTCTGAGCACTCTCTTCTGCTCTCTCTAGGCTTCACTCTACAACTTCTCTCAAGAATGCATATGTTCTTCTTTCATCCAACCTATGTTGGGAATCTTCTAGGTTCTGCCACACTTTCTTCTTCACTCAAAATCCCTTGCTGGATTCTTTCATCATTGCTCTCAAAGTTGTGATCTACTCTTGTTGAGATTTCTTCCTCAATTTCTTGCACTCCGCATTCTGCAAACAAATCCTTCAAACCAGAGTCAAATAATGCTCATCAACTCACCTTCCAAGATCCCTGAATGATATTTCTTCTTCTTTCACCTGCACTGCATCTCTATATGCTGCAATCTTCAAAATATTTTTCTCCCAAATTCGGATTCTGCAAATCTGAATACCTTCACTGCATACTTATTCAAATCTGTAAATTCTATTAAACAGATTTAAACATCAAACTTTCCTCCCTGTTTCAGTACATGTGCATTTCAAAAATTAAATTTCAAAGAGCTATTCCAGCTCTGATACCACTTGATGCCCGGGTTACCTTACTTAACCCACATTTACAACCTTTTCTATGCATGTAAATGCATCCCTGATTTTCTCCCAAATAAATCTCAAGCAGTCTGGGCAACCTCACAATGTTCTATCTCTTGAACTGGAAATTTAAATAAAAGGGTGCGGAAGTTCCCTTATACCTTACCTTATGGTTCATAAAAGCCATACAACCACTTACATAAGCGGAAGCTCTCTTCCTTCAATGGTTAAAGCCATACAACCCATATCCGATGCTCTTATAAGCAAAAAATTTACTTTAACAACCCTTTACTATAGCATGAAATCTTTTCAGAATATTTCATTAAAGGTGAATAACCCAACATTCAACCCCTCTTAAAAAATATCCAAAGTTTAACTTAATATAATGAAACATATCAAACCTCCGACATAACCCTTAATCTCCGCTTTATTTTTCTCGGGCCACACAAACAATATTTAATAAAAATTCAATCACACAAAGCATTGGGCCTTAACTCTAGTTATTGACCCTGCAACTCGGAATTGCGACCACCGTATGATCATCTGCTTCCAAGATCGAATGCCATTTGCACGACCAAACTGCCCGGCCTTTAATTCTTCACTCTCGCTTATCGTTCATGCAACTTCGTGATGTCAGTGCCGTTGATCTCAACTGAATAGAGATTGGATGGAAATCACATTTCTTTTCTACCAAACTTTAAGCCTCCAAAAAAGTGTGAAAAGGGTGGTTTTCGTAAACCACTCCAGGACACGTGTCCGGCAGTGAACTATATCTCATTTTTTTTGGGAATACAGCTTACCATTTTTTAAATTTTGTGAAAACCACTGGTTTCTGCCTCCGAAACTGCCTTCTCCATTCACGCTCCCTGTTCCGCTCCTTTCTACACTCGAGGTTCCACCTCTGCCTTTTTACTACAGTTCATTTGATTCGGGCCTTTGCAAGGTTAAAACGCTCCATCGCATAACTTCAATGGTTCATTACAAAACCACGCTATCGCTTCCACAATTGTGAACAAAGATCAAACAACCCCTCACCATTCACCTCGGTGCTTCCAGTTTCGAACAAAATGCTGACATCATTGACATCGACTCTTCCACTGATTCAAGGCCTTATCTTCGAACTCTATCATAAATTTCTTCCGTTACATAATAGATATCCTCTATCTATTAGAAAATTAACCACACAGGGTCAAATTCACAATAATCAACCACAATTTTCCAGTTATCCATCAAAGGCGTGTAGAAACGCCATTACCCTCAAATTTAAGAGTTTCCTTCACATAGTTAACTACAGAGGTCCAAAACATTCTCACACAGGAATTAAATCATCAAATGCACAGGTAATGCTGAAACAATTTCTTCATTTATACAGTGAAATTACTTACAAACTTCTAGTTGGCCAGATCTTTTAATTTAATGGCCTTCTATTCTCCTACTCTGCCTCTCTAGCTCTCTAACTCTATGCAGCTCTCTGCAGGTCTGCCTATTATGCCTTTTAGGCTTATTTTTATACAAAAACTACTAAAGAATCAATTCAGATTCTTAAGTGACTCAAAAAAACTATAGAACTCCTACAGTTATAAATTTAGCCTAACTCCCAAATTGCTTTGAACTGAATCTTCACATTCTAATCGACTTCTCCTGTCCTCTAATCATGTGAAGGCAGTTACAATTCTCTTTACATTTAATCAAAAGGAATTAAAACCTACTTAATTCATTACATAAGTCTAACTCTCTTGGAAACTCAAAAACCCCTAAGTCTAATAAAACATATGGAATTTGTTTTTGCCTGATGCCCCTGCATCATTATTACTTTGGGAAATAACTTGTATAGGATACGAAAGGTAGTACCGCCTTCTGTCATCTCTTTGACTACTGCAAAACAACGCAGTAAGATTGTTTTCCAAACTAGGAAATTTACTTTCCCTACAACTCACTCACATGGAAAGAAGAATATTGTGGCCACAACCTCGAAACAAGGCTCTCCTCCACAGTTGCAGCAGATGGAAAAAGTCATGGAGGAATACGAGGACATTTTCTCCTCACTCACAGAGGTTCCTTTCCACTGTCAGGACAAGCAATCCATTGATATGATCCCCAACACACCACTGCCTGATGTTGCCATACCTCCTGCAACTACACATGAAGAATCCACACATGTACTATCTGAGGCTGATAAAGAAACACAAATTACTAGACGCATCCAGAATGTTTGCCCGCAGGTCCATGACATATTTGACAAATCTAATACCCATTTCAATAGAATTTACCTCATCTCATGGAGGATCTCAACACAATGGGGACCATTTCTTCCTAAGGAAGGACGAATGAGCCAGGTGTATATCGGTGGCCACCCACCTATTCCATTTGGACCTGCACCCTCAATTCTTGCATCTTTTCACATTCAACACAACTTACTATTTTTAGCAGGTTTTCGGGTCCTACACTCCCGGAGCCGTTTTGGGGCCTTAATGATCTAGGTGGATATTGGTGGCCACCCACCTATTCCATTTGAACCACCACCATTAGTTTGTTCAATTTTTAAGTTGTAGCACAACTTACTATTTTTAGCAGTTTTTTGGGTCCTGAACTTCCAGAGTCATTTTGAGGCCCTAAATGATATTTTTTGGGAAAACCGGGAGAAAAATGGGTCCATGAATTGATGTTCCTAACATCGAAAGTTGTACTCCTTGGATAGATATTTATAACAAGGTATGATACATGTCAAACAGAGATCATATGCCGAAGTTACATCCCTGGGAAGTTGAAACACCAATTTACCCAAACGAGGTCCATAGTTTTGGTGCTTCATCTTCAAGGGTTAGGTTTTTGGACGTTTAGAGTTCTCCATTGTTTCGCAATAATAAATATGCCATTGAGCCTCATTGTAACACATTTTAGAGGCCTGTAGCCGCCACATATCTTCTGAGAGATAAGCTACCAGCACCTTAGCTAGTTTATTTCTATTCTATTTGTAAGCAAATTTCAGTTCTTTGATATTAATAAAATGAAGTGTTATTTCCACTGCATATTTGTATTGATGGCTACATGTGTATTTTTTTGTGTTCCTGCATAAATTTGGATCAATTTATGTGCAAATTATGTGCTAGAGGGGAAAATTTTTGAACACCTTGAGCTTTGAATGTTTATTTAATTGGAGGAGGCCAATAATGGGATCCTTTATAAAAGAGAAAAAAAGCTATTACCTAACCAAGATTGGTCATGGATATAATTTCTTAATTAGCATTATAAATATAATTATAATAAGGAAAACATTTCATTTATAATTAATACTAAGTCATTAAATCCTTTAGAGAGTATCCAAAGACAAGGGAATACAATTTTCACTAATGAAAGGTAATTCTTGAAAAGTTACGAAGTGAAGGTCAACATTAGGCTCATATTTATTCCGAATGGTATACAAGATTTTATACCTACTTGGTATCTAATATAGATCAATTACATACTTGAGGAATCAAATTTAATGGAAATAAACTAGAGTTGTAGCTTGAAGATATTGTTGTTGGATTATCGGGTCCTATTGTATATGAGATCCAAACATCATGAAAAATATCTTATGAATATGAAATATTGTTTAAGAAAAATTATTTTTAATTGTAATGATTTTGATGATATCTCATGAAAATGATATGCGAGTGATATAGGTGAGATAAAAAAATTATATACAAAGTATAGATGATGGTTACTGAGATGGGAAGCCTAGTAACAATGCCACTATGGTCACACTTGAACCCTAGGATATGGTTTGATCATCATGAGTAATGTATATTTCTTTTGTTATGTAAAAGGAAGATATATGGATTCCTTAACTATAAGAATATATAAATTTATTTAACCTTCCTATGCAAGAAATCCTTGGAAAAAAGGATGGCACGAGGGATGACTTGGTAGAGAAGAGGATACTTGATAATGGAGGGTGAGTGACTCCAATGAAGAGAATACATGAATAAATCTATTGTGGAATAATTCATGTCATATGGTGTTGGAGGGGATAGTCAACTAAGTTTAATATCCCAGTCAAGTCAACCATTAAAAATGTATTATAAGTCGGCTGACTCCTTTGTTTAATCGATTAACCAAGTAAGTTTGGATAAGCCAATTGAGAAAGTTAAATTATTGTAACTATCTATAAAGGGGTAAATATGTATGTACTTTACTCCATGTGTTGGTTGGTTTCCTATTGAGATGTATCTAATACAAGTGTGCTTTTGTTGGCTCTCTACTACATTTGTGTCTCTTTTCTCTTCCGTGTGATGCATATTACCCTTTAAGGTTACTTGATATTCCACTTGGTAGCTAATACATACTTTTAACTAGAATACAACATTGGTTTTGATGTCAGTAGTGATTGACCCAAGTTCATATCATGGAAAATTTTAGGGGCTAATATTCGTAGATGGGCTAATTTTCCATGATTTTTCCAAAATTAAATATTCGTAAATTCCCATTGTTTCCTAAAAAAGATTCGCCCAAATTTTATAAGAAACAAAATATTTGAACTTAAAAATTGCCAAACGTTTATAGGCACTATATAAAATCATTAGAACTTTGAATATTTTTACTAAAATATCACCAAGCATTTTATAGTTTTCATATTATGGATTAGTAAGATCGCCAAGGTTTCTAGTATTTAAGATAAATTTGCATCCTTAAAATTTTCCCTGGTTCATATAATATGTTCACATAAATGTTAACCTTGGAAGAGATATAAGAGTGGTGGGAGAGAAATATCAATAACTACTTGAAAATTTAGATAAGGAGGAATGGTCTATATATCATATATGCCAGGGCAAATTTACTCATTGAAGTGTGTGAGAATTTCATTGAAACAATGTCGTATAAATAAATAAATATATTGACCAACCACCTAATGAAACAAACAAAGATGATGTCCATTAATCCTAAAATTAACTAAAAACGAGATAAGGAATTTTCATAAGTCCATAGAACAAATATTGGACGATTTCTATGAGGAGAAGGTAATAAAGGAATGCATTTTTTGTTAAAAAAAAAACCAAGGTTCTATGAAAATTTTTGTTGCAGGTTTTTTTATACTATACTTGATTTACTACATAATTTTTTGTTGAAAATACAAGAACAAAATATTAGTTTGACCTTGCCTTAGTCAAAATAGAGAAAATTTAAATTTCCACATCAGCAGAATCGTAGAGGTAGTTAACTGAGTTGAAATGACTCTTGTCACTCAATTAACTCAATTAATTTGAGTTGGGGAAGCTTTAGTTAGTTTAATATGATTGATTTCTAATTTGTAACAATATATTTTAGTTAAGTTGAGTTATTGTCAGTTAAACCAGTTTGAACTGTTGGAGAAACTAGTGGAAGGTCAATTTGTGCAGTGTAGCTTCAATCGCACTCATTGGTCATCTATCTAACTGATCAATCAACCCAAAAGAATTGTTGCATGAAAATAATTTACCCAGTTCAGATGGATATTTGAAGCCAGTGTACTATCAGTTGTAGACTAGTCCCATGTGTATAGGTGGTGCATGTATTCGAAGGATGGATATATAGGAATTGCACAATCCAATTGAGGAATTTCCATAAAAAATAGGGGTTGATTCCTCAAAGAAAAACACAAAGAAATATGATCTTGAAGGCTTCGAAAATTGGCTGAGTATTGGCCAAGATTAATCAGTCAGGCAGAGATATAGACTATACACTTGCATCATGTTCTCTGCCTTGAGAAAGCATTAAATTTCATCTCGATTCTTTGATTAATGTGATACATATAGTAAGGGTTTTTGAGCAATTTCTTTCGCCTAGAAAAATATTTTTTCATGTGTGATGTTTCTTCTTGCATGATAATGTTATGTGTTCTTGATCGTGAAATAAATTCCTCAGATAAGTACAGTAGCTTCTAATATTTTGATTTCGTAAATTTCACAAGCCGTTTAGAATCTACACATTAATCTCTACATGGTATCAGAGTAGGAATCATAGTAGAGTAGAGATTTCAATTTTTTATTTGTGCAAGAGGATCAAATTTGCAGGATCAATTCTTCAGAGCTAGAAGGATGGATTTCTATGGACTAAGACTTGATTATTTCCTTGAGATAAGTTTGAATTATGTTTCTTTGATGGACCACATGGAGGTCGTAATAGAAGATAATGGGTTTAAGGCATTCATTGATAATGATATCTAGAAACCAATAACAACTGATACTCATATTCTAGCAGAATGGAAGATGTGTGTAGTCAAGGTGAGGAGAATAATATTCGAGGGAGTATGATACCATATTTTCTCAAATCTCCATGGGAAAGAGACTCCGTATGAAATGTGGAAAACATTAACAGATATGTTCGAGAATAGCAACGACCATAATAAATTGGCACTCAAGGACAAGATTCAATGTATAAAGATGCAGAATAATGAATAAATTTAATAGTATTTGAGCAGGTTCATGCAATGTTGTGATGAACTTATAGGAGTTGGTTTCATAGTCCTAGATGATAATTTGGTGAGTGTAGCCCTTCTAGGAATTTTCAAGAGCTGGCACAACTACCAAGATTTGGTAGATGGGAGGGAGAAAATACCAAATTGGGAGTGACTAGGGTCTGATTTGGTATAATAGGAAATAAGGAAGAATACCCGAGAAGGGACTTCATACAAGGGCGAGGATAAAGAAACTTGTGCCTTGGAATGAAAGGCAAAGAAGGGAAAACAAAATAGATTCCAATCCAAACCAAAATCCAGTCAAGGGGGCAAGAATAAATAATTGTCCATAATCAAATGCTTAACTGTCATGAACTTGGGCGCTATGCCACGAAATGTCTGCACAAGAAGGAAATAAAGAAGACCTCATTAGGAGCCATAGGTGAAGCTTTGGCTTCATAATTCGAGCTTTAATTCATGCTCATTGCATGCGCGGAAAGCAAAATGATGGAAAGTGTATGGTATCTCGATAGTGGTCCCTCTTTCCACATAACAGGGAACAAAGAATTTTTCAGTCACTTGGAGGATAAATATCTCTAGATGCACATCATGATGGGGGATGACAGAAGTACAACATGATGAGAATCTACATAGTCACCTTTTAGAGGGATTTGGGCTCCCCTCTCAGGATCAAGGATGTGATGTTTGTACCAGGTCTACATAAAAAATTCATTTCCATCGTAGTTTTGGAAGGCTGTGGCTATGATGTGATATTCAACAAAGGGAAGGAATTCTTGAGACACATTGCCATCAGAAAATTCAAGAAAAATGGGGTTTGATTGAAGAACCTCTATAGGTTGTATGTGGAAGATTGTGTTGCATTGAGCACAAAGGCGAAGAAGGTGAATATTTGAGAAGACTTGGGAACTATGGCATAGAAGACTTGGTAATTTTCATCATGGAGCTTTGTATATCAGGAAGAAGATCAATACAAGACTCCCCAAAGGAGCACTAGAGTAGTAGGATACTTGCAAAGGGTGTACCTTGGGGAACTACACAAAATACACCTTCAATGATTAGGACAACAGGGTGCATGTAGTCTTTGAAAGGATCCACTCTAATGGTTGTGGACCTTTGTCGACAACCTCCACTGTCAATCACATGTATTATGTTATATTTTTAGATGATTTATCACAAAAATGATGGATCTTCTTCATGCAAAATAAAGACAAAAAATTCTCTAATTTTGTTGAATTTGAAGCACTTGTTGAGAAAGAAACTAGAAATAAAGTAAACTCTATCAAGAGTGATAATGAAGGTTAGTACGTGTTGAATGAGTTTAAAAATTTATGTATAAAGGAACATGGTCAACGGGAGTTGAAAACACCCCACAACCCATAGCAGAATGAGGTGGCTGAGAGGAAGAACATAAGTATTCTGGGAGTGGTAGGGGTGATGTTGCATGACCAAGGCCTACCACTACACTTGTGGGCTAAATCATGTAACACAATGGTCTATTTATAGAATATGAGTCATCATCAGATTATTGGGATTAGTACACCAAAATAAGGTTTTTCAGGGAAGAAACCATGTGTTTCACACTTCAGGATCTTTAGAGCATCAGTATATTTCCATGTCTCCAAGGAATCAAGGAAAAATCTAGAGTTGACAACAAAATTGGGTATATTTGTGGGGCACATAGAAACACCTCACAACTATCATGTGTACCTTCCATCCCTCATAATGATAGTTGTTAGAATGGATGTGATGTTTTATGAGAAGGAAATGACATGTTATCATGAGAGGGAGCTTTAGTTGCATTCAGATCAAGAGATTTTGTCTCCAAGGGAAGAACCTCAGGAAGTTTTGAAGAAATCGCAAGTAGAGGAGAAGATAGTGGATACATCTGTTCAAGAAGATACATCCATATAAGGAAGGAAACAGATGAGGGAATCTAATAGATTATTGCAAGATGTTAGAGAAAATTTTGGGGCTCCCACTTCACAACTCAGGCAGAGGAGGTCACCAGATCGGTACACTGACTACTTGGCTCTTATGACTTATCTAGTGGAGATATAACCATCCTAATTCAAGGAAGAAGTAGAGAATCCTATATGGGTTGATTCTATGGTAGAGGAATATTATTCCATAGTAAGAAATAATGTTTTGGAAGTGGTCCCTAGACCAAAGGTTAAATAAGTTGTGGGTTCGAGATGGATTTACAAGGTGAAACATGCACGAGATAAAAACATAGAGAAATACAAGGCTATATTTGTGGCGAAGGGGTTATTTCAGGTTGAGGGAGTTGAATATAAGGAGACCTTTTCTCTAGTATCAAGGTACTCTTCCATCAGATCAATTCTAGCATTGACTACATATATGGGGTGGAAGATCCACCAAATGGATGTGAAGAAAACATTCCTCAATGGAGTTATTGAGGAGGAGGTGTACATCAAGTAACTAGAAGGTTTTGACACCTTTGACAGAAAGTTTCATGTGTGTAGACTCAAGTGAGTGTTGTATGGATTGAATCAAGCACTCTATGCTTAGTACAATAAGATTAATAGTTATCTCACCGGTTTGGGCTTCACCAAAAGTTAAGAGGATTCAAACCTCTATCACATTTTGGTAGAAGGTAAATTTTTTATTATTTTCTTACATGTTGATGATTTTATTTTAACTGGTGATGAAAACATGATCATATCTTGCAAGGAGTATCTTCCAATGAGATACTTCAGAAGTTCTGCATGCAAAATTGAAAGCCCATGGAGACACATGTAGCGACCAACTAGGGGAAGTAGTATGCCACTTCAAGTGAGGAATTGGATGTTGTTGTTTATAGGAAGTTGGTGGGTTAACTCATGTACCTTGTGAACACACAACCATACATGTGATATGTAGTCAAATAGTTGAGTCAAGATATGGTTCAACCAACCATTTTTTTTTTAGGGATAATAAGCATGTTCCACGGTACATCATAGGCACTACTAAGTTTGGACTATGGTACAGATGGACAAAGGGAGTGAAGCTAAATGGCTTCATAGATGTAGATTGGGTGAGGATTTCATGAGACTAGAAGAGAACATCAAGAGTAATTTTTAGTGTTGGGTTAGAAACAGTTTCTTGGTATAGTAGGAAGTAGAGATATGTGGCACTTAGCTTAGCAAAAGCAGGGTACATGGCTGCCATTCAAGAAACATGTCAGGAAATCTGGACGAGAAATCTTCTTGTTGTGTTATTTGGTTATTTTATGGATCCTACTATGATTTACTATGATAATCAGAGGTGCATCAAACTCTTTCAAAACATTTTTTTTCATGATCGATTCAAGCATATATATATATATATATATATATATATAGTATCACCATCTACGAGATTGTGTGGAAAGGAGGATCATGTTGTTGCACTACATTTCTATAGAGGAACAAGATCCAAACATCTTGGAAAATGCTTTATCAAAAGGAAAAATAAAGTTTGATAGATGTAATATTTTTCAGTGTTGTACCTGTTTCTCGTAGGGAGTTCTTGGCTACAGAAACTACACCAAGAAACCAACTCAACCAGTTTTTAGGTTCAATTTTTCCCTTGAACTAGAGGGCGCTCCCTCAATAGTTATGCGGCCTTGTTTAACTTTGTTCACTATCACTGGACAACAACCTATGAATCATAATGGAAAGATTAAGGATTTAATGGGGTTGTTGCTAATGATTGCGCAATTCCTATTAATGAATGAAGCCCTCCTTTGCAGAGTCCTTTCTCAAAGTGTCAGCTTCTAGCCTAACAGAAGAAATTAACATTTTAAAGGATTTGAAAGAAGAATATAAGGGTATTCCTGATGATTAAGGTGTGGGAAAAAATAATTAATTAACTAGGAAAAATTGGATGCAAGTAGAAAGCTTCTATAGCCCAACAAAACAAATTCAGGATAAGATGGAAGGACAAATAATAACTAGTTCAAAGAGGAGCTAATTCAGATAGACATTCCAATATACTAATCTCCTTAAAAATTATAAACTTGCAAGGGATTTCATAGAGATTGAACCTAAATCGATTATTACCCAGCTCTTCTATAATACTTTAAAGAAATGCAGAAAAAAAGTTAAGGAAACACTAGAAAGACATACTAGAAATAGAAATTTTGTCATAAACTGGACCCTGAAGGCTTTGATAAGGAGTTCTATATTAGAAGTTTACAAACCTAAAAGGTTTTGACATCAAAATCCCACATTTTTATTATTAAAACTCATAAAATATATAGGAATACAAACTCCTAAACTGTTACAAACTTCCAGGAACAAAATCTTGAACAAGAAACTAAAGATAAATAATCTTCGAATATTCTGCCAGAAGTTTGGAACTGTTTGGAAATACGGTGCCTTGATATTTGGAATATTGAATGACTCTTGAGTCTCCTCCTTTGAATCTTGAACTACTGATTTTTTCTTTGCCAAAAAGAGTTAATGAAATCTCATGATAGTCCCTTCAAAACTGGATTTTTTGTCTTTATTCCCTTTGTCTTTGATTTAAATTTCTAGTTAAATCCAAGCTATTGGAATTTCCTTAATCTTAGTTATATGATTTTGGTGATGCACTACGTTCATGTCTAGATTTCTCAGATGTAATTTTCACTTTGATTTCATGACATGCTAGTAGAAACATGGTTTTTGTGTTAGGTTCTTGTGCATCCCAAAGAAATGTCAAAACATCATGTAATGCACCCAAAAACATAATGATAAACCAACCTTTACAATACCATGGCATAATCAAATCCTTGGAGGTGAGTAGTAGCTAACGTTGTAGCGTCTGTTCATTAAACTATATCTTGAACTTGTGAACATGCTTCTTGATAATAGCCTTCGTCACCTTAATTACCAACATCCCATGCAAATTTCTAGCACCACTAGGAACACTATCTCCAACTTTATTCTCAAGTGGGTTAGCCTCTCCTACTAAGTGATCCAAAAACAAAGCAAATGAAATGGTGTGAAAGAAGCCATCTCAAAAACCACATCTTACAAATAGTCTGATTTGAAACCACGAGGTCAAGAAATATAAAAATCTTCTATTGATTTTCACCATTTCCAAATGCAAATAGGAAAAAATAGCTTTCCATGATCAAATAATTTCAATTGATAAGGCTGAGAAAAGAAATTTTCATAGTGTGGACTAAATTTTTTATTTCTGGTTGCATATGGACATTTACAACTTGAAAAATCTAGCATGTTTAACTCATGCTCGTTTACGTAAATTGGGTGTAGATAATCTATTCCAAAATTTTCCAAAAATGAAAGCTATAACAAAACAATAGCGCTCTAGAATGTTTGTGGATAAAATTTTGTCTCTTCCTTCATCTCTTGCATTTCTAGAGAAGCTATTGTTGTATTTTCAAAGAGAACCAGAGATAAAGAATCATCACTATTAGTTCTACAGTTGGTAGTGATGAATCGAATGATAGCCTCATACACATATCACAACCTACAATTGTGTCGAGATATAAATCTGGCCATGGTTGGTTTTATATAAGAACTGGACATTGACCCAGACTTGTCAATAAAAAAAACCGCATTTTGTGGTTTTTTGTTGGAATGATCGTAGTTATACTAAAATCTTGTCTTAGAGATCAACCACTTGGAGAAAAAAAAATCTCGCGTAAATATTGGCATCAATATGTTGCCCAATATTTTCCATCAGAATGAGAAACACAACTTCTGTTATAAAAGTTGTATGATGAGAAATATCTCATAGCCAAATTTAGCAATTTTACCATATAACTGAATAAAAACTAAGCAATCATGAGATCCTTGACAGTATTTCAAATGTTTTAGCTTCGATAATGTATTGCGGTCATAATCCCAAAACATCCATGCTCGCAATTTTTCAGAAATAAGATGAACTCGTATGCATTTTTTTCCATATGAGGATTTGGGCTTTCTCATAGCTAATTGCAACAAGAATCCACCATGAATCATGATACCTTTGTGCAATGGTTATGAGTGTCTCAAAATGGTGTGGGATCTTGGCCTGCAACTAGATCATTGACATTTGAAACAAACCATTGGAACTTGATTACATAACTGGGAAGTCTATATGACATGTAGGATGACATGGAAAAGTTTGCAGGATGGCGGGGAAGGGAGATAACGGTCAACGAGTGAGCGAAGGTGGTTCTGGAGCTGACCTGGAGGGGTGGGGGTGGGGGGTGGGGGATGTGGTCTCAATGGGAGGATGACACGTAGGCGGTGGTGGTTTTGGTAAAATAACTTTACCCAGTCCCCCCCTCCCCCCTCCCCCTTGGCGGATATCTTTTGGAAACACTGGGGTTTGTGGTTTGGATGTGGGCCATTGATCTGAATGTGCTTGATCTTAGCCCTTTAAACCTGCAGACAGTTTATTTGATGCATACTATATAATCATATCATTTAAAAAAAATGATTAACCATATTAACATACTTTTATCTAAAATAAAACTTAAGAAACATTTTGGGCAACACACTCTTTTTCCCTTTTTATTTTCATTTAAAATAAATAAATTTCATCTTTTATTTTATTGCTACTTGTCTAACCTATCAAAGCAAGATATGTTACAACATCGGCTCCAATGGGTACTTCTTCCCCTTATGGGATGCATAGAACTAGAACACCAACTTCCTTATCCATTGGGAAATGGAGTCATTCCATAAAACCATCAACCATACATATGCCCTCATATAAAAATATAACCATTCCTCATAGATCAATCCTATCATTTGAACATTCTGCTACTGCATGGTAAAACATGTAACTATGAAATGCAATTATATGCCTACACTAATTCAGATACTTGTTCACACTGAAATCTGGAGATGAAAATTTCTAAAGACAGAAACTATAAACTGGTTTATCATATACTATTTAAATCACACCACTCAATCCCACACACCTCTATATAATGGAAATTGAAAGCTTTACTCTCTTAGGTTTAATCTACTTTCCAATGTAACCAAGTGAGGAGTGGATTTATTAACAAACCATGTTGCCAGTAGCTGAAAATATGAAATATATGTACAATATAAACATCAAATCCCATAGGAAACTTATACTTATGGGTGAAATTTAACAACTGCATCCTCTATGGAAATATTATTTTGTTGATCATGGCTGCAGGGAAAAGACATATACTACCTATTTTAAGTGTCAATGAACCTTGCTAGCAGTAAAGGCAGCTGAAATATTGAAATAGTGGGATCGGTAATCCAGTGGAATCGCCATATGAAAAAGTGGAGTTTCCAGGTGAAAAAAATGCAACCAATAATAAATGGCTACTCCATGTTCACCAACAAGGAATAGATCTAATCTTTATCATGATCCAAGGAAAATTGTCTTCGTCACTTCGATCCCCAACAACAGTGCAAAATGTTGTACTTTTTTCTCGTAGGTAGTTCTTGGCTACAGAAACTACACTGAGAAAGAAACTTGACTAGTCTTTAGGTTCTTGAGTGGAGACATCCACTCTAGAAGATACATCCATAAAATGAAGGAAACAAACTAGGGAAGCTAATAGATTATTGCAGGATCTCAAAGAGAATTTTGGGGCACCCACTTCACAATGCAAGAAGAGGAGGTCACTAGCTCGACACACTGGTGACTTGAATCTTATGACTTAGCTAGTAGAGACAAAACCATCCTCATTCTTGAAAGAAGTAGATCAACCTATATCGGTTGATGCTATGGTAGAGGAATATGATTCCATAGTAAGAAACAATTTTTGGGAAGTGGTCCCTAGACCAGAGGTTAAATCAGTGGTGGGTTTGAGATGGATTTACAAGGTGAATCATGTAGCAGAAATAAGCATAGAGAAATACAAGGCTAGATTTGTGGCCAATGGGTTCTTTCAGGTTGAAGGAACTGACTATGAGGATACCTTTTCTCTAGTATCAAGGTACTCTCCCATCAAATCAATTCTACCACAGACTGCATATATGGGGTGGAAGATCCACTAGATGGATGTGAAGAAAATATTCCTAAATGGATTTATTGAGGAGGAGGTGTACATCGCGTAACCATAAGGCTTTAAGACCTTTGATAGAAAGTTGCATGTGTGCAGACTCAAGCGAGTGTTGTATGGATTGAATCAAGTACCTTGTGATTTTAACTAGTGATGAAAAAATGATCATATTGCAAGAGTGTTTAAAATGAAGGACATGGGTCTCATGGACTATTTCATTAGATTGGAAGTATGGCAAGGAGAAGGGGAACTGTTTGTCTCTCACGGAAAGTATTCCAATGAGATACTTTAGAAGTTCTCCATGCAAAATTGCAAGCCCATGGAGAAACATATAGTGACCAACTTGAGGATGAAGGATGCCACTTCAGGTGAGCAAGTGCATGCTAGTGTTTATAGGAAGTTGGTGGGTTCACTAATGTACCTTGTGAACACACAACCATACATGTGCTATGCAGATAACTAGTTGAGCCAAGCTATAGTTCAACCAACCAATTTATTTTGGAGGGCTAGTATGCATGTTCTACAATACATCAGAGGCACTACTCAGTTGGGACTATGGTGTATATTGACAAAGGGGTGAAGCTATATGAATTCACAGATGTAGATTGGGATAGGATTCCATTAGACTGGAAGAGCACATAAGGAGTAATTTTTAGTGTTGGTTGAACAAAGGTTTCTTGGTGTAGCAAGAAGTAGGGATATGTCCCACTTAGCTCAGCAGAAAGAGTACATGGCTTCCAGTCAAGCAACATGTCTGGATATATGGAAGAGAAAGATTTTTGTTGTGTTATTTTGTTAGATGATGGATCCTACTATGATTTACTATGATAATAAGAGTTGCATCAAGATTTCTAAAAAATATGTTTTTCATGATCGATATATATATATATATATATATATATATATATATATATATATATATATATATATATATCACCATCTATGAGATCGTGTGTAGAGGTGGATCATGTTGTTGCAGTACATTTAGATAGAGGAACAACATGCAGACATATTGAAAAATTCTTTATCAAGAGGAGAAATCAAGTTCCATACATGCAGGATTTAGGTCGCAGATAATCCCTTTCTTGCAAAGAGGTAGTGTTGAAAATGCAGCAAGAAAATCTCATTTTGACCTTGCCTTAGTCAAACTACAGAAAACTTGAATTTCCACATCAAAAAAATCTTTGAGGTAGGTAATTGAGGTGACATGGATATTTTCACTCATTTAAATCAGTTAAGTTGAGTTTGGGAAGCTTGAGCTCAGTTCAATATGATTGACTGGTAATTTTTAGCAATCTATTTTAGTTAAGTTGAGTTATTGTGCGTTAAACTAGTTCCAACTATTGGAGGATCTAGTGGAAGGTGAAGTTGTGCAGTGTAACTTCAATCACACTCAGTGGTCATCCAATTAACTGATCAATTAGCTCAAAATAAGTATTGAATCCAGAGAATTCTAGTTACCTAGTTGAGATGGAGATTCCAAGGTAGTGTACTATTAGTTGTAGACTAGTCCCATATGTACAGGTGGTGCATGCAATCAAAGGATAGGCCTACAAGAATTGCGCAATATATTTGAGGAATATTCCTAAATAATAGGGGCTAATTCTCTCAATGAAAAACACAACAAAATAGGATCTTGTAGGCTTGAAAATTTGGTTAATTATTGGCTAGGTTTAGACAATCAGGCAGAGAGATAGACTTTACACTTTCAAGGTGTGCATAGGCTTCAGAAAGCATTGTATTTCATCTCTATTCTTTGATTAATGCAATACAAATAGTAAGGGGTCTTGAGCAGTTTCTTTCCCTTAGATAAATATTTTTTCATGTGTGTTGTTTCTTCCTGCATGCCAATGTTATGTGTTCTTGATCATGAATTAGCTTCCATAGATCAGTAGAGTTGCTTCTAGTCTTGTGATTTCATAAATTCCGTGAGAAGTTTAGAATCTACACACTAATTTCTACAATTTATACTTGATAAAAGAGTCAGTTATATAGTTGAATATTGACCACCGATGCAAACCCCAATAAAATATGACCACAATAAGTGTCAATAGGACTGGGAGAGTTTTCTTGATGTCCATTGTAAAGGCATAAGAGAGGTGCGAAACTACTTGTTTGGTAAATGGAAATGTTCAACACAACCTTTTTCATTGAAAAAGAGAAATTTAGGTCAATGATTGGGGGGGGGGTAGATGTTTGTGATATATAAACAGAAAATAAGAAAGAATATAAGTAAATTAATAGTGATAGTGTGATGAAAATGGTTGGTTTCAAGAATAAAAGAGTGTAAAATTGATTATGAACATGATGAGGAAACTAAACAAAGAATTCAATGTCATATACAAAGTATAACAACCAATTTAAATTCAAAAACCAGAAAGGGACAAAAGATAATAAAAAATTGCAAGAGATAAGGGAGAAAAAAATAATCTAGAATTAATAACATAAAGAAGTTCGAGAGTTGTAGATGGAAGATGCACAAGAATCCTCTGAAGGTAGCAAAGAGCACCCAGAATGGAGGGGAATATCATCATTCACTCCAAAAGGAATTAATAGTATACAATTAATCCCTAGTAGGATTATAGATAGTATCAGAGTTGTTGAATCTAGACCAACAATTCTCTGATCCCCTATCACAGGTCTATTAAGTCTCACTATAAGAAATTCCTCCAAAAAATACCCCATATTCATTTAGAACCTTCCTCACTTTTGGTATAGGCAAGATGAACATGAAAATTTAAGAGACTATCTCCTAATTAAAATAAAAATAGTTAACCAAACTTGGATGAATAATAATGAAAATGAAGATATGTTTCTCCATATAAGAAATCTCATGAACGTACCCCCCTATCCAGAATAATATCTAGCATGGAAGAATAAGATAGAACCCAGGATGAAGAAATAATGAAATCTATAAGGAACCGATATGTTAAGTACATAGATAAAGGGTGTTAAATAAATAACAACTTGGAAAATTTTGCAAGTGTCTTAGTTGAAGATAAAAGGTGAACCCTGTTAGCCCTCATTTTTCCCAAAAATATTTTTATGGGTCTGGACTTCCTTTTCCCTTAAAAATACCTATTTTAATCATTTACGACGATATGTTCTTATAGTTTTCCCATAATAATACCTTCATAAGGTGTTTTGATTAAAATTTTAATTTTTGAACTTTCATATAATTAAATGCATTGTGGAAAAGAATTGCAGGTTCTAGTAGATTTTGAAATTCATCATTCAATGTCATATTTACAGTCAAGCTAGGTGAAATTGAAGACATGACTTTTTCAGATATCCTAGAATGGTGAAATACCTAATCGTTCAAGCTAAAATTACCTTGATATTTCTGGTCAATGAATGATCAACGTGGGCATATTCACAGCTAAAATGTAGAAACAATTCCTAAAAATGCCCATATTCAAATTCTCAAAATCAGATCGATGATCTGAGTGTTAGAGCATTCAGCGCAGCTAAATAAAAGACAAGCAACAACAATTAAACCAAGCACATAAGACACAGAGGTTTTAACGTGGTTCACCCAACCAATCTGGGCTACGTCCACACAACAGGGCATTGGCAATCTTATTAATCAAAAAGGAGATTACAAACTATCACACACACAAACCATCCGTATGGATACCTGCTTTATAGCAAGGAGAATCTAACTGCCTCATAAATCCTCTCACATCAAATTTAGGATGCATTAACTCTCTC
Source organism: Pinus albicaulis (assembly GCA_034641835.2). Classification (NCBI taxonomy): domain Eukaryota; kingdom Viridiplantae; phylum Streptophyta; class Pinopsida; order Pinales; family Pinaceae; genus Pinus; species Pinus albicaulis. Next base: position 165,644,401 of record CM076578.1, on the reverse strand, counting down.
CCAACAACCTGGAGCTTATCTAGCAACAAATTCCTAATTTTTGTCACCTACTGAGATTTTTCCTATTTTATTTAAAACAGAAAATCTCAACAATCTCCACCTTGACAACAATTAGCCTGATGCCCTATTCTTTATTATTTTATCTTTTCTGCAAGCCAAGAGAAGCCAAACACCAACGTAGCTTCTCTAACAAAACTGGTTTCGTGAACATGTCTGCACAGTTTTCCTTTGTATGCACCTTTTCAAGAGAGACTCCCCTTTCAGTAATAACCTGTCTTACAAAATGGTACTTAATTGGAATATGCTTTGATTTAGTATGATAGGCCGGATTCTTAGCCAAATGTATTGCACTTTGACTATCACAAAGTAACCTGATGTTGTCCTGTAACCTACCAAACTCACCAAGCAAACCTTTTAACCAAACCGCCTCTTTGCAAGCATGCGAAGCAGCAATGTATTCTGCTTCAGTAGTGGATAAAGCAACAATGTTTTGTAGCTTTGACATCCAGCTAATAGCTCCACCTGCAAGAGTAAAGACATACCCTGAAGTTGACCTTCTCTTATCCAAATCACCTGCAAAATCAGAATCAATATACCCGCAAACAGATTCACTACTCTTATTGTAAGTGATACAATAACTACTTGTGCCTCTCAAATACCGAAGCACCCATTTCACTGCTGACCAGTGTTCTTTACCCGGATTTTCCATGTACCTGCTGACAACCCCAACTGCATGTGAAATATCTGGTCGAGTACAAACCATCGCATACATCAAACATCCTACTACATTGGCATATGGAACTCGAGACATATAATCCTTTTCTTCATCTGTATTAGGAAATAAACCCGAAGAAAGCTTGAAATGGGAAGCGAAAGGGACTGATACAGGCTTCACATTATTCATACCAAACCTCAAAAGTATTTTCTCAATATACTTCTGTTGTGATAGCCATAGCTTACCATTGCTCCTGTCTCTGAAAATCTCCATGCCCAAAATCTGTCTTGCTGCTCCTAGATCTTTCATATCAAATGTCCTTGCCATCTGAGTCTTCAACCTGTTGATTTCTTCAATGCTTTTGCTTGCTAAAAGCATATCGTCAACATACAACACTAAGATAATGAACATGCCATTACTTAACTGCTTAAAGTAAACACGATGATCATATTCACTTCTTATATATTTTTGACTCAACATGAAAGAATCAAATTTCTTGTACCACTGTCGAGGCGACTGCTTCAGACCATACAATGACTTCTTGAGCCTGCAAACAAATTTCTTATTGCGATGCTGAACAAACCCTTCCGGTTGTTCCATATAAATTTCCTCATCTAAATCACCATGTAGAAATGCAGTCTTAACATCTAATTGCTGCAACTCTAAATCAAGCAAAGCCACTAATGCTAACACAATTCTAATTGAAACAATTTTAACCACTGGTGAAGAAATCTCATGAAAGTCTATGCCAGCTTTCTGAGAAAATCCTTTTGCAACCAGCCTTGCTTTGTATCTGTCTTCTGAATCATTCACACCCCGTTTCACCTTGAAAACCCATTTACATCCTACAGTTTTCCTGCCTTTCGGAAGTTCAACCAGATCCCATGTGCCATTCTTACCTAAGGCCATCATTTCTTCCTTCATAGCTGCTTTCCACTTATCACTTTTCGAACCTTCTATAGCTTCCTGATAGCACATAGGCTCATCATCGTTAGCGGTCAAATCAACTGAAGTAACATAATCATCATACCTTCTAGGAGCCCGTTTTATTCTTGTTGACCTCCTTAAAGCTGTTTCTGGTGCTTCCACAATTTCCTGACTGCCCTCTGCAGGAACTTCTTCATGACCAGCATCTGAGACCTGTTCATGCTCTATATCTGAACCCTATTCATAATCTGATTCTGAAACATGTTCATGACTAGTATCTGAACGATGGTCATCATAGCTATCATTAGAAGAGCTTTCAAACTGAATGTGTTGTAAATCAGATACATCATCCTGTTTCAATCTACTATCTACATCTAACTGTAGAAGAGAGGATTCATTAAACTTTACATCTCTGTTGATGATGATTTTGCGGGTAGTAGGATCCCACAATCTATATCCCTTTGTTCCAACACCATACCCAACAAATATATACCTTTTAGACTTTGGATCTAACTTAGTTCGCTGATGTTTAGGCACTAGAGCATATGCATCACAACCAAACACTCTGAGTTTAGAATAGTCACAAGGATGTCCTTTCCATACCTCTTGCGGAATCTTGCAGTCTATTGCCGTCGATGGAGATCGGTTTATCACATAACAAGCTGTTGCCACTGCTTCTGTCCACAACTCCTTCTGCAAACTAGCGTTACTCAGCATACTCCTTGCTCTCTCTAAAAGAGTCCTGTTCATGCGTTCAGCAACTCCATTTCGCTGAGGAGTATAAACAGTGGTCTTATGTCTCTCGATCCCTGCATCCTTGCAATAGCTGTCAAACTCCTTGGAAGTAAACTCACCACCATTGTCAGTTCTTAAACATTTTATTGTTCTACCAGTGATGTTTTCTACCAATGCTCTAAACTGCTTGAAAACTGAAAAAACATCAGACTTTCTTTTCAACATGTAGACCCACACCTTCCTAGAAAAGTCATCAATGAACGACACAAAATATGACGAGCCACGATATGACGCTGTAGGGGCTGGACCCCAAACATCTGAATGAATATAATCAAGTATCCCTTTACTAGTATGTTTGCCTGTTTTAAATTTTTGTTTACTTTGTTTGCCAAACAGACAATGTTTACAGAAATCTAACTTTCCAGACCTTAGATTAGGAAGTAATTTGCGATCAGCCAAAATTTTCAACCCTCTTTCGCTCATATGGCCCAACCTTTGATGCCATAGGCGAATGGAACTACTGTCATGTTCAGACACCATAGACACATGATCTGACCCTGTACCTCCTTCTAATTGAAATAGATTTCCTACTTTCTTAGCTTTCATAACTAGTAAAATGCCTTTATAGATTTTCATAACTCCACCTTGAATTACAGTTTTATATCCATTCGAATCAAGTGCTCCTAATGAAATCAAATTTTTTCTTAAATCTGGTACATGCCTTACATCAGTTAATATTCTAGTTGTCCCATCAAACATTTGCAGTTGTATGCTCCCAATCCCCACAATATTACATGTTACATCATTACCCATGTAGACAACTCCATCATTAATTGATTTATATTCCTTAAACCATTCTCTATGAATACACATGTGGTTTGATGCACCGGAATCTAACAACCAATGTTGACCATGATTTGACATATTAACAGACAACACTTCGTCGCTCATACCTGAACCAGATGCCGAACCTGTATCTGTCACATTTGCCTCCTTCTTCTCTGTCGAAGAATCTGCTTTAGAAGTTTGCTGCTGTCGCTTCCAGCAGTCCTTCTTCAGGTGTCCAGTTTTCCCACAATGCCAGCACTTCACCTTTGTCTTCTTTCCTTTACACTTTGAACGAGAGTTGCTACGCTTTCCCCTGGATTGTCTCTCTCTCGAGCGACCTCTGGCCATCATTACCTCTGATGTAGAGGTTTCTGCATTCGACCTCTTCCTCGTCTCCTCAGACAATAAGGCTCCAACCACATCGTCCTCAAAACGGGCACTCTGAGTTTTCGCCATCTTGTAGCAACCAAAAAACAATAATCTCCAGAACCCAACTTTAAATAAATGAAGTTTGTGTTTTAAAAAATTCCTTTGCCTTTAAAAACAAACAAATATCTTCCCTTTGTACTCCACATACAAATTTCTGCAATGTGCACTTATATGCCTTTGCTTTCATACCATATGCGAATGGTATATAAAAACTTTCAAATAAACTCCACCTTAAAAAAGGGCCTAAATACCATATACAAATGGCATATTACAATTTAAACAAAGCCCATTTAAATCGATTATTTAAAAAAAAAAATATCGATTTTAAAATACAATCCAAATCGATTTATTATAATTGAGCCACCCTTCTTATATAATCGATTTCATACTTTTATAAAGCCTCTTTTAAATTGATTTACCATATGCCTTTTAAAAAATATCGATTTTCGGCAATCCAAATACAAAGGTAAAATGCAAATCGATTTTATATAAAGGCATTCAATATATATAACGGCATTGATCTTTCACGTTTTGCAGGTGCTGCCTCAACTACGGCATTTAAAAAAAAATATGTCGATTTAAAAACAAGAAACCAGTGATGCACTAACCCTGCAGAAACGCCTCTGCTCACCAGCACGCAACTCCTTAACACGCACCAGCTGCCCGACTTTCTATTGACTTTGAGCTACTCGTTGTTTCGATATCCGGAACTCCACGCAGGTAAGAAAAAAGGCTCCAGCACGTTGCTACGCCAGCATTTTCAACAACGCAACACCGCTGTAATACAACAGCAGTTTCCACAACGCACTCCGACGCAGATCTGTTCCCTCCACGCAGTTGGACAGTAATCAACAGCACCAGCACTCCAAAATCGATTTGAATGAACCTTCAAATAAAAACGATTTTAATAAAAAACTTTTAAAAGTCACCTTTCGCAGCGCTGTTTTACCTCCAATCAAACACACGCAGAAAATCTGTTCATTCATGTCTCTAATTGCTTGTCTACGTAGCCAGTGTCCCTGTCACCTCCTGTCGCTGCATCTGTTGTTTTTCAAGATTTCGAAAAATACTGCCTTTGCAGAGCCTCCCCCACTCAAGCGTATCACGGCAGTTCGAAGCTTCCCACGCAGCTTCTCATCGCAGCGGGGACAAATCTGTCTTTTGGTCCTGGAAATGTGTGGCGGGAAGCCACTGGACCATCGTGGCTGTGTACATCCACTTACAGACTTGTGGACAGTCTGCGATAACGAAAATCACATACGCACCTCTGCGGTCTCCACGCAGGCGGACAGAAGTTCAACACAGCCTGCGCTCCACCTCCAACATCCTCTGATACCAATTGTTAGAGCATTCAGCGCAGCTAAATAAAAGACAAGCAACAGCAATTAAACCAAGCACATAAGACACAGAGGTTTTAACGTGGTTCACCCAACCAATCTGGGCTACGTCCACACAACAGGGCATTGGCAATCTTATTAATCAAACAGGAGATTACAAACTCTCACACACTCAAACCATCCGTATGGATACCTGCTTTATAGCAAGGAGAATCTAACTGCCTCATAAATCCTCTCACATCAAATTTAGGATGCATTAACTCTCTCCCAACAACCTGGAGCTTATCTAGCAACAAATTCCTAATTTTTGTCACGTACTGAGATTTTTCCTATTTTATTTAAAATAGAAAATCTCAACACTGAGTAGTAAAAATGAGATTAAGATAATATATTAGTGTTAAAATAGCCATCCATAAACTATGAACATGATTTATGCATATTTTTTTAATAATATGCTTATAAAGGCAAGAAAAATAAATTACCAAAACACATGTTATATTTTATTTTAATCAAAGACTCATATTTTGACGTGTGGGTTTAAAGTTAAGTTGTAGACTTGTTGATAGCCATGCTCATCAAGCAATGAAGTGTTGTTGAAGTATTAACTTGTGGTTTTAAAATTGTGTTCTTACTTGACCCATGGAGGACCCACATATCTCAAGTTAGTAGACCTAGTGTTTTGTTGTGAAAATACCCTGGTAAATACTTTGTACTTTCTATTGATTTTATTCATATTTTCATGTTTACATCCATTACTTATATTCATGTAGATTCATATTTGAATTATGTTATTAACTGGCTTATTAGACACCGTGTAGACAGAATTAAAAGCTAGTTTCTAATTTGTTGTTTATATTTTTTTCCTTCTTCTTTTATGAATTTCATATTCATTTATTAAAAATATTAATGTTGTTCTAACAAGTTTTTTGTCATATATTTACTTGATAGAGTAATTAGTATATAATTCCTTGTTTTTTAGTCATGCATAAGCAATCATACTTGTTTAATTTTGTCTCAATGGAATACATCACTTGCTAAAGTATGAATGTATTTAAATATCATGAATTAGTTACATATTGAAGGATTTGAGTGACTGCTATGATAAATATGAGTAAATTCCAACTATTAGTTAAATACTAGCTACTAGTTACTAGCTTCTAGTCATTGGTTACTAGTTGCTAGTTCCTAGATATTTAAAACTTTCATTAGAAATTAGTTACTAAAGTATATAGTAATTAAACATATTGAGATATGATTATTACACCTTCATTTCATTATATTAGATATAATTTGGTTCCACTGGTTTCATCTACCTTAGTTTGACTATCATAAATATCATAGTTGCATTTGAATAACTATGTGACAATTCCATTGCATCATTGAATTTGTATTTTTACACATAACCATATATTTGAGTGCCATTTTTTTATAATTGATTATCATAGGTTTGTTGTTGTTTGAAAATGAACCTAATTATTCAAAGCAACCAAGGCATAGGGAGTTCCATTCACTAATTTAATAGGAGAACAAGGCCCTGAGCTATTGAGGACTTTGCCTCTTCTCCTTGAATATTTCAAACACCACAGTTCCTTTCTTTCATTTATCACTTTCCTAGAATAGAATGATTATTCAAGTACATGCTAGTTAAAAATATGAGCAGAAGACTATACGTGACTGATCATCTTCAATTTCATAGATGGAGAAGTCCATAGTGCATTCTCATCTTTATAATTATAGTTGGGTTAAATCTTAACTACGTTGATTAAAATAATACTATAGTTTCCAATTGCATCCACAAGAAAATAAGGCCATAATGCATTAATTTCTCTTTGATGTAAAACCCTTTGATCATATTCATTTTCTGATCATTTGAGTGAACACTTGGCACTTTCAATATGATTACATAAAGAGCTTGGATTTGTGTGAGAGTATTTGCATATGCCCACTCTAAGGTATTCTTAACTCAAGTTAAACTGTCTTCATTTCAATCTTGTGTGAATGGATTAAAATGTTTGTTTCATTATTCCTGAACATAGTTGCTAATTTTTACTTAGAAGTGTCAATCAATATAGTTTAAATCATTACATATTGCAATGTGCTTTCAAGTTTACAAACATGTGATCAATATAAAAATAATGTCCTAGTTTATGCCTCTAAATTAAAGTTTACAAACCCCTCTAGTCAATCATACAACGAGTGTCGATAATGACATTCTAGGTGAGAATATTCATCCTACTGAATTATTTGAGAAATAATTCCTTTTATCAAGCTAGAACCCAAGTCCAGAGAAAGCATTAAATAAGCCAAATTCCCAAATAAATATGTGATTAAGCCATATCCAACCCTATGAGGGAGATGAATATCCTAAAAAGCATTGGTTCATTTGTGAAAAATTTTGGGCAGCCATTGATGTTATAGACGAAGACAAGAAAATGGCAGAATTTGTAGCATCTCTTTAGAAAATAGCTTGGACATGGTTCATGAATTTCATAGAGAATCGGGCTAGGAGTAAGACATATGTCAAAAATAGTTTCCTTTCATTCTTTAAATCCCAAGATGTTAAACATATTACGACCAAAAAGTTGAAAGAGATTAAATGAATGCCATACATAATAATAGGATAATATGAAAAAATATTTCAGGATTTATTAAGTCAAATCCCATACAAAATTGATGAATCTATGATGGCTCGATGGTATGTTGTTGGGTTACTACATAAAATATGAAGGCCATTAGGAATGCATGAAATTGCATCATGCAAGGAAGCATTAAAAAATGCCCAATGCATTGAAATAGATGAAAAATGGTAGTTGACTTTTGTGTCGATTAACAAAACAATATATGAGAGAATTTGGTAGTTGCAATAGTCCCTAATAAGTCTAACATTGAAAAAAGTTGGTTTATTTTGCACCAACTGTAGAAATGAGGGGAACACAAAGGATAATTATAAATTTGTGGAGTATTTTTATTAGGATTTCTGCCACAATCAAACATATACATATATATATATATATATATATAAAATCAAATATGCCAATTTTTGTAGATTCATACTAGAAGAGAAGGACGATTCAATTTAAGAAATTAAAAACCTAAGTGGTGTGCCATATGTGAAGACAAAACCCATTCCACTTAGGAATATAAATTTAATGGAAGAAACAAGCATGATTTTCATACTATATATCATACATAGTTAGTTGATTAGCTCAATTATCCAAAAAAACAAGGAGGTATAGAAAATTACTCTCAAGGTAAAGGAGGATTCAATAGATGAGGATCAGGCCATGGTTGAGGTCGAGGAACAATATAGTATTTCATGTGCTGGTAGGAAGTCCATATTGGGCCTATTTTCTCCTTGAATGATAAAACAAACTTGTGTTCTGCAATATGTGCAGATTGGGTGATAATTCTTTGGAAGATTGCTCTTAAATAATAGAGAAGATAATGAATAAAATAGTTGTATACCTTCTCTGTTGAACTCCAAAAATATACCTATCGCCTTCAAATTAGAAGAAATATAAGAAAATAGTTTAATAACACAATGAATTTTTCGAAAACCAAAAGCTACTACCCAATATCCTACTATGAAACAACACAATGGAACACTAAAAATGGAAGTCAAATATTCTAGGAACGAAGTTGGGAAACCAAATTCGATAAAAGATAACATATTAGAATATTTTTTGGGGTTTCTAAAGAAGAATTTTTAGGTCCCTATATTACTAGTGTAGTCCCTTATTATGCTAGTGTAGCCCCCTTATTGTTATTTTTATACCCCTTTAGTCCCCATATTGTTATTATTGTGCCCCATAAAACCCCACTATTGTTATTGTTGTGCTTATTATTGTTAGGTCGGCTAGGATTATACTATGACCTCATGGAATCCTATATATAGAAAGGAGGTTTGTCATTTGTATCATCCAAGAGTTTTTTATTTATGTAATGTAAAGGAGGTTTCTCCTTCGAAGTGGATTATTTCTAAGGCATTTATCTGTCTTTTATTATATTTTGGGATCTCGTTTCATAACATTTGGAATCAGAGCTTTGGATTCTAGCATTTTGCTACTTCAAATAGGTCGTCATGGAATTTTCGCTATAAATTTGTTTCTACAAAAAGCTAAGAAAAAACCCATTTGCGAGTAAATCTAGAGGAACTTCGTGTAAAAAATTTAGATATTTTTTCGCAATATTCATGGAGATATGAGTTGTGGAAGTTAGGCTTTTTGCAGGCTCCCAAATTTCATCTCAAAGATGTGACCTTGGGAAAATCATCATAATTCTCTCTCTAAGCATCAGATTGGAATTATGTAAAAATTAGCCACAATTACATGGAATTTAATTTCTGGTATATCAATTTCAGAGGTCAAGGAGGAAATAGTGACATGTGGCATGCCATACAATTTTGCTCTACTGAACCAATCCATAATTAGGTTATTGTGGGAGATTGGGAATAACTTTGTCTTGAAGAATCCAAAGCAAGTTAGACCAGTGGAATTGGAAAGAAGACTCAGAGGGATACTACAGGACTGAAGATAAACTCTTGGGGATCCAAATTTATAGAGATACATCAGTTTCAATATAGAGCTCCTCAAAAGTAAGAAAAAGGTGCGTATTTTGTTTTTCAAATTGCATAAGTTTTGTTTGAAAAATCAGTTTGAAGTGATTCCAAGGGCATATTGAAGCATATATATATCAGTATTGGGTTATAAAATTCCCCCTAAAAATAATTGAATAGCCATTAAACCCTTAGAAGACTCTACTGTGACACGTGAAGAGGAAGAATTACAGTATGATATATCAAAATTACAATACCAAGTGCAACAAATTTCGATATCACAAAGGGTAATCAAAGATGACATAGATGATTTAAAAGAAAAAATGAAGGCTAAGTTGGACAGTCTAAAGGTTCAAATGAAATCTAATATGGATGATAATGTAGTGGAATATCGCATTGATCATCAACAACAAGTTCTCCAACTCTCAAATGATAACCTAACTTTGGTGCAGAATCAAATGAAACAATAGGAAGATCAATGTCGCAGTGGAAGAAGTTCTGAAGTAGTCGCAGAAAAAAGAACTCGACAGCTTTGAAATCGATCAATTTCAGAGTGTTTGAACAAGTGGAAGAACTTACCCGTTGAAGATTCCACTTGAGAGGATGAGAATTTTATATAGAAGCATCAAGAAATAATCAAGCGTTGAGGACAACACTTGTTTAAAGGTGTTAGGGTCCTATAATAATATGATTCGTAATTTTGAATTGAATTTGATTAGTCTTGTAATATGTACATACTTTGGTTTCTGCAAAATTGTTTTCCCATATTAAAAATTAAAAATTTAAAAAGGGTAAAAGTCATAAAAGAAAAAACAAAGGACTTGAAACAGAAAAGATAAAAAAGAATAAAAAATGAACCCCAAACAAAAAAGAGATAAAAATATATCATGAAAGTGATGCAAATTCAAATTCCACTCCTTTTTACTTCACTTTGCAAAATAATATTGTGTGCAGCTTGTCAAAAATGCCACAATACATGAAGGTCAAACTGCTTAATCTTGACCTTTCATGCTTTAAATTTCATGTTGATAGATAGAGAATAAAGATCTAGCCAAACAATTTAAATTTGGAAGATCAGTAGTTATGTAGAGAATAATAAGGAGCTCAACAGTTTAATATGAGCCTTTGGAAGAAATAAGGATAGAATTAGATATTTTTCTATTAAAAGAAAAATGAATAAGGGTCTGCAAGCTAAAATGCACCCATGTAAATGAAGAAAAAATGCTAGGGTAGTTGATGGGTAGGTAGAAGTAGTTTTCACAAGCATGGATAGCAGAAAATTGGTCATTTCACTTACTAACTTCCTTTCAAAATCATTCCCTTGTAAAAATACCCCTTCCCCTTCATTTTAACCCTTCCCCCCTTAATTAATTTTTTTCCCTACAAAAATCCCTTTACCTAATTTAAAATTCACATTTATCCTTTGGAAAAGTAAAATTACTTTATTAACTTCCATTTTCATTCAAAAATACACCAAAAAACCAAAAAAACTTTATTCTAAGTTTAAATGATTAATTTATATATCGGGCCCCACTGAAAATATATAACCCCGATAGTAATTTTACATTAGAAACTTAGTGTATTTAACAATCCCGCTCAGATACTAATATTAACATTTCATTTATTTATTAACTCCTGCATTAAACCTTTACCCCATATTTTAATTAATTCCTTTATATATATTATCCCCAACCCTTTATTTAAATTTAATACATATGTTTGTTTCCCCACATATTATATATCTTGGGCCCACTATGTATTAAACCCTAGTAACTATATATTACCCCGCTTATTATACACTAGTCCCACTTACCTTAACCCCATTGGTTATATCGTATAAACCCTGACCATATCATATATGTAACCAATCGCATTCCGGGCCCCACACCATGAAATCTCGATACTCCATCACATCATCCCATCCGTCAGATTATCACTGACCAGATATAACAGCCAACAAGCCTTTTCGTACATTCGATAGCCCGATCCTTAACCATACCCCAAACTTGTGAAATGAACGGTTTTTAGAGCTCACCTCCCTGCTACGTGGCTAGTTTTTATTTGATTGCATCGATCTGAACTTTACCACTTACCACTTTTCACTCTTGTGAAAAACACTGAGCGGTTTCTCATAACCGTTATCCAAACCACCCTATCATTTGAAAAGACCTGTGCATTTATGATAATCACTATTGGTTAAAAATGCATATAACCACCATTTGTTAGCCCTTTTACCAATTTCTGTTACAGTTTTGCACTGAAAGAGCATTGTCGTTCGTTTTTCAAGCACAGATCACTCTGCTGACCTCATTTTATGCCCTTTTCACTAGAAATCAAGACTATTTGCTGATACAATCATTACAGAATTGAATTGAAGCTCTATAAAGACCAGAATCTTCAAAGAACCTCCGCTACTTCAAAAACCCTTCTGCAAAATAAAAATATTCATTTTTCCTAGGTATTCCTCAAAGAAAAGGCATGTTTCTTGATCTAAAGAGAAAGTAATCAGTAATTGAATTAAAATAGAAGCCTTTGCAGACTAAAGGAAACCTTCTGTGCCTTCCAAACCTTTCATACAGACCCTAGGCTTCCTTTTGTAGAAATTTGAGGTCCAGAGATTACTTTTGGTCACAGAGAATACAATTGTATCAATTAAATCAACTAGAAGCCTCTGCAGACCTAAAAGGAAAACCCTGTAGCTTCCCAAATCTTTTTTTCTGCAAACACTCGACCTATTTTTACAGAATTTTGATTACTGAGATTTTTTTTGAACACAGAGAGTACAGTTTGATCAATTGAACAAGTTTATACCTTTGCAGACCATAGAAAAGACCCATGTTTCATCCTAAATCAGTCTGCAAACTATAATTATAATGTTGAGGTGCTATGAAAGGCCTGAAACCACCTCTTAAGTCAAAAATTAATCAATTGAAGAAATTTAACAAAATAGTGGCTTCCAAAATCATTGTATCTGTCAATCCTTGACAACCCCCAATTGTAGATGTAGAACACACTCCCCTAGGTAAAAAAGATTTCAAGATTAATGACACAATCGCTAAATTTAACCCTCTTGAGCTCCACTTCTAAATCCATGAAAAATCGATAGACCAAGAAGATGAGGTTTTCATTTGGGAATATAATTTTCCAAAGTGTATATTCCTAGAAACTTTCCAGTGCCCAGAAGTAATCAGACTTTGTCAATCTTGCTATTTCCCTGACCAGAGAGCCATAATAAACCCTGAAAAAGAAATTCTGATTACTATTACTACTAATTCAATCAATCAAATGTTGCAGATCCAATCCAGGCCAGATGAAACCCCTTTTTCCATTGAGGCTCTTACACATTTATACCTAAATCTGGACTTCTGCAAGAGGTTCTAGATATTTCAAACTTTCATGCCTTCATCTATAGAAATTCCCAAGATAAATCCTCCATACCCATCTGCAAAATTTTCTGAAAGAACCAGACATATCATTAGCATGTTGTCTTTTATTCTTGGTTATTTCACAGATGAGCATGTTGATGTTGCAGTACTAGGTCTTTTGTCTACTTTCACACCTAGTCAACCTCCTGCTACCATTTTCAATTTTTCCCAATACCTTGCTGATAATATTCATGAACAGTTGGTCAAAATTCCTGAAGAAGGTGTTTTCAAGTATTCCTCAGTCATATTCCACATGTTTTTATACTTTTAGTCTAAGAAATTTGCCATCAACCTTAAAAATCTTGATGGTGAAGGAAACCCACAGTAAATCATGTTTTGGACTCCTTTAATAAGAAAAGACTCCACATAGTCCACCTATACAAAGTTTATTGATTCTTCAATTCATCTTGTGGTCAATATGTTAAACAGCAGCATGCAACCCAGAATTAGTGAGGGAATAAAAAAGTTCCTGTAGTTGTCAGAGAATAACAGAACAAGAGATTGGTACTTGTACCAAGACCATATGGAGATAAAAGTATATGGATCAAATATTATTCCATATAAACTCCCCAAATACCTCCCAATGAGGTTATTTTCCCTTGAGTATATAAGACAAATTCTTAATTCTGATTCAATCAATTTCTTAGTAGCTAAGAAAAAGACACAGTTCAAAATAAAGAATCAGGTTGGCCCTTTCATTTTTAATAATAGAGATGCAGGTCCAGAGGTTGAAAATTATTTTCGGGAGTTTAAATTCAGTAAGAGCTCTCTATGGTAGTATGATACTCTAGGAGTAATAAGTAAAATGAGAGTTAAATGAAAACTAACTCCTTATGCGCATGAGAAGAAACCAGACATTGAGAAATACTCCAACCAGTCTGAATGTTGGAGAACACCTTGATTGACGCAGAGAAGCAAGGTGATATTAGTCAAACTTTGTAGAATCCATCCCAAGAAGACAAAAGCTCAAAGAGAATCATAGAGGAAGGATCATACATTGTAGAGACTACAACTAAAACTAAATTTAAATTAATGTACATGAACAAGCCAAAATTAAATCTTGTCAATGAAGAAGTGGAAACAATAGAAGTGATTGACACAAATACAACAGTAAAGGAAAATGCACCTCCTACAATGATCGAAGAAATACATCAACCTTAAGCTCCTAACACTCAGCTTATTTAGAAGAAACACAACGTTGAAATGTCATATTCCAGCAATTCAGAAGAGAAGCAAATGAATGTTATGAAGAAATACAGAGAGATAAAGATGAGCAATGAAGCATTGAAGACTAATACATACAATCAGTATTGGAAACAGTCACCCAGTGACCAAAGCAGATTACTTTCTGCTTTTGACTATAAAACCAAGAAGATGCAGATGACCTTCTTGCAGCCTAAAATAAAGCATCCCAAATCATCAACAAATTACAAAAAGTCATCATATGAAGTTCAAGCAGATGATCTTCATCCTATTGATCAAATAGACTTCCACAAACAAGTTGGTGAAATGCTTTATTCCACAATGACAAACAAGGCCATGAATGTACAAAAGCTACAAAACACCCTCGCGAACATCAAATATTAGCTTAAATTGGAAAATGCATCCTCACAGGCTAAAGATAATATAATCAAATCACTGGAAGATTTGGTTATCGAAGTAGGATATGATCCAACACATGTAAAAGTTGCAGATGAATTGATAAAAAAGAAGAATGCGGGAATTGCTGCATTAAAGAAACAACTAAAACTGCCTACTATTGAACATCCTCAATCAAAGGAAATGTTACAGGATGAAAATCAGAAATATGAGATGATGAATCTCATACTTCAGTTGACTGCCCAGATAAAGAAAATGGAGAATGAAATGGACAAGATAGTCTAAGAAAAGAAGGCCAGAGAGGAATTTCCTTCCACTTTAATTCCTATAGTCACAACAGATGTGCCTTATACACTAGCAGAATCATTGGCTCCTACAGTCCCAATGGCTACAACACTTCTTGTCACCTCATCAACAACTTCAATAAAAGAGTCTTCAACAACAACAACATAGCCTACAGATGAAGCAAGTAAACTAGTCAAAGCTATGCAGGACATGTCTATTCAGACAAATGAAATTAACAGACTTAAATAACAACCTAAAAGTCTAGAAGATGAAAAGAAACTTGCTAAGATAATGCACAAAAATGAAGAACATAAGGAAAATAGGTTGAATGAGAAATTGAAGAAGTTAGAGAAAGATCTAACACTGAAAGAACCCATGGCACAAGCCAAACAACAGCTTTGGGCCAATATCATTGAATTTGTCAATGATATTTTGCCATCCTTACAGGTTATCTATGAACATAAAGACTTAGTCAAAGAAGCAAGAAAATCTATCCAAAATATAAAATAAGAACTTGGAAATAACCTAAAGAGGCAAATGGAATCATCAAATTCCTTAATTCCAAGAATAGGCAAGAACTTGAAGAGATTGGAATCAATGATAGAATAGAAACCATCGTAGAAGTTAGGAAGGTTATTTCTAAAAATAATTTGATGATACGATTAGAAGAGAAATGCCAGAATATGGAATTTTCCATCACAAGGTTCATGATGAAGTTTGACACTCCCAGAAAAAAATGCCTTCCAAATCCATTAGTTTTTCATGACAAACTAATGAAGAAGAATGATTATGATAATAAGATGAGAGAAGTGGTTAAGGAGCAAAATAATAACTCAACCATGTAAGGTATTCTAACAAGGAAGTTACTTTACAAAAACTTTGAGAATATTTTTTACCTACAGCATGAGAAAAAAAACCTATTTGTCAACAAGCCTACATTCTCAAAATGCACAGATTCTGATGAAATATTTAGGAGGATGGTGAAAGTTAAGTTACTAGAGGCAGAACTTTGGGAAAAATTGACTAATTTACTATGAAGATCAAATCACTCAAACATGGCAGTAAAATGAGGAAAATATCAGTGAAGAAAAGATAAAACAGAGCATGTTGTTTTACAATTACAGTTTACATTAAAGAACAATAGTCAAAAGGTTAAAGAGTATCAAAGTAAAGAGTATCAATTTACAGTCAGAGTTAAAGTCAAGACAGAAATCACAAAGCAGAGATGAAAGTTGCCAGCGAATATCACACTCCACTGCCTAACAAGCAGCCTTCATTGAGCAAAAATCAGAGACAAATCAATAGCAAAATATCAACAATTAAACAACAAATCAATAAAAGTAGGGATAGCTTGCATTAGTTAGATAGTTTTCTCTATCTTATTGTATGAAGATATTTCTCCTTGAATAATTCCTAAGTTGTTTTAGGATATTTTGTAAGATTTTTTGTATAAATAATTCTCATTTTGAAGTATTGAGTGTGGATGAATTGCTGAACATTTCTATAGTTGTACTATTCTGGAACCTGGGGCTCGTTGTACCAATTTCAAGTCAGCAGAATGGATTAAAGCAGTAAAGAGATTACATTACAAGATTCATGTGTTGGGCCATTACAGTGAAGTAATTTCTACTTCTTCAATTGTTTCTTTCTGAATTTTTTACATGCTCATATGTTTTCTTAATCTAAATGATATAACTGGAATGTTATTATAGAATATGTTTAAATACACTCTGCCTTGAACTATTTATCATTTATATGTTTTTCTTCTGATATCCAGATTAGGGAATTCTTAATTTCTCCCTTATTTCGATTGACCTCTATCTTTTCACTCATTATCTGAGTTCAAATTTCTCTCTTACCCCGATTGAAACTATTTTCACCATCAACCTAAGGATCTGAAGTGACTAAACTATCTTGTCCTATGAATAATCCCCTTTAGAACCTTGATATTGCTTCTGCTACTTGACACTTTGACTCCATTAGCCCAATGGAATATAGACCTACATCTATCCATTTGAGTAATGAATTTCACCACTAAACCAAATCCAAAATCAAACCCCAAGTAACCCTACATGATTAGCATAAAATCAACTACAATCAACAAAGATAAATCATATAGAGAGAGCCCTCTCTGAGCATTAGGAAGGCTAGATCCTAAGGCTTAAAAGTAGGTTTGTAGTTACCTCTGATATTCTTTAAACCAGAATATTAACAACCCTTGAGAATTGTTGGAGTGATAACATATTGTCAACCATACTGGCGAACTAACCAGTCCTTAGTGTTAAAATAAATATTAAAAGAAATACTTTTATTTATCTTTTCACCTTAAGATTGTTTTAAAGGGTTGTTAGTAAACTTTTCATTAAAAATTGAAATTCTGGCTTCTAGAAGAATTTACTATACCAGGTCTAATCCAGATCCAGAACCTACTGTAATAGTAGATAATCCTGACAGAATTTTAAAGAAAAACAAAAAAGTAGAAAGTTTAGGAAATAAAAATTCATTGATCAAAGCAAATTCTCTTCCCAATAAATTTTCAAGTTTACAAGATATTGAATTTGATTTAGCTTTTGAGAAATATTTGTTTAAAACTAAATTAGAAATTGACACACATAATAATGTAATAGATCTTGATTTCATTTCATTCATTGAAAGTAAGAAGAAAACTATTTTGACTAGATTTAGATGAAGAAACCCTAGAATTTTATGATAAACTTGATGCTATAACTGCAACTTTGATTAAGGAAATTGATCAAGCTTATTTGCAAAATTCAATTGAATTGACTACTTTATCTGCCTATACCCCTAAGCCTTATACCAGTCATTTAGAATTTTTAGGTTCATCCTTGTTTAGTACCACCTCATCTATTATTTCCACCACACTTCATTCCAAAGAATCCTTCATTCCTAAGCTTCCACTTCAACCGAGAGTTTTATTTCCAACCCAAAATACTGCAAGATCATCCTCTAGCAGTGTTGTTGCATTTTCAAGCACTTCAACCACATTTCCAAGCACCTCTTCTAGTATCCCAACTACATCTTCAAGTGTTCCAACTACATTTGCAAGTTCTTCAAGCTCATCACCAAGTACTTCAAACTTACCTCCTAGTTTAGCTAGTATCTTAGCTATGCCTCCTACAAGCCCCTCTACATGCCATGCCCCAAGACTACCAAAGAAAGATATTTCAATTTGATGGTAGTAGTCATTACACTGCCCAACAACATGTTAACAAAATGACATATTATTTTGAAATGCATGAAACAGATGAAGTCGAGGTTCACATGAGACTTTTTTCTCAAACTTTATTTGGTGATGTAAAGAAGTGGTTAAAAGGTTTTCCCGCTGGTAGTATTGTTCATTTAGCTGCTTTCCATTGGATGTTTCTTAATAAATGGGAGAAAAAAAAGAATCCATTACAAATTTTGTATGAATTTAAAAATATAAAAAGAGCACCTAATGAAATAGTTTAGGACTATTGTACAAGATATAACAATATTTACAATGAAATCCCTGCTAATCTTAAACCTCCTGCAGACTCTGCCCTTATCAAATTCCCTGATGGATTTGATACATATATGACTTACCAAATGAGAGAGAGAAACATAGAAACCTTAGAGTAGATGAAAAGTAATGTTTTAAGTGTAGAGGAAAACTTGTTAGCCAAGAAAGCTAGATTAAGAAATGAAATAAAAGTGACAATAAAAGAGGAAACATCAACTTCAGATCTGAAAATAGATAAATTAGCAAAAAATTTAGAAAGAATGATGGATAGGTTAGATAATATGGAAAGGAAGCCACAGTGGGATAAACAACAACAAGGCCCTCAAATAAGAAATCCCAATTTTAGGAAAAACAACAACACTCGTAAATCTAGAGAATCAACACCTAATCAAACAATAAGACCACCTTTCCAAGAGAACTATGCTGAAAGTTCTCACCAAAACAAAGATGATGAAGACACTCAGATTAAACTAATGGGAATTAATGATGCTAACACCATTTTTCTTACACTGGAAGAGCATGAGTTATATGAATTAAAATAGTTATAATTAGAATCTGGTGAGTCTTTTGATTACAAGAAAGGTTTGAGTTTTCCATTAATGAAGTTCATAAGAAATATAACCTTAGGAGTAAGAAAAATGTAGAATCCCCTACTAAGAAAACTGCCTAAACTAAAACAAAGAAAATAGTAGAAGCTCCTACAACTAAAGTACTGCAAATCCTCCCTAGGGAAACCTAGCAAAACTCTAGTTCAAATCAGAAAAATTCAAATTCTAGTCAGGAAATTTCTAGTCCCAGAAATACACCCAGTCCTAAAATTGTTGACATTACAGATATTGAGTTCAAACATAAGTTGATCCTCAAAAATTTTCTACTGCTAAAACAACAACTTTTTCCAAAACAACAATTTCTGACCCAAAAACATCTGTTGTTGATCCAAAATCAGTTGATCCTAAAACAACTACTACCAAAATAGTTGTTGCAACTTCCAAAACTACTAAAGTTACCACTGCAGCTAAAATTGTCCCTAAAAAGAAGATAAAAAGCAATAAAACAGTGGAAACACAAACAGAAAATGAAAAACCAACTATAGAAAAAGAAGAGAAACATACCCAAATTGTAGTCACAAAAGAAGAAATAATTCAGTTAGGAAAAACACAAGCACCATTCAAAATCCAAACTGAAATTGCCAAACCGAAGATACTTATTCCTTTAACAGAATTGGTTAAGCATGATTTATACAAGTCACAGATCAGTGACACATTAAACATAAATGAAGGAGAAGACTCTCTCAATTTGAGTGATAACCAACCAAAACTAATATTTGGTCCTGAAGTAAATGGAAAAGATGAAGAAGGAGGAGTTCCTCCTTTCTACGTTAGCTCGACTGTTCATGATCAGATTTTACATAATGGTATGCTAGACTGAGAAGCTTCACATAATTTAATGCCTAAAGCAATAATGGAAAATTTGAATTTAGACATCAGTAGACCTTATAAAAATATTTTCTCATTTGATTCCAGTAAAGTTAAATGTCTAGTCTTAATCAAAGATTTATGTGTCACTCTAGTTCAATACCCTAGAAAAAGCATAGTTATGGATATTGTAGTAGCTAATATTCCTCCTAAATATGGAATGTTATTATCTTACTCATGGGGAGCAAAACTGCAAGGATCTCTACAATTAGACATGTCTTATGCCGCTATTTCGGTTTTTTGCCAACCCAAGAAACTTTACAGAGAGACATTAATGAAGTACATGGTTAGTAGTGTAGAAAGACCTTGAAATTATCCCATTTATTATACACCTACTGATATGGACTCTTTCATTTTATGTAATTCTAAAACTGGTATGGAGAACAACACAGAATTAAAACAAAAAGAGAAATACCAGGGCAGTGAAGATATATTCCATGAATCAATGTGGCACCTAGATTTTGATGGATCAGTGCATAAATTAGGAGTAGGATTAGGAGTTTGGATTAAAAGCATGGAAATCAACCATTCTGAAGGTCATGCCTTTAGATTAAACTTCAAATGTACAAACAACATGGCAGAGCATGAAGCTCTGATTTTAGGATTGCAGATTGTTAGAAATTTAGGAGGCAAAAGAGTTTCTATCATGGGGAACTCTGATTTCATTGTAAAACATATTAGATGAGAATATTCTGTGTATAATCCTATATTAAGCCAATATAGAGAAACAATATTATATCTGATGAAAGAATTGCTTGAATGTGACTTTGTTGTAATTCCTAGAAAACAAAACATACAAGCACACAATTTAGCAACTTTTGCTAGTACTTGTAATCTTCATTTTCAACCAAATCATCAATATACAGCAGAGGTAAAACGCAAGCCTACAATACTAGATAATCGAAAATATTGGCAATTTTTTTCACAGGATGAACAAATCTATCATTTCATGAATGTTGAGGGAGAATTTCACAGTTGTAACATAGACACAGACTGTACAGTAGATGATAAAATAGACAATGAGATAGATGTATATAACTTATATTTCACTAAATCTACTAAATTCACTCAAGTAGAAATAGATAATTTATAAATGGTAGAAATATAATAATTAGCAGATGATGATTCTAACATTTTAAACCCGAATAATAACTTTTTATCTAAGGGATTAGCCACATTAGAAGATCTTTTTGATTCAAATGACGTTGCAAGAAAACCAAAAATGGAACCATTAAGATCAGATATAGAAGAATGCAATATAGGAACAGAACAAAGGCCTAAACTCACCAAACTTTCAAAAGCCCTACCTCAAGAAAAAAAAATTGAAATACATAGCTCTGTTTAAGGAATTTCAGGATGTATTTGCATGGAGTTATGAAGACTTAAAATCTTATGACACTAGCATAATACAACACAAAATACCTATAAAAGAAGATCAAAAACCTTTCAAACAGAAACTTAGAAGAATCATTCTAGTTTTAATGCCTTTAATTGAAAAAGAGGTAAAGAGAATGTACAAATATCAGATAATTGCACCTATCAGATATTCTGATTGGGTTTCAAACCTATTTCCCACTAGGAAGAAGATAGGGGAAATCAGACTTTGTGTTAATTTCCAGAATTTAAATAGTGTCCCTAAAATATAACTACCCTCTCCCCAAGATGGACCATATTCTTCAGAGGGTGGTTGGTTCATCCAGAATTTCATTACTTGATGGATTCTCTGGGTATAACTAGATTTTAGTTCAGCCAGAAGACCAACCAAATACAACATTTACTACTCCTTGGGGTACTTTCATGTATGTGAAAATGCCTTTTGGTTTAATGAATGCAGAAGCCACCTTTCAGAGAGCTATGGATATAGCTTTTGCTAAAGAAATTCATGATTTTCTTATGATTTATCTAGATGATATAACTGTATTTTCAAAAACTAACAATGAACATCTAGATCATCTAAGACAAGTGTTTATCAAATGCAGGAAGTTTGACATTTCTTTAAATCCCAAAAAGACTCTCTTTGGACTTGAAGAAGGAAAACTATTAGGGAACATCATATCAAAAGAGGGAATTAGGATAGACCCAGCTAGAATTGAGGCCATTCTGAACATAATCCATCCTAGGAATATTAAAGAATTGTAGGCTTTCTTATGTAAAATCATTTTTCTGAGAAGATTCATTTCAAACATAGCAAAAATAATTAGAGAACTCAATAACATGTTGAAAAAAGACTCACTACTTAAATGGACTATAGAGGCTAAACAATCATTTGAATCAATCAAACAAGACCTTACAAGAACACCAGTCCTAATAAGTCCCAATTTCAAAAAATATTTCATTATTTTTTCTTTTAATTCGGAACATACTATTGCTGCAGTTTTATTGCAGAAAAATGAATAGGGCTATGAACATCCCATTTCTTTTTTCAGAAAAACACTTAGAGATGCCACTTTAAATTATAACATAATGTAAAAGAAGGAACTATCATTAGTAAAGGCTATCAAAGACTTTAGAGTGTACATCCTGTATTCACACATAATTTCTTATGTTCCAAATTCAGTAGTGAAGGACATCCTAACTCAGAATGGGCCTGATGGTAAATGAGGCAAATGGATTGCCACCATTTTGGAATATGACATAGAATTTAAGCCCACCAAACTCATTAAAGGTCAAGGTTTAGCCAAATTCGTCGCTAAATCATATTGTCATTCTTTAAATATAAATTCTTTTGCCCAATTAGATGATCAGGAAGAGATGGCGACACCACAGATCAGTGAAGCCTTTTCAGATTCACCATGGTATGCAGATATCATATTTGTATTACTAAATTTACAAGCTCCTCCTGGATTATCAAGAACTAAAGCTAGATTTTTAAAGTTAAAGGCAATGAAATTTTGTATCATAGACAAAGCATTGTTTTGGAAAGATCATGGTGGCATTTTATTCAATTTTTTGCTTAAAGTTGAAGCTGATAAAGTTATGGAAGATTTAAATGCAGGTCAATGTGGAGGACACCTTTACTGAAAATCAACTATAGAAAAAATATTGAGAGTTGGTCTTTACTAGCCTACACTATTTGCAGATATGAAAAATTATGTGACCTTTTGTCACAAATGCCAAATCTTTGAAGGGAAGAAAAAGCTTCTACCTTTACCCCTTATACCCTTCTTCACATAAATTCCATTTCAGCAATGGGGTTTAGACTTCATTTATGAAATTCACCTACCATCCTCAACCCAACACAAATGGATTTTGATAGCCACAGACTATTTCACAGAGTGGATAGAAGCCATCCCTTCTAGGCAAGCCATTGATATTGTCACAATCTCATTCTTAGAAAACAATATACTGTTAAGATTTGGATGCCCCCAAAAGCTTATTACTGATAATGCAACTGCTTTTAAGTCTAAAAAGATGATTGAATTATGTAATAAATACCACATTAACCTTGGCCATTCCACTACATATTACCCTCAAGGTAATGGTCTTGTTTAATCCTCCAATAAAATCCTTGTTAATATCATCAAGAAACTACTAGAATACAATAAGAAAACCTAGAATTTTTTTTTAGTAAATTCCTTATGGACATATAAACTCACCACAAAGAAGTCCACTGGTACATCTCCTTATCAGCTTGTTTATGGGATGGATGTTGTTTTTCCATCCTATTTAGGAGTATCAGTGATGAAGATGATCCAATAACTATAGGTAGAAACTAATGATATCCAAAGAAGGATAAATCAAACCATACACTTGAAGCAAACCAGGGAGGAAGTCTATCTCAAGTCTCAAGTTTTTCAAGATAAGATTAAAAATATATTTGATAAGAAGCCTAAGGAAGATTATTTTTACATAGGTGAAAAACTTCTTAATGTGATTCTAGGAGAGAAGAGAAAGGTAAACATGGTAAATTTTATTTCCTATGGAAATGTACTTCTGTCATTTATGGTTTAAGAGGTAACAATGAATTCTTTTTGAAGGAGTTGGATGGATCAGATCTGCTAGGTGGACCTATCAATGGTAGAATGTTGAAGCATTACTATTCCCTTGAATAACAGTAGTTCATTTTGTTTACTTTACTCATTGTGCATAACATTGCAGAGTTTAGATTTGACTGGATGTTTTTCTTGCAATGTTGAAGCCCAGAGAAAAGGCCCTAAGCTTTGAAAGACAAAATATCGTAAGCATGAATGATTCAGAGCTAAGAAAACAATTCCAAGGAAAAAACCCAATCAAATTAAATACCACTGATCTTAAAGCTCTTAACATTTCACCAGGAAATGCCATCCCCATGTGGAGCCACTGTAAGGGTCCTATAATAATAGGATTCATAATTTTGAATTGACTTTGATTAGTCTTGTAATATGTACATACTTTTCTTTCTGCAAAATTTTTTTCCCATATTAAAAATAAAAAATGTAAAGAGGGTAAAATTCCTAAAAGAAAAATCAAAGGACTTGAAGGTAAAAAGATCAAAAATAATAAAAAATTAACCCCAAACAAAAAAGAGATAAAAATAGATCATGAAAGTGATGCAAATTCAAATGCCACTACTTTTTACTTCACTTTGCAAAATAATATTGTGTGCAACTTGTCAAAAATGCCACAATACATGAAGGTCAAACTACTTAATCTTGACCTTTCATGCTTTAAATTTCATGTTGATAGATAGAGAATAAACATCTAGCCAAATAGATTAAACTTGGTAGACCATTAGTTAGGTAGAGAATAATAAGGAGCTCAACAGTTTAATCTGAGCCCTTGGAAGAAATAAGGATAGAATTAGATAGTTTGCTATTAAAACAAAAATGAAGAAGGGTCTGCAAGCTCAAATGCACCCATGTAAATGAAGAAAAAATGCTAGGGTAGTTGATGGATAGGTAGAAGCAGTTTTCACAAGCATGGATAGCAGAAAATTGGTCATTTCACTTACTAACTTCCTTTCAAAATCATTCCCTTGTAAAAATACCCCCTCCCCTTCATTTTAACCCCTTCCCCCTTAATTCATTCTTTTCCCTACAAAAATCCCTTTTCCTAAGTTAAAAGGTACATTTATCCTTTGGAAAAGTAAAAATCCTTTATTAACTTCCATTTTCATTAAAAAATACACCAAAAACCAAAAAATACTTTATCCTAAGTTTAAATGATTAAATTATATATTGGGCCCCACTGAAAATATCCATCCCCGATAGTAATTTTACATCAGAAGCTTAGTGTATTTAAAAATCCTGCTCATATACTAATATTAACATTTAATTTATTTATTAACTCCCGCATTAAACCTTTACCCCATATTTTAATTAATTCCTTTATATGTATTATCCCCAACCCTTTATTTTTATTTAATTTTTTTTTTGTTTCCCCGCATATTATATATCTTGGGCCCACTATGTATTAAACCCCAATTACTATATATTACCCCGCTTATTATACACTGGTCCCACTTAACTTAACCCCATTGGTTATATCGTATAAACCCCGACCATATCACATATGTAACCAATCGCATTATGGGCCCCATGCCATCAAATATCGATACTCCATCACATCATCCCATCCATCAGATTATCACTGACTAGATCTAATGGCCAGCAAGCCTTGTCACACATCTGATAGACAGAGACTTAACCATACCCCAACCTTGCAAAATGCATGGTTTGCAGAGCTCACCTCCCTGCTACCTGGCCAATTTTTATTTGATCGCATCGATCCGAACTTTACCACTTAGAACTTTTCACTCATGCGAAAACCACTAAGCAGTTTCTCATAATCGTTATCCAAGCCACCCTGTCATTTGAAAAGACACGCCCATTTATGATAATCACTGTTGGTTAAAAATGCATATAGCCGCCCTTTGTTAGCCCTTTTACCACTTTCTATTATAGTTTTGCACTGAAAGAGCATTATCGACCGTTTTTCAAGCATAGATCACTCTACCGACCTCATTTTATGCATTTTTCACCAAAAATCAGGACTATTTGCTGACACAGACATTGCATAACAGAATTGAAGTTCTATAAATACCAAAAGCTTCAAAGAACCTACGCTGCTTCAGAAACCCTTCTGCGAAACAAAAATTTTCATTTTTCCCAGTTATTCCTCAAAGAAAAGGCTTGTTTCTTGATCTAAAGAGAAAGTAATCAGTAATTGAATTAAAATAGAAGCCTTTTCAGACTAAAGGAAACCTTATGTGCCTTTCAAACCTTTCATATAGACCCTAATCTTCCTTTTGCAAAAAATTGAGGTCCGAAGATTAGTTTTGGTCATAGAGAATACAATTTTATCGATTAAATCAAGTAGAAGCCTCTGCAGACCTAAAAGGAAAACCCTGTAGCTTCCCAAATCCTTTTTTTTGCAAACCATAGACCTATTTTTACAAAATTTTGAGTACTTATATAATTTTTTAACATAGAGAGTACATTTTGATCAATTGAACAAGTTTATACCTTTGTTGACCATATAAAATACCCCTGTTTCATCGTAAATTAGTCTACAAACTGTAATTATATTGCTAAGGTACTCCCAAAGGCTTGAAACCATCTCTTAAGTAAAAAATTAATCAATTGAATAAATTTAACAAAATAATGGCTTCCAACCCCCAACTGCAGATGTAGGACACACTCCCCTAGCTGAAAAATATTTCAAGATTAATGACACAGTCACTAAATTTAACCTTCTTGAGATCCACTGCTGGAGCCATGAAAAATCCATAGACCAAGCAGATGAGGTTTTCATTTGGGAATCTAATTTACCAAATTAAGTATTCCCACAAAATTTCCAGTGCCCAGAACTAATCAGACTTTGTCAATATTGCTATTTCCCTGACGAAGGAGCCATAATAAACCCTGAAAAGGAAATTTTGATTACTATTATTGCGAATCAATCAATCAAATGCTGCAGATCCAATCCAGGCCAGATGAAAACCCTTTGTCCATTAAGGCTCTTACACAGTTATACCTAAATCTCGACTTCCCCAAGAGGTTCCAGATATTTCAAACTTTCATGCCTTCATCTGTAGAAATTCCCAAGATAAATCCTCCATACCCATCTGAAAAATGTTCTGAAAGAACCAAACATATCATTAGTATGCTATCTTTTATTCTTGGTTATTTCCAAGATGAGCATGTTGATGTTTCATTATTAGGTTCTTTGTCTACTTTCACACCTGGTCAGCCTCCTGCTACCATTTTCAAATTTTCCCAATACCTTGTTGATAATATTCATGAACAATTGGTCAAAATACCTGAAGAAGGTGTTTTCAAGTATTCCTCCTTCCTATTCCACATGTTCTTATACTTTCAGTCTGAGAAATTTTCCATCAACCTTCGAAAGCTTGATGTTGAAGGAAGCCCACATTCAATCATATTTTGGACTCCTCTAATAAGAAAAGACTCCACACATTCCACCTATACAAAGTGTATTGATTCTTTCATTCATCCTATGGTCAATATGCTGAACAACAGCATGTAGCCCAGAATTCGCGAGGAAATCCTAAAGGTCCTGCAATTGTCAAATCATAATAGAACAGGAGATTGGTACTTGTGCCAAAACCATACATAGATAATAGTATATAGATCAAACCTTATTCCATATAAAATGCCCAAATACCTCCCAATGATGTTATTTTCCCTTGAGTATATAAGACAGATTCTTAATTCTGATTCAATAAATTTCTTAGCATCTAAGAAAAAGACACAGTTCAAAATAAAGAAGTGGGTTGGCCCTTTCATTTGTAATAATAGAGATGCAGGTCCAGAGATTGAAACATATTTATAGGATTTTAAATTCAGTAAGAGTTTTCTATGGTATTATGATCCTCTAGGAGTAATAAGTAAACTGAGAGTTAAATTCAAACTAAATCCTTATGTGCATGAGAAGAAACAAGACATTGAGAAATACTGCAACCACTTTGAATGGTTGGAGAACACCTTGATTGAGGCAGAGAAGTAAGGTGATACTAGTCAAACTTCGCAGACTCCAGCCTAAGAAGACAAAATCTCAAAGAGAATCAGAGAGGAAGGATCATACACTATAGAGACTACAACTAAAACTAAATTTAAATTAATGTATAGGAAGAAGCCAAAATTAAATCATATCAATCAAGAAGTGGAAACTTTAGAAGTGATTGACACACATACAACAACAAAGGAAAATTCACCTCCTACAGTGATTTAAGAAATACATCAAACTTCAACTTCTAACACTCACCTTATTCAGAAGAAACATAGTGTTGAAATGTCATATTCCAGCAAAACATAAGAGAAGGAAATGGACATTATGCAGAAATACAGAGAGATAAAGACGAGAAATGAAGCTTTCAAGACTAATACATACAACCAGTATTAGAAATAGTCACCCAATGACCAAAGCAGATTGATTTCTACTTTTTACTATAAAACTAGAAAGATGCAGATGTCCTTCCTACAGCCTAAAGTAAGGCATCCCAAATCATCAACAAATTACAAAAGGTCATCATATGAAGTTAAAGAAAATGATCTTCATCCTATTGATCAAAAAAAATTTCACAAACAAGCTGGGGAAATGCTTTATTCCACAATGACAAACAAGGCCATGAGTGTACAGGAGCTACAAAACACCCTTGCGAACATCAAATAACAACTTAAATTGGAAAAGGCATCCTCACAGGCTAAAGATAATAGAATTAAATCACAGGAAGATTTGGTTATTGAAGTACGATATGATCCAACAAATGTAAAAGTTGTATATGAATTGATAAAAAAGAAGAATGCAGACATTGCTGCATTAAAGAAAAAACTACAACTGCCTCCTACTGAACCTCCTCAAGTAAAGGAAGTTTTATAAGACGAAAATCAGAAACATGAGATGATGAATCTCATACATCATTTGACTGCCCAGATAAAGGAAATGGAGAATGAAATGGACAAGTTAGTCCAAGAGAAAGGGGCTAGAGAAGAAGTTCCTGGCACTGTAATTCCTGTAGTCAAAATAGTTGTTCCTTCTACACTAGCAGAATCATTGGCTCCTACAGTCCCAATGGCTACAACACTTCTTGTTACCTCATCAAAAACTTTGGCAACAGAGTCTTCAACAACAGCAGCACACCTACAGATGAAGCAAGTAAACTAGTCAAAGCTATGCGAGACATGTTTATTCAGACAAATGAAATTAACAAACTTAAAGAACAACTTACAATTTTGGAAAATGAAAAGAAACTTGCTAATATAATGCACAAGAATGAAGAACATAAGGGAAATAGGTTGAATGAGCAATTGAAGAAATTAGAGAAAGTGAAAGAACCTATGGCACAGGCCAAACAATATCTTTGGACCAATATCATTGAATCTTTCAATGATATTTGGCCATCCATACAGGTTATCTATGAACAAAAAGACTTATCCAAAGCAGTAAGAGAAGCTATCCAAAAGATAAAAGAAGAACTTGGAAATAAAACTGAAGAGGCAAATGAAATCATCAAATTCCTTAATTCCAAGAATAAGTAAGAACTTGAAGAGATTGGAATCAATGATAGAGAAGAAACAGTCCTAGAAGTTAGGAAGGTTATTTCTAAAAAGAATTTGATGATACAGTTAGAAGAGAAATTCCAAAATATGGAAGTTTCCATCACAAGGTTCATGATGAAGTTTGACACTCTTAGACATAAAGGCCTTCCAAATCCATTAGTTATTCATGAAAAACTAATGACGCAGGATGATTATGATAATAAGATGAGAGAAGTGGCCAAGGAGCAAGCTAATAACTCATTAATGCAAGGTATTCTAACAAGGAAGGTACTTTACAAAAACTGAGAATATGTTTTACCTATAGCATGAGGTAAAACACCTATTTTTCAACAAGATTACATTCTCAAAATATACAGAGGCTGATGAAATATTCAAGAGGATGGTGAAAATTAAGTTACCAGAGGCAGAACTTCGGGAAAAAATGACTGATTTACTATGAAGATCAAAATAGTCAAACATGGCAGTAAAATGAGGAAAATATCATTCAGGAAAAGATGAAAATAGAGCATGTTGTTTTACCGTTACATTTTACAGTCAGAGTTAAAGTCAAGACAAAAATTACAAAGAAGAGATGAAAGCTTCCAATGTATATGACACTCCACTACTTAAGAAGCAACCTTCCTTGAGCAAAAATCAGAGACAAATCAGCAGCAAAATATCAGTAATTAAACATCAAATCAATTAAAGCATGGAAAACTTGCATTAGTTAGATAGTTGTTTCTATCTTCTTCCATGAAGATATTTCTTTTTCCTTGAATATTTCCTAATTTGTTTTAGGATATTTTGTAACAGTTTTTGTATAAATACTTCTCATTTTGAAGTATTGAGTGTGGATGAATTGCTGAACATTTCTATAGTTGTACTATTCTAGAACCCGAGGATGATTGTACCAATTTCAAGTCAGAAGACCGGATTAAATCAATAAAGAGATTATATTACAGGATTCATGTGTTGGGCCATTAAAGTGAAGTACTTTCTACTTGTTCAATTGTTTCTTTCTAAAGTTTTCACATGCTCATATGTTTTATTAATCTAAATGATATAACTGGAATGTTATTACAGAATATGTTTAATTACACTCTGTCTTGAATTGTTTATCATTTATATGTTTTTCTTCTGATATCCAGATTAGGGAATTCTTAATTGCTCCCTTATTTCTATTGACCTCTGTCGTTTTACTCATTATCTGGATTTGAGAACCCTTAATTTCTCTCTTATCCCTTTTGAAACCATTTTCACCATCGTCCTAAGGATCTGAAGTGACTAAACTATCTTGCCATGTCAATACTTCCCTTTAGAAGCTTGATCCTGCTTTTGCTGCTTGACACTTTGACTCCATTAGCCCAATTGAATACAGACCTATATTTATCCATCTGAGTAAGTGATTTCACCACCAAACCAAATCCAAAATCAAATCCCAAGTAACCCTACATAACTAGCCTAAAATAAACTACAATCAACAAAGATAAATCATATAGAGAGAGCCCTCTCTGAGCATTAGGAAGGCTAGATCCTAAGGCTTAAAAGTAGGTTTGTGGTTACCTCTAATATTCTTTAAAGAAAAATATTAACAACCCTTGAGAATTATTGGAGTGATAACAAAAGGAGAGGGGCATGTTAGGTCCTTATATTACTAGTGTAGTCCCTTATTGTGCTAGTGTAGCCCCATTATTGTTATTTTTATACCCTTTTAGTCTCGATATTGTTGTTATTGTGCCTCATAAAACCCCACTATTGTTATTGTTGTGCCCTTACATTATTATTGTTAGGTCAGCTAGGATTATACTGTGACCCCATCGACTCCTATATATAGAAAGGAGGATTTTTCATTTGTATCATCCAAGAATTGTTTATTTATGTAATGTAAAGTAGGTTCCCCCTCGTAGTGGCTTATTTCTAAGGCGTTTATCTCTCTTTTATTCTATTTTGGGAGCTAGTTTCATAACAAGAATAGTCAATCTACTAATTGATTGATCTCCTCCACATACTTAAAGGCTATAATGAGGAGAAAAATATGTGCAAGAATCTCATGGAAAATGTTTATATGACTATGAACCTTGAGTAGATGTTGAGATATATGGATATTTAATAAATCAAGTCATAGTTTATTTTGGGTAGAAAGTTAATATTGTTCTTAGATAAACATGGATAAAATTGAGAGTGATAAATTTACAAATAATGAATAAATATTTGAAATTCGTAGAGCAGAGATTTATTGAACTTGTCGAAAAGGTTAAGAAAAAGTAAACATCAGTAATGGGTATTCCAAATTTATTTGAATTTGAAGTAATCGACTTAGTAGATGGCATACCATGATATTTAGCTTTTGTTTGAAGACTATGGGGTTGAAAATTGAAAGCAATAATTTCACTAGAAAGAGGAAGAATTAAATTAAAAGGAAATAAGAAAAAAATTATAATTCTATTTGACCCTTGAGAAGGAAAACCCTGGGTTGAACCCTGGGATGATGACATTGAGACAAAGATATTATATCAAAATTTATAGGAATACAAAGATAAATTGGAGCCAAATACATTCAACATAATTTTTTTAGGCTCACCACTCTCCATTGGTCAAAATTTAGATAAAATTGCATGCATTAGTAAACTTCTATACTTGAAACAATACTTTGAGTGGGAGGCTAGTCCCATGCTCCCAAGGTGGTGGTTAATCCAAGAAATTGATTCATAGAGAAACAATTAGTCCATCACAGACCACACTCAATGGTAGCATACCCATCCAATCTACAATCAAGTGTTAAATTCAATGTGTTAATGTTACAACTTATTCAAGATCTATCTTGAGTAATATTAACTGGATATAAACACAAAGGATTGTGTTTTAATTTGCGCCATAGGAGAATTGTGGATATATATTGACTCACTTTCTAAGGAAATTCTTTATTATATTATTTGTAGTTGGTAAGACTAGATAATATAGGCATAACTAGCAACAACTATGTAAAGTAAAAGTGGTTTATAAATGCCTATTAGCAACATTTTCCACCTTTTAAAACTACTTGCACCAATTGACATATATCAACCAGTTTACATTAATGTGCTTGTTACAAGTTGATGGTCAATGTGCATGGGGAGGGAAAGTATGTTTGAACATGTTTAACCATAATTGAATCCAATTTACCATGTCAAACTAATGGTTGACCATTTTCAAGGTTATCTAAACATGATTTATTATAGTTGACTATGTTGATCCTTTTTACTAGGTGAAAAATTGGCAAGTGTGGTTGTCTATATATGACCATGGTTTAATTCAATAGATTATGGGTGACTATGGGCAACTCTAGTTGAATTTTATTGAACATGGCCATCTTAACGTTGACCCAATTTTATTGTGGTCAACAGATCACTAATTATGGGCTAATATGGTTGAGAATGTTTAACTGTGTTTAATCATGCTTAACAATGGTTGAATATTGTTGCCCATGAAAGACTTTAATTCACTATTGTTGATAATATTTGATAATGGTGAACATCGTTCCCATGTTTAACATGATGGATTATGCTTGACCATGGTTGACTATGGATTCCTAAGGTTGCTTATGCTTGACCATTGCTAGCCATGGTCTATGGTTGACAACATTTAATAGTGGTGACCATCTTGCCCATGTTAACCATGATTAACTATGGTTGAACATGGTTGAATATGGTTGCAAAAGGTTTCCTATGGTTGACCATGGTTGAGTATGGTTAATCAAGCTAGACATGATTAATTAAGGAAGAACATGTTCATCATGGTTGGTTAAATATGATCATGCTTATTTATGGTTGAGCATTATTTACCATGTTTGATTATGGTTCACCAAATTTTACCATGTTGATTATCGTTATCCATGTTTGACTATGTTTGACCATGTATACTCTATATGACCATGTATGATCATGTTTAACCATGGTTGACTATGGTTGACTATATTTTCCTATGGAAGGATATAATTGAGCATGGCTGACCATCTTTCCTATGGTTGACCATGTTGATTATGGTTGAATTATGGGACTATGTTTAATGTAACTAGACCTCTTGATCCCAAATTTAATTTGTAATTAATTGTAATTAATTATATAAATTGTATTGCATTTCTTATGTCAAGAAAATATGTGTCTTAATGGAAAATATGAACTCAATTAATTGAGGAATAGTGTATATGTAATATAAAAACTTGTTCAATAAATATGTTGACACAATCATCTAGGAAAATTTAATCATTGATATGGGTCATGATACCACAAGTGGGGAAATTAAGAGGGGCTATAGGAAATTTTATTGTCAATGCCTTACGCTAAAATTTGAATTCAGATATGAACTTTATCCCCTTTACCAAGAACTCATTGATTGTGAATGATCAAGTAGTTGGAATAGTCATGCTCGTGATTTTGGAAGTTGCATGAGCAACAAAAAGAATGCTCCAAAATTTAATGAAAGGAATGGACTATGTACATTCCAGGGGTTTTGAATTTGACCAGTGAATTTCTTGGAACTTTGAGGTAAATGTTGTGTTTTACAATAGTAGATTATATTTATGAAGGGAAATTATGGAAGGGAGCAAAGACCCATGAAAGGAATGAGCATGAGACATTAATTCATATATAGAGAGAAGAAACACATGGGTGTCTGACCTATGCTAATTGAAAGTGGAACGTTGCCAATCCAGAATGGAATGATGGTTGAAGCATTATGGGTGAATAAGATATGTTTTGGGTATATTCCTAGAAATTTCTAATCATAGGTTGAGTCATTTTTGGAGTGTTTTGGGCTCTTTGAAATTTTTTTTTGCATGCCAAATAGTCACAGGGGGAACTCTAAAACATAGCTAAGTTATGTGGTCACAAATCAATGTGTTCTAAGTAAGCATGATAAGAAATGGCTGAGAAAAATACCTATGGATTATTCAATAATAATGGGATTAATGTATTACTATGCTAGCCAAACAACAGGCATTTAAAACTTGTGGAGACCTTAGGCCCAACATGTAGAGGATTTTTTTATTGTTTTTTTATTTGTAAAGGAGTGCTTCCATCACCCCTCTCAACTTTTGAAGCGTTAACAATTTCCCCTTGTGGTATTATCGATTTCCTAAGGGGTAGCCAATTGTGGAAAGTAACGGTGCAATTGAGCTTATGGTTGGGAAAAAAAGGATCTTTCCTAGATTGGTTTTTGGCAACAAATAATCTCAAATAAGTACTTCTTTGTTTTAAATATGCAATGTGTTGTGTAGTCAATGTTATGGAAAAACTACCCATGGTTGTCTATATTGTAGGTTTTGAACCTATACAGAAATTACCTGCAAACAAATTCTTACAAACATAAAAAATATGCAATGGTGAGAACGTAAAAATATAGACATAGATTTTCTCTTGGAACCGAAAACTGGAAAGCTAGATTGATTTTTCATTATATTCCTTTCAATTTCAAAATACGTTATATACATGCCAAAGAATTCATAAACCCCAATCCATTAATCCTAGATTAGAACATAATCATATTTCCCTTGACCAAATTTACAAAATAAGATGGGAAAAACCATCATGCACAAAAAACCATGTGCAAAAACCATGCACAAAACCATGGTTACGTCCTTTTGAGAAACCAAGATGCTTATAGATTATGATGATTTCTCTTAATGTGATACTTACTTGTAATTTTTTTTTGAATTATTATTAATATTATGTTCTCCTCATCAAACAATTACAAAAAACATAAAGATGACAAAGTTACAAATAACACTTGAAATTAGGCTCAAAGCCAGGGTTAAAACCCCACACAGGAGAAAACCCAAAAAATTTCTTCTTATTGAATCAGATGAAAGTGAGGTATCCAAGACCCAAGAACAAGACAAAGACTACCACAAAGACCTAAGTCATCCCTCCTTCATATCTCCTCCAACCAATTCAAAGTCAACGAAAGTCAACATTGGTCAAACCTTGTCAAATCTAGTCAAATAAAAAAAATTCAAACATGCAATTCAGACCTGAAGTTTTAGACCTAAAATTTGATGGAATTTACCGAGAACCTTCACATGTCTGAGAAGAAGTAGGTTAAAAACACCCGATGCACTTATTTTTTATAATGCATCTTATTTTTGGGGAAGTAATATGATAGAATTTGCTCTTAAAAATGGTTTTAAAATTCAATAATTTGCTAACTACTATCCCCAAGGGAATGGTTTAGTAGAAGAAAAAAACAAAAATCTCATAAGAATTATCAAAAGAACCATAGATCAAAAATAGAAAAATTGGCATAAATCTTTAACATTTGCACTATGGGCAGATAGGATTTCTCCAAAAGCCTCCATAGGAACTTCTCCATTCCATCTAGTTTATGGGAAAGAAGTTGTAATTCCTTCAACTCTAGTTCTTCCCTCACTATCCCTAGTTCAATTTATTGATGAAGTGCCTTCTTCTTCTTCTCTACAATTAAGAATGTCAAAGATCCTTAAATTGGAAGAAGAAAGAGAAAAAGCCAAAATAACTTGTGCTCATCATCAGAAAATAGTGAAAATTTCTTTTGATGCAAATTTTCTTTCCCCAAAAGACTTCCATGTTGGAGATCTCGTACTCAAATGGGACAAAGCACATGAGGAAAAATGTAAACATACCAAATTCAAAAGAATGTGGCTTCGACCATTCCAAATCATTAAACAAATTGGCCCATCAACTAAGATCTTCAAGGGAGAAAAGACTTACTCGTTAATGGGCTAATCCTGAAAAAAATAAATAAATAAATAAAATAAAATAAAATAAAAATAAAAATAAAAATAAAAATTTCTTAGAAGAAGATTTTATTCTAAATGTATTATATCCATTTTCTTTTATTTTTAGAAAATATTGTTTGATTACATACTTTTGGTTGTTCACAACACCTTTGAATTATTTTATGTTTTTATTTTTGAAGAATAGAAATTTTTGAGGAAATGACTAAGAACTTAAAAAATTGAATGAATACTATAGAACTGTGAAATATTTTTCCATTGAAATTGTAAATTTTGCAAACTCAGAATTTATAAAGTCTTTTTAATCTATTATCAATCAGAAAAAGGTTCATCTTTACAAAGAAAATATTTTTTGTAACTAAGCATATTTAACTCTAAATTTTCATCCGAAACTCTTAAGGAGTTAATGATTCTCCCCATCCATTGAAAATGCCTTTTTTAGAGTGTAATTCAAAAATTTAAATAACTTAAAAGGATAATAAGTCTCATCACGAGATTTCTTACCATAATCATATGTTAATGATTAACTGGCATTACCAAAACTGCATACCAGATCAGTGTAATGGCTCATGATTACTAAAATCATAAGACAAGGGGTCTCCTCACAAGTCAACTTGTTCAGTCTGAATCATAACTAGTGAATGACATTGTCACTTTCTGGTCATCAAGCTAGGACAATGAATTTTTAAGAGAAAAAATAAAAATAAGGAGTTAACTCAAAGAAATTGTACATAATTGGGTGGGATACTGAGTCATTGATGGTTAAAAGGTAACCTTGCTTAATCTATTAATTTTTACTAGCAGCAATGGCTCTACCTATGACAAAAGGAGAAAATTAAAGGGCCAAGTTACAAAAAATAACACTTAATTTATCTTTCAAACCATATAATGATTTATATAGAGCAAAGGAGATATTATTTATGAAAGGTTTATAAAATATTAATGATCTAGATGAGTAACTTTTTTTTTTTCAAAGTAATTTTATTCATTTAAATATTTTGAAAATAATTCTTCTTTCCTTTAATTATTTCTACTTATTTGAAGATACTAAAGATTTTTTTTCCAAAGATAATTGGTTCTTCCAGTGAATCACCAATTGTTGTGTAAATCAATAACCCCCATTATTTTAAGCCATATCTACTTTAGAAAACAATGTCGACCCTTTTAATTTCTAGAGTTAAAGATAATCAACCCTTAGAGTATTTATTTTGATAGGAATAGGGGTCAAAACAACATGACAACTTAAAAAATTGGCTTTCCAAATGCTTAAGCGGAGATAAATCATATTTCACAAATTGTAAAATCGTTTACATAACATATAAACTTCGAAAATAGTCATTTGAAACCCCTTTGCGATCCAATGAATATAACCAAAACACTTTTATATGAGGAAACATCCATATTTATAAGTAAATCAGATGAAGAATACTGTGGTACCGACTGCTAACACGTTAGCCTACCGCATTTCGCAAATCGCAATTTCTCTCGAAAATCTTATTTTCTCCTGCTCATACTCGCCGATGCGATAAAGTATGTCACTTCGCATCATCGCAAAAGCTCAAACCATTATGTTTTTTTATTGATCATAA
Organism: Pinus albicaulis; assembly: GCA_034641835.2. Lineage (NCBI taxonomy): Eukaryota > Viridiplantae > Streptophyta > Pinopsida > Pinales > Pinaceae > Pinus > Pinus albicaulis. Next base: position 165,606,773 of record CM076578.1, on the reverse strand, counting down.
TCACCGATGTAATAAAGTGATTGCATATCGCACGCTTATCAAAAAAACATATATTGCATTGTTAACTTCATTGATATTGTGATTGCGATGTCATGATCAGTATAAAAGATAGCCTCATCAGTATTTAATGAAGAGATTACACACAAGTCATGATGTAATTTGATATATCTGGTTTTAATTGAGAAATGATTATAATGGCATGATAATCCATATCAGTTATCAATTTCATATATTAACAATTTTCTCGCCAATACTGCCATAATCATTTCCCTGCAATGAGCATTCAATTCATATCCCATCAGCATGTGTAGTCTCATCCATTTGCAATGTTTCTATTTACTGTGGTATTTGTGCATATTCTAAAACTCAAAGGTTCCTTCTTCCCACTTACTCTTTCTTACTTATTTATATGCAAGTTTGAGTAATCCAAGTTTTCCAGAAATTTCTAAGGCTTTGAAGAAACAAAAGAAGAATATGGCTCATGTTAATCTTATGCCTATTGCCTTAGAGAGAACAAATATGTTTCCATTGTTTACAGATACAACTTTCAGACCTAAAAGTGTATCCTCTCTATTGCAATCTATGCATATGATATTTGAAGATGAGAAACCTCACAAAATCCAGAGAAAAGCAACAGTTGATGCCCCAAATTCTTCTGAAGCTAAAATTGGAGATGTAGCCTATTTGTTTCTTCACCGAATTGCAACAAGGCCCAAGATACTACCATATACGGATATGGCAAGGTGGATTATCGATAATCTTAACATCGGGGACAAAAATTTCCTTACCAGTAGAGGAAAAATGATTGGTTCCTTTAAAGTGGAAGACTTGAAGCAAATTTACCATCTTCTGGATCCCGATAAGATTTATGAGAAGCATTTCCTTACAAATTTCTCAAAGAAAAATGAACTCAAATCAGCGGAAATAAAGCAGTGGAGGAGAAATTCTAAAAACAAAAGAACGATGAAAAGGTCATGCATTCCACTGATTCTATCACAAGTCCCTATTGTTATATCTCAGCTATGATGTCCATACTTTTTGGTCAGTCAGACACAACTAAATTTTTAGTAGAATGGGTTCCCCTTATGGAAGCAGCAAATGATGCTTATGTTATGGATTGGGGCAATATTCTGTCAAATAATATTTTCACCCAAATTTTAGAATATAGAAAGAACTGCTATATCTCTTCTAAAATATTTCCTCCATTTTATATGAGTGGCTATATTATGGATGATGTATGTTTTACATTAGATTTTCTAGCCATGTGCTGGAAATGGATTACCCAAGATCCCATTCCCATTCATGCATTTCATAGTATTCTGTGGGATTCCAAATATGAAAGTCATATTTACAAAATCTGTCATGGAGTTATACTACTCATTTTTTAAGTTGTTTTCAATGAGAAATCCCCCAGAATTTCAAAAGAGGCCCAAGCTGACTTTTATTCTATAGGAAAGTGGTTTGGTGAGGACTGATTCACCTATGTATGAGTATTTAGGATCCAACCCCATCCACATGTCTTACCCCTCTATGTTCTTGATAAACTTCTCGCAAGAGAAATCACATACCAATCTATGGGAAATGGCCTAACGAGATTTTGGAAAGAAGCCAAGAAGGCATTATGGCCTTCCTTTCCAATTAATTGCAGTGTGTATGGACTGGACAAATCTAAGCATCCTATAGTGGAAATTTTCCAAATAAAGAGTTTGAAATTATTTACAATTCCAAATAGAAAATATTATCCCCTGAAAGTGGTAAATAATTTCACTACTCAAGTGAAAATCAGACCCTTTGTGCATGAGGATGATGATTTTGATGACTTATTTGAGTCTGTCGAAAACTATGCTACAGTTAAGAAGTTGGAGAATTTACGCCTTCACCCACCACAACTATTAAAGTTTCAGAAATACAAAAAAAGGAGACTAGAAACAATTCCACTCTAGATCTTGGGTGTCTCTCAAACCATGACTTAGAAAGAAAGTGAATCATCTATTAAGGATACTGAAGTCCTTAATACACCATATTAGGAGAAGTCAAATGAAGATGAAACAATAGATCTGGATTTCCCCAGCAATCTAAAAGATGTTTGGAAAGAGTTTGACGTTAAACTCCAAGAAGAACAAACAACCATGGTTATTGACCAACAGATTGCACAAACTCCTCCTTATACAAGTCAAGACCCGTTTACTGTCGGGCCCTCTGACAAAGTGGTAAGTACAGAGGGAATGGAATACATCCCGGCCTTCCCAACCTAAGAAATTGTTCTAAATAATCAAGAGATCCCTCCCTTGGACATCTTTTATAGTCCTAAGCACAAGGCAGTTGTTTGCAGGCAGAAGAAAAGGAGAAGAACGGAGCATTCCCAGACTCTCACTCAAGAAGGTATGTCAATGGACATTGTTTGAAAAGATACAGAGTCAGATCCTTCATAGGATATAAATCGGTTATCACAGTTTGCAGGAGCTTATGCATTTGAAACTATTGACAAGGCATCAGAGATTCATCAACTGATGAATCAAAAATATGAAAAGATCCTTCAACTTGAAACAAAGTTACTGGAAGAAAAACATAGTGTTAGTCAGCAGGTACAGGTACAACTCACACAACTTCAAGAGAGCCTGCACCAACTGAATATTCAACATCAAGGTGAAATTAATTATAAAGATACTCAAATTCATCAATTACAGCTCTCCATTGATCAAATGAAAGATGTTCCAAAGATTGATGAGTTTAGGAAAGAAGTTTTAGAATTAAACACCATATTGGCACAGAAACAGGTCATATTTTGTGATAAATTAACCAGCATCCTTGAATTATGTGAGCAAAGTGATTCACTTTTAAATCAAATTGATGATATGAGTATTAGTTTCGATGACATAGTTGAGAAGGTATCCCAATTTGTTATTTGGTAGTATTATTTTGATGGTCGAAAGGCCAACCTGCCAAGAATGGAAGAATAAAAGAAAGAGATAATGTTCGGAGATTGGTATATACAAATAAAGAAGGAAAAAAGGGAAATAATGAGAGCTAACTACATTGCCACGAATATTGTGGAAATCGCCAGCCATAACCCGATCGCTGCAAATTTCATAGATAGATATCCTCTTGGTGCATTACTCTTCGTAAAATATTTGATAAGACAATTACAGGAAGTGTAAAAAGTGAAAGAGGAGCATATTATGAATATAGAAAAGTTAGATTGAGAAATATGGTGGAGATATATAGTGAAGCCTCACATCCTATGGCTCATGCTTTGCTGTCTTACGGATACGTCTTCATACATGTTTCATCCATTATCTGGTGTTGTTTTTACTAGACACCTATGCATTAGGCCAGGTCAAACTCTCGAGGTTAAGCCTATGCTTAATATTCTTCAACTCAAAGAGAAAATGGAAGAAGGGACAACAGAAAAGTCCTCCAACAAATCTCCCATTTAATTTCTATTTTTGTTTTAATTTTACTTACTTTAAGAAGAGTTGTTTGAAACCTCCTCATTTTTTATTGTAATGAATATTTTGAGACTTAATAGTTTTATATTTAAACCCGTTCATATATTTTAAGAAGGGGTCTTGAAATTTAGAAAAGAAGACTATACTGATGTTGCACTTCTCTACTCTGAAATTTTTCTGAATAGAAATGGCTGGACCGAGAGTTATTTCTCAAATGAGCTGAGTATATATATATATATATATATATGATACTTTTATCTTATATGTTTATTTTGAGATTCAAATGAGAAATAGTTCATTGGTATTATGATGTGTTGTTTTATATATTTGTTTGAACACAGTTTGACATCAATTCACTTTTGAACATGTTATGTTGTTATCATTTATATGTATATATAATACATGCATATTGTAAAAGTTGCGACATAAGCTTCATTAAATTGATTTAATTAACATCTTAATTAAATCAATTATCTTAAATGTTTTTCATATCTATAAATGAATGTATGATATTTATTTGCACTCATTTAAAGATTATTTTATAGATCACACAAAGAAAAGGCTTAATCCCAGGATAGATAGAGATAGATCTAGATATATAGATATAAATGGATAGATTTATTGTTTATTGCAAGATTTCTTATTTTCCCATCTACCAAAATCCACTTAGAGATAAAATAATTCATTCATTCCAACTATATTAAATTGGGAAACTGGTCCCACAAATCCATTCGGATCCACCTTTCCAAATGGAAAAGGAATGGTTTTCAATTCCCCGACTGGGTGGTTTTCCCCAATGTTGTTGCATCAATTTTCGTGGCCTCAACAGATCTGTGAATCAGGAACAAGGGAAGGGTGCTCCCAAACCATAGAAAAAAGGGTGAGTCCAAGGTAGGGTAGCCCAAGACAACCCGTCTGATCTGATATGGGTTGCTGACTTGTTTTTCTATGAAAGAACCCACTAAATTAAAAAAAATTAAGGATCTTCTTACATATGCATGTGTGGAATTGAATTCTTGATTCAGGTGTATGTGTTTTAACCGGTTTAAGCCTTTATTTGTGAGAAATTAAACATTTGTTTAAGTTGATTAAAAACATGTACATCAACCATAAATTGCAGAAAATTAACCAACAACACATAACAACGAACATAATAAAGGAGTTCACCCTCAACACTTGGGCTATGTCTCCTTAAGCCTCCGTTAATGGACTTTGCTTTTTGGAATTAATATGGTCAATTTATCTCACGAGCTAATGCTCAACTCTAATGGTTGTTTGGACTATACCAATAGGCTTAGAATACCAAAATACCCCTGGATTGATTGCTCAATCTCTGGAAATGGACCTAGGCTCCCTTGGGCTTGACCTCTTCGGTCGGTGTCCTTGAGCTTCCCAAAGCTTCCCTATGGCCAAAACTCTCCTATAAGTCCTCTTCTGCTCCAAAATAGGTTTTTCATTCGCTTAGAATGAACTCAAGCTCCCCATTCTATGCCTCCAACACCTACTGGCATTAGGATCGCTAAAAATTCCTTGTGGATTCTTTAGTAGTAGAAGTCTCCAAATTCTTCTGCAAATACCATCATTGGATTCAGAAGGTTCAAGATAGTCAGAAATGACAATTTTTTTCCTGAGAATGGCCTTTGGCTTCCCTGGCTAGGCCTCATTCTCCTGGTGGCTCCTAGTGGCCCTTGGAAATTATCTGAAGAAAAGTCACACCCAAAAGTCCTTAGCTGCCTCTGAAAACCTCACCAATGGCTCTAGAATTCTCAAATGAGTCAATAATGGCTCTTCATTTACTCAGAATGGTCGAAAATTGAGCCTTATACACCTTTTCCCAATATCTCCTATGAAAACTCCACTAAATGTGGAGAACTCTAGTTAACTGGAGTTAAATTAGGGCTCACCGCAAAATTTGGCGTGCCCCTATCTACTCTACCTAATAAGCGGCACATTAAATTTTATGGTTAGGGTGGTGGCCACATGCACACCGCCAACCGTTAAGAGGCTTGAAAGTTAGCAGAAATAGAGGAATACAATATCGGAGTTTCATTAAACATACATATGTTTGCGATCAAACAACGCTTAGGTTTAAAATAGATCGCACATAGCCTTAAACATCTCACATACACGCGGAACATGGTTCTCTAGTCCCATAACACACAACCAATCACAACGCATCGCATTGCTTGCCCGCAAGTATAACTTGGTAGCGTAAACGCTAAACCAGAATTTATGTGATGTGCGCTTGTGCGCAATGCCAACACGTGGCTCCCCTCATCGCATCGCATGTTTCAACTTTACCGCATCACAACCAATTTAACATATCTTGCGAACTCTTAACTTCTAAATATTGCGATTTTCGTAATCACTTTTTGGGTGCTGCAATCTCTGTTGTTGGTTTGTTTCTTGATCCGACGATCCACATTATATCTCTACCTCCTCACTTCACATTGTAGGTTAAATAATTTAACTTGTGAAACTCTTTAACAGTAAAATTTGTTATGTTCATTGTGTGATGTTTCTCAATTGCGATGAGATCGCTCCCATTGATTGGTGTCAGATCCACGATCCTCTCTATCGTTTCGTTCTGCGGCTTGCTCTTACTATTCATTCCACCTTCAACATTCCACAGCTGTGAAATACCTGATTCTCTATGGAGAGTTCAAGACCCCATGACCACCACCAATTATGATCCCACTCTGCTGGTCGATCTTATTCTGAACCTCTTTTTGAAAGAAAACAACAAGTGATAACTCATTCATACGAACTTAGAATTTGATGAAACAAGTTGCGTTGGAATCCTGGTGATGAGCTCTATGCTCTCATCTTGGTTTGAAGAATTTTTTAGAACTTTGAAATTTTAGCTAATACTTAGGCCATGATCCAAATATGATCTCTCCTTCACACTGATGGGCTTTTGGACCCACAAAAGCTGATGATTATCTGACTTGAGCTTCAACACTATGTTGCTTTCAAGTTATATCAACTGATTTTTCTTGAAAAGCCTCTTTGGCAATCACCCTAACATGCCTTGCACCACAACTGGATATGTCTCTTGACCATCGCTCTCTGGTTGTTGCTGACCCACTTCAGCATTGCTGCCTACTGTAAACTGATGCATACCCTGTTGTACCACTGTTCTCTCTATGTTCTTGCAAACTGTTAGCTTTCCCACTGAGAATGAAGTCCCTCTTGCAACAAAGGCATACAAGCTTCTTCTTGGAAATCCTCATATCCAAATTAAAATTGCAATATAAGTGAACTCTTCATGTCATCACAAGAAACTAGCTTGTTCTGCAATGGTTGCAAATCACTTTGCATATTGTCCACTTCTTCACTGAATGGTCCAAAACTTCCTGCAACATCTTGTCACAATAACACACGATCAATCTTGAAAAGAAAATCTTATGCAAGAATTTAAATGAAGACCACCTCTTTTTTCTTCTTCAAAGCATTGATTGTCACCTTCCTGTAACACCACATACATGGTGATCCTCTTGCACATTGGTGTATCCATTTATCGAATCATAATCCAAAAACACCCTTGACTAAAACATAAGTCGTGCAATATGTGACATCAACAACAAGTCGACATGAAATGTGCAATACAATCGACACAAGTCGATATACAACATGATACATATTAACAACACACATGCATGTATCTATTTACAAATAACTTATCACAAGTTCTCTATTTACACATACAAAATCTCATGCTTATGTACACTTTTCAACTCTCTTTTTCAAGTACAAATAAGTACATAACCCAAAAAAATATGGATGATCTTAAGAGCTTAACTGAATGATAAATTTCTGCAACATAAATGAGTAACATACCCATCTTTTACACCATATTCATGAAATTTTTCAACAAATAGAAATGCCTTCAACCGAACAAAATTCACATGCAATCTTGCATCATACAAGTTGTGATAATCTGTTGCAACTTGTCATACTTTCAACAGACATTCATGCATACATAAGGCTGAAAATTGAATCTATGTACAAAGTAAATGCATGCCTTACTTGGTCAAGAAATCAAGCCATTTCTAGCCAACCCACTTCAATGGCGATTTTTCCTACTGAACATCTTCTTGTGAATCATCTAGACTCACATCGATGATGGAGTCGATGGTCACATTATCGCCAGTATTTTTATCCTCTTGCTTCATGTGCTTGGGATGAGTTGTTGGATGTAGTGTCCAACATTGGGCAATGAGATGTCCATTTTTTTGGTAATGTGTGCAAATATTTTGCATCTTATGTCAAAGTCACCTTCACTTTGACTATTTCCTGTATGCTTTAATTCTCTTCCAGCATTTTGAAACTTCATGGTTACACAAACCATAATAGGAACATCAAAAATTTCTCCCATTCATGCATGAAGAATTGTCATGTTTAACATATTCATAAACAACATGATTATAGGAAGAATTATACCTTGAATGTTGCTTTGAATGTTCATCTTCTTCACCTTCTTTAGAAGATGAACTTGAAGAGGTTCCGGCTTTCTTTTGAAGATGAACAACAATTTTCATGTTCTTAGAGCTGTCACAACTCTCTTCTTCTCCATAAGCTACATGTCTACAAGGATCCTGCTGCAACATGGATTTCAAACAATTGCATTCATCTTGATTGCAAACTTTACATGTTTGAGGTTTTGAACCTGCAACAAAAGTCCTTCTTGTAACTATTTCAAGTGCCTTCATGGCTTTAGAACTTTCTCCATAAAATTTCCCATAGCCAAGGCCCAGATACTTAGGCCTCTCCTCGACCATAATTGTCTCAACTATGCCTTGTGCATGTTTGCCTAATCCTTGACCTTCATAGCATATTTTCATCATAAATTTGGACCCTATTCCTGTAGTGTGTTTTTCAAAAGAACCTACACATTTATCTTGAAAGGAAATTGAAGACAAACTTTAATTATTTACCTCTTCTTCAAGCACATGCTTGGCTAAGGCTTCTTTGGCATCATGAAGTTGAATCTCCATTTCATGCATTTTTTGAAGAAGTTATTGCTTCTCTTTCTTCATGGAAACCAATTTCTCTTGAAGTTTAGTGCTCTCCCTTACATCTTCATACAACTGTTTCACCATATCTTTCATGATGTGAAAGTACTGCTTCATCTATTATCAAAGACTCTTGCAAAGGAGAATGGTTTAGAATCACCACTTGATGAAGTTTCCATCACAATTGTAATGAATTAAAGAGCTTCACAACAATTCAAAAATCTTCAAAAACAATTTGGCTAGAGATTCAAGCTCTTCTCTGCAGCTTGTATCTCTTCTTCAAGCAACCTCTTTTGCAAACAATCCCTCTTGTGCTTCTACGGTTTCCTTGAGGTCCTTTGGGTAAGGAGGACGCTTTCAGCCTTCTTCCTTCTTGTCCTCTTCTGGAATTAACTAGCAGTAGCTCCCCTTCACCTCTAGCAAACTCAAACTTGTAAGCATCGGTCAATTTGAAAACAATTAAATTCTTTTCGCCGTTAAACACCCTTCAAGTCAGATAAGCAAGAAAGCAACCTTGTGCTATGTCAAGTAAGCAACCTAGTGCTTTGTCAAGCAAGAAACCTAGTGCTCTGATACCAACCTGATCTAATATGGGTGGTTGAATTTTTTTTCTATGAAAGCACCTCCTACTCAATTAAAACAAATTAAGGATCTTGCTTATACATGCATGTGCAAAATTGAATTCTTGATGCAGGTGTATGTGTTTTAACTGGTTTAAGGATTTATGTGTGAGAAATTAATTTTTTTTTTAATCTGATTAAAAGCATTTAAAACAACCATAAATTGCATAAAATTAACTAAAAACACATAAAAAAAAACATAGTAAAGGAGTTCACCCTCAACACTTGGGCTACGTCTCCTTGAGCCTCCACCAATGGGCTTAGCTCTTTGGGATTAATATGGTCAATTTATTTTAAAATATTATGCTCAACTCCAATGGTTTTTTGGACTGTACCAATGGGTTTAGAATGCCAAAATACACCTTGATTGACTGCTCAATCTCTGGCAATGGACCTTGGCTCCCTTGGGCTTGACCTCTTCGGTTGGTATCGTTGAGCTTCCCTGAGCTTCTATGTTGAAAAAAATCTCCTAGAAGTACTCCTCTTCTCCTAAATCCTATTATAATATATATAGAACATATCAATGATCCAAAATAGGCTATTCATTTTCTCATAATGAACTCAGGCTCCCTATTCTATGCCTCCAACACCTAGTGGCACTAACCTCCCTGAAACTTCCCTGGGGCTTCTTCAGCTCTATAAGTCTCCAAATGCTTCTTCAAAACCCATAATTAGATTCATAAGGTTCAATATAGTCATAAATGACTATTTTTTTCATGAGAATGACCTCTGGCTGCCCTGGCTAGACCTCATTCTCTTGCTGGCTCCCGCTGGCCCTTGGAAACTCTCTGAAGAAAAATCATGCTCAGAAATATTTAGTTGGCTCTGAAAACCTCACCAATGGCTCTATAGTGCTTTAATTATTCAATAATGACTCTTAATTTACTCATAATGGTTGAAAATTGAGCCTTCTACATTTTTTCCAAATATCTCCTAGGAAAACTCCACTAAATGAGGAGAACTCCAGTTAACTGGAGTTAAAATAGGGCTCACCACCAAATTTGGTGCACCCCTATCCACTATTCCTAATAAGATGGGCATTAAAAGTTATGGTTATGGTGGTGGACACATCCTCACCCCCAACCATTAAGAGGCTTGACAGATAGCGGAAACAACAGAATACAATATCAGAGTTTCATTAAACACACATATGTTCGCGATCAAACAACACTTACATTTAAAACAAATCACACATAGCATTGAAAAACTTACATACATATGGAACAGTTTTCTTGGGTCCCACAACACACAACTAATCATAGCACATCACAAATCACTTGCCCGTAAGTTTAACTTGGTACCGATAACGGTAAACCATAATTTATGCGATGTGCGCTCCTGCGCAATACCTACACATGGCTCCCCTCATCACATCGCATATTTCAAATTTACCGCATCGTAACCAATTTAACATATCTTTTGAACTTTTAACTTCTAAATATTTTGTTTTACAAAATCACTTTCTGAGTGCTGGAATCTCCGCCATTGGTTTGTTTCTCGATCTAAAGATCCACGTTATCTCTCCGCCTTCTCACTTCACATCGCAGGTTAAGAATTTTAACTTGAAAAACTCTTTAACCGTAAACTTTGTTCTGTGCGATGTGAGATGTTTCTCAACTACGATGAGATCTCTCCTGTTGATTGGTGTTAGATCCATGGTCCTTGCTATCGCTCCATTCTGCGGCTTTCTTTTACTGTCTGTTCCACCTTCAACATTCCACGGCTGTGCAATCTCCGATTATATATGATGAGTTCAAGAATCTATGACAACCACCAATTTAGATACCACTCTGTTGGTCGATTCGATTCTGAACCTATTTTGGACGAGGAACAACAAGCCATAAGACAATCATACCAACTTAGAATTTGATGAAATGAGTTGCGTTGGAATCCTGGTGACAAGCTCTACGCTCTCGACTTGGTTTGAAGCATTTTTTTAGCACTTTGAAATTTTAGCTAATCCTTAGGCCTTGATCCCAATATGATCACCATTAAATCTATAAGCGAATAAAAACACCACGAAGCTAAATAAGGACATGGGAAAGTGATGTAGGTTCCATAAGAGCTCCACTCACAACACAAGTGAGTGTTGGGCCAAGTAGTCATTGGTGGCCAGGATTAAGGCTTCCAAATCAGATACAGGTTCCAAATCTGAGTCAAAACCAAACAATGGAAATGAAAAAGGGAAGAAGGTTATCGATGTAGGGCCTAGTGCCATTGTTTCCACCACCAAGCTCTAGAAGGAAGAACCCGAAGATCCAGAGGAGGGGTAGCACCTCTTCCGTTCCTAGATGTGGGTGAAGATTTCCCCGTTCTAGTTCATTATCAACAATGGGAGACCAAATAACCTCATTTCAATAGAGGTCGTGAAGCGACTGGGCTTGCCGATCATGGCACACCCATAGCCATACACCATCGAGTGGCTTCACTAAGGGTGGGATCTCTGTGTTAGTGAGAAATGTCACCTTCCCTACAACATTAAGCCCTTCATGGATGAGATATTATGTGATGTTGCTCCTATTCAATTTTGTGATGTATTATTAGGCCAACCATACCCGTGGAAGTGACATGTTGTGTATGAGTCTTGGTCTCACACTGTTATTATTAATTTGGGTAATAAGTTATACATGATACTAGAGTTAACACTGCCTACTACAATCTCTTTGATCACTGTGAATAAATGTAGTAAGCTATTTCACAAATTAGGAATTTTTTGTTCCTTATGATTTGCCCTGAGAGCAAGAAGAAAATTGTGGCCATGGCCTCCAGACAGGGCTACTCTGCACAACAAAAAAAAATTAACAAGGTTGTGGAGGAGTATAGGGACATCCTCACCTCACTTGCAGGGGTGCCTCTGCACTAACAAGTCAAGCACTCCATCAATTTGACCCTAGGCATGCCACTACCCAATGGACCAATCTATTGGAACTCTATTTCGGAGAATGACGAAATCACGAGGAAGATTCAAGAGTTGTTGCAAAAATGTCACATCCAGCTGATTTCATCGCCCTGTGGGAGCCTGATCGAGTTGGTGAAGAATAAGGATGGGACTTAGAGACTTTGTATTGATTATGGGGCACTAAACAATATCACTATCCGGAATAGATATCTAATCCCACAAATTGATGATGTTCTAGACCAACTCAAGGGGCCAAATATTTCAACAAGATTTACTTGAAGTTTGCGTATCACCAGGTACCAGTCAAACCCTCCGATGTGTCGAAGACTTCCTTGAAATCCAACGAGGGCCTTTTTGAATGGATGGTCATGCCTTTCAATTTTATGAATTCTCCCGCAACCTTCATGAGGCTGATGGATGACATCTTTCGACCATTCACTAACTCATTCGTGGTGGTGTATTTGGATGACATCCTGATCTTCATCCAGAGCTGGGAAGAGCACCTCCACTACATTTGATAAGTCTCGAAACAATTCGAAAACACACGTTGTGTGCCAATTTGAAGAAAAATTTCACTTTTGGCATGACCTAGGTTCAATATCTGGGGCACATTATTGATGAGCGGGGTGTTATCACTATGAAATTCCCAAAGGTTGTTCTTGTGTTTAAAAGAAATATCATAGGTAGCTATCAACCACTTTTGGAGATTAGGATATAGCCTTCCTAATACTCAGAGAGGTATCTCTCTTAATGATTTAAGTTTGTTTTTTTTAATAGATTTTAGGCTAGTTATGTATGTTTGATTGGGTTGGCTTTTGATTGGTTTTGGTAGGTAGGTGGAATTAATGTTTTAGATGAATAGGTTCTTATCAACTTTCCATTGAGCTATGGATTCAAAATTCTTTGAAACAAAATTGAATCAGATTATAATGAAAGTGTTACAGGGCAAGATAGGTGAGAAAAAACAGATTTGAAGGCTGAAAGGTGAAGTGATTTTTCAATCGGGATCAAGGAGAAATTAAGAATTCCGTAAACCAGATAATGAAGAAGGATGAAAGGGTCAATTGGGATCATAGGGAAATTAATAACTCTCTAAAATGGATATCAGAAGAAAACGTAGAAATGTACAATAGTTAAAAGTAGAGTGTAATTAAACAAATTCTGCAGTAAAATTCCTGTTATAACATTCAAATACATAACACATGTAAGTTTATGGAATACTTAAGGAAAGAACATTAACAATTGAAATTGGTACTTCACTGAGATGGCTCATCAAAGGAATCATGTAAAGAAGTTTCTTTATTACTAGTTCAGTATGTCAACTGGAAATTGCTACAATAAACCTTTGGCAAGAAGATCAATCAACTAACAAAATGTTCAAAAGTCCACACTTGACCAACCCTTGATACTTCAAATGATGAGTTATTTATACTACATATTACAAAAAATATCCTCTCAACTGACTAGGATTTATTTAAGGAAATAAAATATCTTTATGTAAAAATATAGTGACACCTATTAACTGACTGAAATCTGGCCTTGTTTTCTTTTATTGTTGTTACTATTTGTTTCTTTCACGCTATCTGCTTCTTTCATCTGTCTTCTTTCACATTGTCTTTCTTTCACCTATCTTCTCTTTAACCTGTCATAGTAAATCACACCATTTTTCCCATGTTTCCTCATCTCGAAGTTTGATTTTCATCATCCTCTGGTAAATTTAATTTGCCTCTGTATATTTGGAAAACGTGGGTTTATTCACAAAAAGGTGATTTACCTCATGCTGGAGGTAAAATAAAAATTCCAAAGACTGAAGGAGCACTTTGCCTATGGCAACTCCCTTCATTGATGAACTGTTGGAAGTTTCTTTGGCTACTTCCCTCATCTTCTTATCATATTCTTCATGTCTCATGAGTTTATCATTGATTATCAGAGGATTAGGCAGACCCTTCTGTCTCAATACATTAAACTTGTTCATAAACCTATTCACTGCAAGTTCAATTGTTTGATATTTTCCCTCAAGTTGTATCATCAGATTTCTCTTGGAAACCACCATTAAGGGAATTTTGAGGTCTAAAATGGGCCTCCTAAGGAAATTATAAAATAATACTGGAAATAATAAAATAATATTTGATTACATCATCATATTTTAGAGGGAAAAAAGGAAAAACTATTTTTTCAACTCATATTCTTAAATTTTCTCCCTATGGGTTTACTCAAATGTTGAGCGGAAACACTCGCTAGATGCAAAATTTGATTTCCCATCCAAGGAGTACGCATGTGGCATACTTTTGATAGACATTACTACATGAAAAATGAGAAATACATGAAAAACGTGATTGTAAACATGTTTTCTTATGTATTTGTCATTTTTCATGTAGAAAGGTCCATCGAAAGTATGCAACATCGGTAATCCTTGGATGAGGAATTAAATTTTGCATCCAGCGAGTACTCCCACTCAAAATTTGAGTAAAACATTAGAGAGATAAGTTGAAAATAAGAGTTGAAAACATACTTTTATTACTTCATTGCTTTCTAATATTTTTACTTTTTTACTCCAAAAATGGTGAATCATCCCCCATGGTTGACATCATCATCTTGAATCCTATTGGTTCTTATAAATTTTATTTTTGTTGTAAATTTATCTTAGGAGGCCCATTTTAGACCTAAAAATTCCCCTAATGTTTCTTCACCTCTAAGATAGTCTTTGTTGTATCAGTTATCCTAAGTTCTTCTAATTCATACTTGTTTTTGAAATTTAGGAATTTAACTATTTCAGAGGCTTCCTATGGTTTCTTTCCAATATCTTCTTTGAAATTTTGAATTCCATTACCATCTTCCTTTATCAAGTCATTCTGCTCAAATATGACTGTATAGAAGGCCAAATATCATTAACTGAGTTAATGATATTGTCTTATAACTATTGTTTTGCTTGGGCTAAATTCTCTTTTAGTGATAACTCCTTTTCCAGGTTGTGGATTTTGTTAGTCAATATATTTGTTTTCTGTGCTTCTGCTTGATGCATTACTTCTGCCAAATTCTTTCCAACTTCTAAAATATTTATTTTTTCTTTGAGATTGTTAATTTCAGTAGTTTGAATGGCCATATCCTCCATTGCTTTGATCAATTTGATGGCCTCATCAGTGGGATGGGTTGTTGGTATTGCTGATGCTGTTGTTGGTGTAGTTGCTGGAACTGATGTTGATACTGGAGCTACTGTGGATGCTATAGGAATAACAGTAATGGGAACTGCTTCCATGTTGGCTTTCTTTTCCTACATAAGTTTGTCCATTTCTGTTTCCATTTCTTTTAGTTGAGCTATCAACTGAATGATGATATTCATCATTTGATCCTTTTGATTATCAGTTCCCAAAACCTCCTTGGTTTGTGGAGGCCCAGTAGTTGGTAACTTTAGTTGTTTCTCCAGTGAAACTATGTCTTCATTCATCTTCTTTATTAGTTCTTCTACTGCTTTAATTCCTTCTGGATTATAACCAACTTCCATTACCAAATATTCAAGTGACTTTATCTTGTTATCCTTTGTGTGTGATGATGCTCTCTCTAGTTTTAACTATCTTTATATTTTCTAAAAAAATTTGTAACTTCTGGACACTTAAAGCTTTGTGTGTCATGGTGGAATAAATCATTTCTCTTGCCTATTTATGAAATTCAATCTGTTCAATTGGATGTACATCCTTGGCAAGAAATTCAAAGGTTGTTTTAGTATAGTCTTCTGAAGTTTTAGGGGCCTGCACCTTTGGCTGTAGAAATGCCATCTGCATCATCCTTGTCTTGAGGTCATAAGATGAAAACAACCTACTCTGTTCACTACGAGTTTGCTTGCAATACTGTGCATATGTGACAACCTTCAATGCTTCATTTATGATTTTAATCTCTTTGTATTTCTCCATGATATATTTTTCTTTCTCAACTGGCTTGCTAAATGATGAAACCTCTACACTATTCTTCTTCTGAATGATTTGTGCATTGGAATTTGATGGCAGATGTGTTTCTTCTGAAAGTGTTGGAGGTGCATCATCTCTAACAACAATATTTGTTTCAATGGTTTCAACTATCTCTTCTTTCTCTATCAATAGATTTATTTTTGTTTTCTTCCTATACATAAGCTTGAATTTAGTATCAGAAGTATTTTCTGCAAAATAAGAGCCTTCTTCTCTAGCCCTTTTTGAATTTCTGTCCTATGGGGCTGGAGTAAGCATGATGGAACTAGTATCAAGATGCTTCTCCACCTCTTATAAAGTATTTTCCAACCACTTTGGCTGGTTGGAAGACTTTTCAATTTCTGAATTTGACTCATGAATGAAAGGGTCAATTTGAACTTAACTCTCAATTTACTTATGACACCCAAGGGGTCATATGACCATCTGAAACTGCTACTGAACTTGAACTCTTGTAAAAATTTGTCTCCTTCCCATCCAACATTCCTATTGTTGCGTATAAAAGGAATTACTTGGTTTTTAATCTTGAATTGGGTCTTCTTTTTAGCTGAAAGGAAATTGATCTCATTAGAGTTTGAGATTTTTCTGATGTATTATAAAGAAAATATCCTCATTGGGAGGTATTTGGAAAGATTGTATGGAACTAGCTGGCTTCCATACACTGTGATTTCTGTATGATTTTGGTATAAATACCAGTTTCCTATTTTTCTATGATCTGATAGCTGCAGAACCTTTTTGATTTCTTCACCGATTCTAGGTTGAATGCTTCTACTAAGCATATTAACTATTGGATATACAAAAGAATCAATTAATTCTTTGAAACTGAATTCAATGGAATCCTTTCTGATCAAGGATGTCCAAAAGAAAAGAGACTGTGGATTACCCTCTATGTCCAGTTTTTGTCGGTTGACTACAAAATTTTCTGATTGAAAATATATGAACATATGAACCAATACTGAGGAGAATTTGAATACTCCTTCTTCTGGCAGTTTGATCAGTTGATCATGAATGGAATCTACCAGGTATTGGGCGAAATTGAAAGTTGTAGCGGGAGGAAAACGTGGGAAAAATATGGAAAGGAAACCAATAATAGATGCATCTACATGCTCATCAGTGAAATATCCTAAAATATAGGACATCATGGTCACAATTTACCTTGTTCTTTCTAAAACCATGGTAGCTGAGTATGGAGGATTTTTTTTAGGAGTTTCTACTAATGGAGGGAGGAAATTCTGAAAGATTTGAAACCTTTTAGGGAAGTCCAGCTTTAAGTAAATCTCAGTAAGGGTTTCAATGGAGAAGGGTAATCCCTGTGGTTATGGTTGAATCTGAAACGTTTGATTGATGGATTGAGCAGTAATAGTAAAGAGGATTTCTTGGTTAGGGATGATTATGGCTCTTTCATTTGGAAAATATCTGATTTGGCACAGTCTGATGAGTTTAGGGAACTGATAGGTTTGTGGAAATGTGTACTTGGGTAGGTTAGAATCCCACATATAAATATCATCTGCGTAATAAACAACAAATTTGTCATGGCTCCAACAATGGAGCTCCAAAATGTTTTTATCAGACACTGTATCATTAATTTTAAGGTCTTTGTCGGCCAAAGGGGTGTGGTCGACATCTATCATGGGTAGTTGCAGAGGGTTTATAGTCTGGACGCTTTGGGAAGCCATTAATTTGATTCGTTTAACACCTTTTGTGCTTAATTGATGAAGGTAGGTACTCGGGATGACCTGGAATATTTTGAATTTGGTCTGCAGAAGGAGTAAATGTAGTTGTAGGCTTGAATCTTGGTCAGTAAAGGATTTTGGTATTTTTCGGAAACAAATAGAGATAGTGTAATAAAGGAATAAGGAATGTTTTTATTACTTTTGAACTTTGCAAGTTTATCGCATGGCGTAGGGGTTGTATTATTTCAAAAATGGTGGTTTATCACATGCCTTGGAAGTGGTTTGGCAGTTCTGGAGTCAGGGGGGAGGAGGTGAAATAGAACCTAGAGGTGACACGTGGCAGGGGAGCGGGTGGATAAAACCACCCATTTGCACCCCCCCCGCCTTTAAACATTTGAATGTTGGGGGATGAAAAATAACATATTGGCCGTTAGATTTGATCGGTATTGATCCGACGGCTTGTGGAGTTAAGCGTTTTGAGTGGGGTTGGGAAATATATTAAGTGGTAGGTTTTAAATGTAAGTGGGTCGGGAAAATAGATAGGTGGAGGGGTAATATTTAATGGGGGTTTATGAATATTATGTGGAGGGGTTAAGTTAAATAAGGGGGGTCTACTTTAATATTTCGTGCTCTAGACTATTTAAACATGGGTTTTATTGTATTTTTATTAAAACGATAGAGTTAGTTGAGGGAAAGGGTATTTTAGTAAGGGGAAGGGAAATTTCAAAGGGGAAAAGGATTTTTATCAAGGGGAAGAGTTAGAATAAGAGTAAATGGTTTCCAAGAGAGGGAAAAGGGATTTGGAAAGGGGAAATGGTTACCAAAGGGAAGAAGAGTTTTTAGGATAAGGGGAAATGTTAGAAAGACATTAGTGATAAGATATAAACCAAATGATGCTTTCCATAAAGTTTGAAAGTATCCTACCTACCCTTTATTTATCCTAACATTTTTTTATTTCCTTTATTGGGTGCATTTGAGCTTGTTGACCCTTCTATTTTCTTTTGATAAGAAAAATAACTTATTTCTAACCTCATATCTTCCAATGGCTCAGATTAAAATTATGAGCTCATTTTATTCTTTACCTAACTACTGATCTGCCAAGATTAAATGGTTTGGTGAGATCTCTATTCACTAACTATCATAACATGAAATTTAAAGGCATGAATGACCAAGATTAGACTGTATGATCATCATGAATTATTGTTGGGTATGTGTTATATTCTTTCCACAACTAGTCACACGTAGGGGGGTCACAGGGGGGGTGACAGTCCCCATTGTACATTGTACCGGGCGCAGCCCCCCCTGTTTGGGGTCTAGGGCAACGCCCCGAGAAATTTTTTTTGAACCCTATTTTTCGGTGGGCAGACCCGCACATGGTTTTATCCATGGGTTTGCACATGGTTTTGGCACATGATGGTTTTTGGCCCCTGATATTTTGTAGATCTGGTCAAGGGAACTATGGTTATGTTCTAATCTAGGGTTAATGGATTGGGGTTTATGTATGCTTCAGCATGTATATCTATGCATTGTAACACTAAAAGGAATATAATGAAAAATCAAGCTGGTTGTCCCGATTTGGGTTCCAGGGGAAAATCTTTGTGTATATCTATTTTATGTTTTATTCTCTCGCTATTTTTTATTTTCTATTTTTAAGATTCGTTTGTAGATAATTTCTATAAAGGGTTAAAACCTACATTTGGTATCGAAGTTGTTTGGGCTTCAAGGGGACGTCTTTGTTGCTGAGGGGTTTTTTTGCTCGGGCCTGTGGTATACCCTATTAAGTGGGACATCTAGGGGATCGATTCTTGCGATGAAAGAAGATAGTGAGCAATGGAAAGATAGAGATTGAGAAATTCAATGTTCAGAGTTTTGATTTGTGGAAGCTCAAGATGGAGGATCTGCTGGGGGATAAAGACCAGTGGATCACAGTAGATCCAGGTACTAAACCAACGACAATGGTAGATGAAGACTGAAAAATTTGGATCGGAAGGTGAAGAGCACAATACGGTTGTGTGTCTCATATTCAGTATTGTTGAATGTATCTGGGGAAGCTATAACAAATAATTTGTGGGACAAACTTGGGACTTTGTACCAATCTAATTATCTGGTGAGTAAATTGTTCCTGTGGAAAAAGCTGTATAACCTGAGGATGAAGGATGGAGACTCAGTGACAGAGCATCTGAATGCCTTCAATACTGTGGTAAGTTAGTTTTCATCTGTTGATATTAAAATATTAGATGAAGATAAGTGCATCAGTTTGTTGTGTTCTCTACCGGACTTGTGGGAAATTCTAGTTATTGCAATAGGTAGCAATACAACTACCTTGAATTTTGATGACATTGTCTCAACCTTGCTGTCAGAGGAAATGAGACGGAGAAATATTGAGGGTTAGAATGGAGATGCCTTATCTGTATGAGGAAGGTCCCAGAATAGAAACAAGAATAAGTCGAGTGGGAGATCTAAATCTCTTGGAAATTTTGTAAAGGTGTGCTGGAAATGCGGAAAGGAAGGGCACTACAAAAAGGACTGCAGATCTAAAGCTCCTAATAAAGGAAATGGATCTGATGATGCTCCTTTTGCAGAGGCAAAAACCACCTCGGATGAAGGTGGGGATGTGTTTTTTGCTTCTTCTTCAAATACACATGTAAATCATGAGTCATGGTTGATTGAATCGGGTGCATCCTTTCACTTCACTCCCCGTAGGGAGTGGTTCTGCGAGTATTAGAAATATGATGGTGGAGATGTCTTCTTAGGTGATGATAGGAAGGCTAGAATCATCGGACGTGGAAAATTCAAGCTGAAGCTGCAAGGTGGAAGAATTAGAACACTTCCTGGTGTTCTACACATTCCTGCATTGGCCAAAATTTTTATTTCTGTAAGCAAGATGGATGATGCAGGTGTAAAAATAGTGTTCACATGGTTCGGGGAGCACTGGTATTAATGCAGGGAGTTCGGATTGGAACTTTGTACAAGCTTCAAGGCAACACTATTTTTGATGGGTGCAACAGTTCTGTGGTTCCCGAAAGTGGAGCGAAAAGCCTAGCAGTCTCTGGAGAAAAGGCCATGCTATGGCATCAAAGGCCTGGACATATTGGAGAGAAGGGCCTTCGAATACTGCATGGAAATGGTATGGTAGAAGGTATGTCTAATAGCTCTCTGGATTTCTATTTTTGTGAACATTTTGTATATGGGAAGCATAATCGAGTGATTTTTCCTTCTGGTGTTAAGAGGACGAACAAGATATTAGAGCTTGTGCACAGTTATGTGTTTGGACCTGTGTCGGTTCCATCACTGGGTAAGTTTGTTTACTATGTCTCATTCATAGATGAATTCTCTAGGAATACATGGATATATTTCTTGAGAAATAAATCTGAAGTATTTGACAGATTAAATAATTTAAGGCTCTAGTGGAAAACCAGACAGAGAAGAAGATAAAGGTGTTGAGGATAGATAATGGTGGGGAGTTCTGCAAGAAGGAATTTGAAGAGTTTTGTAAGAAGTGTGGTATAGAAAGGTAGAAGACTACTCCATACACACCTCAGAAAAATGAAGTTTTAGAAATAATGAACAAAACGCTAATGGAAAAGGCAAGAAGTGTGCTCGTTGGTACTGGGTTAGGACAAGAATTCTGGGTAGAGGCAATGGAGACTGCATGTTACTTGGATAACAGATCACCTTCATCAGCGTTGAAGGATAAGACTCCACATGAGGTATGGACTGGTAAGAAACCCTCTATTTCACATACAAGGGTATTTGGATGTGATGCATATGTACATGTTCCAAAGGAGAAAAGGACCAAGTTTGATAATAAATCTGAAAGGTGCATCTTTATTGGGTATAAGGATGGTTTAAAGGGTTACAATATTTGGAACCTGAAAACAAGGAAGGTTGTGTACAACCAAGATGTGGTGTTAAGAGAGGTGAGAAATGTTGTTAAACATGAAGTCCTACCAAAGGATCCTGAGAAGATAGAGTTTGAAATAAAGGAGGATGAATCAGACTCTACAACAGAAGAAGACTCAGAAGAGGAAGAGCCACAAACTCCAATTGTGAGAAGATCAGTTTTGGAAAGAAGACAACTAGAAAGGTATAGTCCATCTACTTTCTATTCAAATTTTGCTTTATCTATAACTGATGATGATCTCAGAACCGTCAGGGAGGTAGTAGATTCAGAGGATGGAAAACTATGGAAGGAGGCCATTGTTGATGAAATGGCATCCTTGCATAAAAATGAAGCATGGGATCTGGTGCAGTTGTCAGTTGGAAGGAAGCCCATCAGGATAAAATGGGTATTTAAGAAGAAGATGAATGTAGAAGGCAAGGTGGAGAAATACAAAGCTCGGTTGGTAGCAAAAGGTTATTCCTAGGTGTTGGGAATTGATTTTGGTGATATTTTTTCTCCTATTTCCAAGGTTACTTCTATTAGATTACTTTTATTTTTTGCTGCTGCATTTGATTTTGAGGTAGAACAGATGGATATGAATACAACATTTCTTCACAGGGATCTGGAAGAGGAGATATACATGAAACAACCTGAAGGCTTTATGGTGAAGAAGAAGAAAGAACTGGTATGCAGGTTAAAGAAGTCTATGTATGGGTTAAAATAGTCACCAAGGATGTGGTATGATAAATTTGATACCTATGTATAGGGACTTGGCTTCACGAGAAGGAAGGAGGATCACTATGTTTATTTTAAATTAATTGGTGACCATGTTATTTACTTGGTCTTGTATGTAGATGATATCTTGTTGATTGGAAATGACAAAGAAATTATCCAAGATTTGAAGACCCAACTGTTCTCCAAATTCAACATGAAAGATATTGGTGCTGCAAACTATATTTTGGGCATGGAAATTAAGAGAGATTGGGCAAAGAGGAAGCTCTGGTTAAACTAGAGGAAGTATGTCAAGACTATATTGCAGAGGTTCAATATGCAGGATAGTAAACTGGTGAATTTTCCTATTCTTTTAGGTGTAAAGTTGTCTGTTGAACAATGTCCCAAGACACAAGAAGCATAGGAGGATATGTCTCGTTTCTATATGCAAGTGCAGTGGGTAGCTTGATGTATGAAATGGTCTGTACTAGAACGAACATTGCACATGCAGTGGGAGTATTGAAAAGGTTTATGTCAAACCCAAGGAAGGAGCATTGGACAACAGTGAAGCAGGTTTTCAGATATTTGCATGGCACTAGTGATTATGGCTTGTGCTATTAGGGAAGAGCAGGATTGGAAAGAGTGCTGGAAATTCATGGTTTTGTTGATGTAGACTGGGTTGGAGGTCTAGACCAAATAATATCTACAAGTGGGTATGTGTTTAGCCTATTTGGAGATCTAGTTAGTTGGATGAGTAAAAGACAGTCTGTAGTGGCTCTTTCAACTATAGAGGTAGAATACATGGCAGCCACTCATGCAAGAAAGGAAGTAGTTTGGTTGCAGATTTTGTTCAAGTATGGGGTTGGTGTAGCAAGCTATAAGGATAGACTATGATAGCAAAAGTGAAATTTTCTTGGCTAAGAACCTTGCTTATCATTTAATGACAAATCACATTGATGTTCAATATCACTTTGTGAGAGATATGGTTGAGGCTAAAAGGGTGTTGCTGGTAAAGGTGGACACTTTGAAGAATGTTGTAAATGCATTGACGAAGTCTGTGAACACTCAAAAGTTCTTTTGGTGTATAGAAACAATGGGTGTTGCAGAGATGGGCTAATGACTAAGCTCTATTGTGGCCCCCTATGGAAAGAAAAAAACAAGTGGGAGAATGTTGGGTATGTGTTATATTATTTCCATGACTAGTTACGCACGGGGGGGCGATAGCTCCACCTGTACGTTGCACCGGGTGTAACATGGGGGTCACAGGGGGGTGGTAGCCCCCCCTATTTGGGGTTCAGGGTAACACCCCAGGAAATTTTTTTTGGCCCCTATTTTTTGGTGGGTGGACCTACCCATGGTTTTTTTCATGGGTTTGCACATGGTTTTAGGGCATGATGGTTTTTGGCCCCTGGTATTTTGTAGATCTAGTCAAGGGAACTATGGTTATGTTCTAATCCAGGGTTAATGGATTGAGGTTTATGTATGCTTCGGCATGTATATATATGTGTTGTAACACTAAAAGGAATATAATGAAAAATCAAGTTGGTCTTCCCGGTTTGGGATCCAGGGGAAAATCTCTGTGTATATCTATTTTATGTTTTATGCTCTCGCTAATGTTTATTTTCTATTTTTAAGATCCGTTTGCAGATAATTTCTGCACAAGGTTAAAACCTACAACTGTGGCATTTTGGACAAGCTGCACACAATTTTATTTTAAAAAATAATTTTAACTAAGAGTAGTGGCATTTGAATGTGTAACACTCTTAGAATTTATTTTTGTTTCTTTTTTGTGGGGTTCATATTTTATATCTTTTTTAATCTTTCTTTCTTTTTTTCCTTTGATTATTCTTTTGAAACATACCCTCTTTTCGGTTTTTAATATGGAAAAAATTTGCAGAAAGGAAAGTTATGTATAGTATTACAAGGTTTAACATAGTCAATTCAAAATTATGATCCCTATTATTATAATACCCTAACAGTGGCTCCACTTGGGGATCACATCTCCTAGAGATATGTCAAGAACTTTCTGATCAGTGGCCTTAGAACTTTGACTTTTCTTACCTTGGAACTGCTTTTTGTGATTTCCTTTATTCAAACATATGATGTTATATCTTTTAAAGCTTCAATGTTTCCTTTTCACGATTCAAATTTAGAAGATAATCATCCACTCCAACTGAAAATTTTTATGGTACAATGAGAAAAATAGAATGAATGAACTAGTGGTTAGTCTGGTGAAAAGTAGTGCTTCAACATTCGACCATTAACTGGTCCACCTTGTAGATCTGTTCCATCTAATTCTTTCAAGAAAAATTCATTGTTGCCTCTGTAACCATAAATGATGTATGGGCCCTTCCAGAGAAAATCAAATTTCCCATGTTTTCCTTTGTCTTCCCTTCGGGACTCCCATTTGAGTACTTGATCACCTATGAAGAAATCATTTGCTTTAGTTTTCTTATCAAATATATTTTTTATTTTGTCTTCAGTTACTTGGGATTTGATATAAAATTCATCCCTGGTTTGCTGCAAATGAATTGTTTGATTTATCTTCCTTTGGATGTCATTTAGTTCTACTCGCAGCTCTTGAACCATTTTCATCACTGGCACTCCTAATGAAGATGGAAAAAAAACATCCATCCCATATACTAATTGATAGGGAGATGTACCAATAGATTTCTTAATAGTTAGTCTGTCTACCCATAGGGCATTGACTAACCTTTTATTCCAGTTTTTCTTGTTATCTTCTAATAGCTTCTTGATGATGTTGACTAGGATTTTGTTTGAAGATTCTGCTAGTCCATTACCATGAGGGTAATAAGCAGTGGAATGGACTAAGTTGATATAGTATCTGTTACAAAAATCTATCATTTTCTTGGAATTGAAGGCAACAGCATTATCAGTGATGAGTTTTTGTGGGAATCCAAATCTAGAAAGGATGTTGTTCTCAAGAAATGAAATAATGACAGATTATATGGCTTGTCTAGAATGGATGGCTTCTATCCACTTGGTAAATTAGTCAGTGGCTGTCAATATCCATTTATTTTGGGTAGAGGAGGGTGGGAGAATTTCACGAATGAAGTCTAAACCCCATTGTTTAAATGGAATTTCTATTGAAATAGGTTTGAGGGGTAATGGTAAGAGTTTCTTCTTCCCTTCAAATATCTGAAATTTCTGATAGGAGGTCACATAATTTTGGACATATGAAAAAAGGGTGGGCCAGTAAAATCCCGCCCTCAAAATTTTTTCATCAGTTGTTTTCCAGTATAGTTGTCCTCCACAATCTCCTACATGAAATTTCTGCATGACTTTGTCAGCTTCATCTTTTAATAAACAATTTCACAGAATGCCACCATGATATTTCCAAAATAAAACATTATCTAAGATACAATATTTCATTTCTTTCATTTTCAAGAATCTACTTTTGGTTCTAGGTAAATAAGGGGGACCTTGTAAGTTGAGTAAAACGAATATAATGTTTGCATACCAGGATGAATCTATGAAAGCTTCATTGATTTGTGGAGTCACCATCTCTTCTTGATCATCTAGGGCAGCAATGAAATTTATGTCTAAGGCTTGACAGTTCGATTCAGCCATGAGTTTGGCTAAACCTTGGCCTTTGATCAATTTTGTAGGCTTGATCTCAATGTCATATTCTAGTATTGTGGCAATCCATTTGGCTCTCTTTCCATCAGGCCCATTCTGAGTTAGAATTTCCTTTACAACTGAGTTTGGAACATATGTTATTATGTGAGAGTATAAAATATATACTCTGAAATATTTTATGGATTTCATTAAAGCAAGAGCTTGTTTTTCCATGATATTATAATTTAGTGTTGCATCTCTCAAATATTTACTGGAGAAAGCAATGGGTTTTTCATAACCCTCATTGTTCTTTTGCAACAAGACTGCTGCAATGGTGTGTTCTGAAGAAAATGAAAAAATTATGAAATATTTTTTAATGTTAGGACATATGAGGATAGGTTTTTTAGTAAGGGCTTCTTTGACTGCCTCAAAATAATGTTTAGATTCTACTATCCACTTAAGTATTGAATCATTTTTTAACATGTTATTCAAATTTCCAAGTAGTTCTACTAAATTAGAGATGAATCTTCTAAGAAAAATTATTTTTCCTAAAAATGCTTGTAATTCTCTAATGTTTCTAGGATGACTGATATTAAGGATTGCTTCTATTCTAGCTAGATCAATTCTAATGCCTTATTTTGAAATAATGTGTCCCAAGATTTTTCCTTTTTCTAATCCAAAAAGTGACTTTTTAGGGTTTAAGGATATGCCAAATTTTCTGCATTTTATGAACACTCTTCTTAAATGATCTAGATGTTCATTATCTGATTTGGAAAACACTATGATATCATCTAGGTAAATGACTAAAAATTCATGGATTTCCTTTGCAAAATCTATTTCTATAGCTCTTTGGAATTTAAATCGAGCATTCATCAGTCCAAAGGGAATTTTCAAGTACATGAAAGTTCCCCAGGGAGTGGTAAATGCAGTCTTTGCTTGATCTTCATGTTGGACTAGTATTTGGTTGTATCCAGAGAATCCATCAAATAATGAAATTTTGGATGACCCTACTACCCTCTGTAGAATGTGGTCCATTTTAGGGAGAGGATAGTTATCCGTCAGTGATACTTTGTTTAAGTTTCTGAAATCAACACGGAGTCTGATTTCTCCTGTTTTATTTCTAGTGGGGACTAAATTAGAGACCCAATCAGAATATCTGATGGGTGTTATGATTTGGACATCATACATCCTTTTAACTTCTTTTTCTATTAGTGGAATAAGAATAGGTTTAATTATCCTATGGTTTTGTTTAAAGGGCTTCTGATTTTCTTTAATTGGTATCTTATGTTGGATGATGATGGTATCATAAGATTTGAGGTC
Source organism: Pinus albicaulis (assembly GCA_034641835.2). Taxonomy (NCBI): domain Eukaryota; kingdom Viridiplantae; phylum Streptophyta; class Pinopsida; order Pinales; family Pinaceae; genus Pinus; species Pinus albicaulis. The sequence continues at coordinate 165,579,668 of CM076578.1, read as the reverse complement.
TTCATAACTCCAAGTAAATATATCTTGAAATTCTTTAAACAAGCTAATGTACTTCAAATTTCAGTTGGAGGTAATGCCTTAGATAACTTGACAAGCTTGGGATTTTCTTATGTTCCTATGTTTCATTCCTCTATATTTAACCTTAGAGGCTCCATTTTAGGTTTTCTAGCTACATCATTGGAGTGAAAGAGGTCTTCTAGCGAGGCTAATCCCTTAGGAAATTTTTTGTCTTTGAGGTTTAAAAGTTCTGATTCATCATTGATTAATTCCTCAATTTATACTACTTCTAATTTAGTGAATTTAGATGGTTCTATATTATTTACATAATTTACATCTAGTTCATTATTCATGATATAATCTAATATACAGCCAGTGTCTATATTACAGTTTTGAAATTCTCCTTCACAATTCATAAAATCATAAATTTGTGAGTCTTATGAAAATATTTTCCAATACTTCAAATTATCAGGTATGGTTGGCCTATGTCTTACCTCAGTTGTGTACTGCTGATTTGGATGAGAAGGTAACCTACATGTGCTAGAAAAAGTGGCCAAACTATGAGCTTGCATATTTTGTTTTCTTGGAATAACAACAAAGTTGGTTTCAAGAATTTCCGACCCATCCTTAACCATTCTTTATTACTAGTTAAGGAAATAAAATATCTTTATGCAAAAAGATAGTGACACCTATTAACTAACTGAAATATGGCCCTGTTTTCTTTTATTACTGTTATTGTTTATTTATTTCATGTTGGCTGCTTCTTTCATATTTCTTCTTCCACGTTGTCTTTCTTTCACATTGTCTTTCTTTCACCTGCCTACTCTTTAACCTGCCATAGTAAATAAAACCATTTTTCCCATGTATTTTCATCTGGAAGTTTGATTTTCGTCATCCTCCAATAAATTTCATCTATCTTTGTATATTTGGCAAATGTAGGTTTATTCACAAAAAGGTGATTTACCTCATGTTGGTGGTAAAATAATTTTTCCAAAGTCTAAAAGAGAACTTTGCTTGTGGTAACTCCCTTCATTGATGAACTGTTGGAAGTTTCTTTGGCTACTTCCCTCATCTTCATAGTTTTCATGTCTCATGATTTTATCAGTGACTACCGGAGGATTAGGCAGACCCTTCTATCTCAATACATCAAACTTGTTCATAAACTTGTTCACTTCAAGTTCCATTGTTTGACATTTCTCCTCAAGCTGTATCATCATATTTCTCTTGGAAATCACTTTCTTCACCTCTAATATAGTCTCTATTCTATCATTTCTCTATTCTATCAGTTATACCGACTTCTTCTAATCCATACTTGTTTTTGGAATTCAGGAATTTAATTATTTCAGAGGCTTCCTTTGGTTTCTTTCCAAGATCTGCTTTGACCTTTTGAATTGCATTACTAGCTTCCTTTATCAAGTCATTCTTATCAAATATGACCTGTATATAAGGCCAAATATCATTAATTAAGTTATTGATATTGGGCCACAACTAATTTTTTTCTTAGGCAAAAGGCTCTTTTAGTGATAACCTGTTTTCTAGCTTGTGGATTCTGTTAGTCATTATATTTGTTTTTTTTGCTTCTGATTGATGCATTAATTTTTCCTGCTTATTTCCATATTCTAAACTCTTTACTTGTTCTTTGGGCTTGTTAATTTCAGTATTCTGAATGGACATATCCTCCATTGCTTTGATAAATTTTCTGGCCTCGTCAGTGGGATGGGCTATTGGTATTGCTGATGTAGTTGGTGGAACTGATGTTGATACTAGAGCTGTTGTGGATGCTAGAGGAATAGTAGTAATGGGAACTGCTTCCATGTTGGCTTGCTTTTCCTGCACAATTTTGTCCATTTCGGTTTCCATTTATTTCAGTTGAGCTGTCAATTGAATGATGAGATTCATCATTTCATCCTTTTGATTATCAGTTTCCAGAACCTCCTTGGTTTGTGGATGCTTAGTAGTTGGTATCTTTATTTGTTTCCTCAGTGCATCTTTGTCTGCATTCTTCTTCTTTATTAGTTCTTCTCTTTCTTTAATGTCTTTTGGATTATAACCAACTTCCATTACCAAATATCCAAGTGACTTTATCTTGTTATCATTTGCTTGTGATGATGCTCTCTCTATTTTTAACTCTATCTTTATATTTTCTAGAGAATTCTACAACTTCTAGACACTTAAAGCTTTGTGTGTCATTTTGGAATAAATCATTTCTCCTTCCTGTTTATGAAATTCAATCTGGTCAATTGGATGTACATCCTTGGCAGGAAATTCAAAGGTTGTTTTAGTATAGTCTTCTAAAGTTTTAGGGGCCTACACCTTTGGCTATAGAAATGTCCTCTACATATTCCTTGTCTTGAGTTCATAAGCTGAAAGCAACCTACTCTGATCATTAGGAGTTCACTTCCAATACTATGCATATGTGATAGCCTTCAATGCTTCATTTATGATTTTAATATCTTTGTATTTCTCCATGACATGTTTTTCTTTCTCAACTGGCTTGCTAGATGATGAAACCTCTGAACTATTCTGCTTCTGAATGATTTTTGCACTAGAAGTTGATGGTAGATGTGTTTCTTTTGAAAGTGTTGGAGGTGCATCATCTCTGACAACAATAACTATTTCAATGATTTCAGCTGTCTCTTCTTGCTCTATCACTGGATTTAGTTTTATTTTCTTCCTATACATAAGATTTAACTTAGTATCAGAAGTATTTTCTACCAAATAAGAGCCTTCTTCTCTAGCCATTTTTGAATTTGTCCTGTGGGGCAGGAGTAAGCAGGATGGAACTAGTATCAAACTACTTCTCCACCTCCTGTAAAGTGTTTTCCAACCACTCTGACTGGTTGGAATACTTTTCAATTTCAGGCTTTGACTCATGAATGAAAGGGGTCAATTTGAACTTAACTCTCAATTTACTTATGACACCCAAGGGGTCATATGACCATCAGAAACTACTACTAAACTTGAACTCTTCTAAACATTTGTCTGCTTACTGTCTAGTATTCCTACTGTTGCATATAAAAGGCCCTAGTTGGTTTTTAATCTTGAAATGGGTCTTATTTTTAGCTTAAAGGAAATCGATCTCATCAGAGTTTAAGATTTGTTTGATGTATTCTAAAGAAAATATCCTCATTGGGAGGTTTCTCGGAAGCTTGTATGGAGCTATTTGGCTTCCATACACTCTGATTTCTGTATGATTCTGATATAAATACCAGTCTCCTATTTTTCTCTGATCTGATAGCTGTAGAAACTTTTTTATTTCTTCACTTATTCTAGGTTGAATGCTACTGCTAAGCATATTGACTATTGGATATAAAAAAGAATTAATGAAGTATTTAAAACTGAATCCAGTGGAATCCTTTCTGATCAAGGATGTCCAAAAGACAACAGATTGCAGATTACCCTCTGTGTCTAGTTTTTGTAGGTTAACTGCAAACCTTTCTAATTGAAAATATATAAACATATGAAACAATACTGAGGAGTATTTGAATACTCCTTCTAGCAGTTTGATCAGTTGATCATGAATGGCATCTTCCAGATATTGGGAAAAATTGAAAGTTGTAGTTGGAGGCTGACCTAGGCAAAATATGGATAGGAAAGCAAGAATAGATGCATATACATACTATCAGTGAAATATCCTAAAATACAGGACATCGTGGTCACAATTTTTCTAGTTCTTTCTGGAAAAAATAGTAGCTAAGGATGGAGGATTGTTTTTAGGAGTTTCTACTGATGGAGGAGGAAAGTCTGAAAGATTTGAAACCTTTTAGGGAAGTCTAGATTTAATTATAGCTAAGTAAGGATTTCAATGGAGAAGCGCACTTCCTATGGTTGTGGTCAGGGAAAATTTTAGGGGCGAATTTTAGCTCAAGGGCGAAATTTAAGGGATTTTAGATTTTAGAGGGGCGATTTTTTTATATAAAACCTCTTTTGTATAGTTTTATATAATTATCCCCAAAATTATTTTTAAAATAATTAATTATTATGATTTAGTAGAAAAAATAAGGGTGCTTAAAACCTGAAAAGCTGGATTCGCCTTCGAATTTACTACTCTGGACGGGTTTGGGTTGTATTCACCCTCGATTTACTAGATTGGAGGGTTTTGGAATGGAATTCACCCCCAATATCCAGTATGGATGCAGGTAAAGCTTGCCCCCAATATCTAGTATGGTAGGGTAAATCTTTCCTGTCTTGGTTGGGTTGCACATGTCAACATAATAGTGGAAGAGGGCATGCACAGACCCTAAATATCCGAGCAATGGGTTTTAACTGCATTCACTTGACTTGGTCCCTCTTCATGTTCATAGATTCTTCCCTTGGCACCATGACAATTAGGAAATTCTCGAGAAAAAACCTCTCAGATGCCAAGGTAGGGGTTGCTACAAATAACATGTATCTTCTTGATTTTCCTGTCATTGAAGTATATAAAAGAGTAGTTTCGAGTTTAGGCGCTAGTGGGGTTATGGCTATCCTTGATAATCATATCAGAAAGCCAAGCTGGTGCTGCAGCAATACATATCTGAATGGGTTCTTTGGAGATAGGGATTTTGATCCAGATACCTGGATTAAATGTCTAATATCAGTAGCTTCAATGTTTAATGGAATTGATAATGTTGTGGGGATGAGCCTGGGAAATGAATTGTGAGGTTCAAAGAAAAACCATAATGATTGATACACATTCATGCAGAAAGGAGCCGAGGCAGTACACAAAACAAACCCTAAAGTGCTCGTTATAGTATCAGGCTTAAGAATGACAGTATAAGATCAGGCGTCGACCATGTAATGATCCCCTGTGCTGCGCTGCCTATCTACTGTGTGTGACTGCTCAATGTTGCAGGTTTGAGGATTCAAGTTGGACCTGTTGATGTGTTGGAGTCTGGTGCCTCCATCGGGACTGCTCAATTTTGGGTCTGAGGCTCGGAATAAAATACAACTTGGAGGGGATAGCGATATGAGCATTGAGAAATTGACAATGGAGTCTTCTAATGAGTTCTAAAGAGTGAGTGATCTTTTTAATGGAAAAAAAATTTCAAACTTCTGAAGTATTTTTCTTGTTACTTTACATTGGAGGCGTAAGAGCAAGGACATCAAAAAGTTTGTTGCTTGCTCTTCTTGTTACAATTCATAAAAGCTTGCTTATGCTCATTATCATTAGGTCTCGTATAATTGAAATTGAGCTCTATGTTTTGAAGAAACCTTGTCTTTCATGCTATATGATGTAAGTTTAGAATGGAAAAAATACTTATGACAGTATAAGCATGACAATATAAGACAAATGCATCCAAATAGCCAGTCCTTGACTAAAACATGTTTAGCTGCATTCTGTCACTAGTAATATCCTATCTGCAATAGAATTTGACATTTATGCTTTTATTAAGTCTTTTTATATTTAAATCCACTAGACTTGGATTTGTAAGCAAGCAGAATGATCATAAATATGGCTGAATTAACTATTATTTTTTAGTATACTAACGACCTCCAAATTACATTCCATTAGGAAAATATATGTCTCCACACAATCCTGATGAGGGGCCACCTCTAACTGGCTAGAGGGTGTAGTGGTGGGAAATTTCACGTCAGCAAGTTGCACTGCATCTCCTTTTTGAAAATTCTAATAAAAATTTTGGTGGACAAGCACCAATGACGACAATCTGGACCACCAAAGTAAATAAGAGAATATCTCCAGTAAAAGACTTCAAAGGTTCTCGACCCCTTGCTACACCTGGAAATTTGTCAACATCCCAGACATCGGTAGATTCAAATGGTGTAAATAGTGACAAATTCAACTCTGACCTAGCTAATCAGCATAGTGACATAAGGATGCTAGAAAAAATTGTCTTTTCAAGTCATGGAGGGGAGGTCGCTTTTGCTTTTCAGTATGGTGATGTTCATTTATTCTCTGGCAGTAGCTTTAATCTCATAGATTACCACTGTGCCACAGTTGGGGTTTCTGTTGCCCTACCATCTTTCTCTTCTACTAGTTGTTTCCTGGCCTCTGTTTGGCATGATAACAACAAGGATTTCACTATACTGAAGATTCTACATATTCTACCTCCTCCTAGTCAAAGTAGTCAAGGGAAAGGTAATGCAGCTGCCTGGGAATGAGCCATAGCAGACAGGTATTAAGTTGATTTTTCTTTTCACTTGCTACATCTTAGTATTTATATTGTGGTTTATTTCACTGGCCTATGGTTTGATTATTGTTATCCATTACCAAATTTTGGTGGGGCCTCTTAGTTGGAGTTGATTGGTGGGATGTTGTTGTTTGTGCACAAAGTGCAGTTAAAGATGACATAGGTAGAATTAATGTATATTATCAAAAGGAAATCAATTATGTGTTGGTGAAAGATAATTTATAGTTTTGTTAATAGAACTTTGAAATTGTTTCTAATTGTTAAAAATCTTGTATCTAGTGAACTGTTAGAAATTTTAATCTATACCTTGTAGATGGTTGCTTCCAAATATGGATGAAAATAATTTTGGAAAGTAATGAGTTGGTTGGCATGTATTGAGTCTGTTGTCTTGTAGGTTCTGGTGTCTACTATCTTCATCTGGTTTCACTAGATTATGTATCAAGTAACCAAACATTACAAATGCATCTGAATGGTAGGGACTGCCAGGATGGAGAAAAAGCAGAGTGAACGAGAATTGCGGGTGGGGTGTTAAAGGTCCAGAGAAGGCTGCTGAACTCCCACTTTCCACTGCATGACACAAGAAGAATTATGATAATGACAATGAGAATATATGTTCTTCCCTTCCCGAGTGGGGAGCCATGGTTCTCTCCACTGCGGATCATGTTCAAAAGGCTCGTCTCTCCCACTCCACATATAAACAGTGGTGCAATGGAAAAATCCCCATCGGAAGAACGAAGCCCCCTGAAAAGCCCTCATGGCCAGACAAACCAGAGCTCGTATGTATATATAAAATTCTCTTCCTTCTCATCTTGACATTTTTATAATTTCATTACTCTCAGAAGAGTATTTTATGGCCTTGCCAGTGGGAGATCCATCATCTTTTAATGTGTATTTTATGGTGTATTTGAGTGCATCCATGAGAGCAACCAATTTGATTAAAACAGCACAATATAGCAAAAGAATTATTTTGTGCAGAAATACTAGTTTTGATTATAAGAACAGGGTTCAAACTATACTCATGTTCTTACCATGGCTTGGGAGGTCCATACTCTGGACTCTACACTAGCACTAGCAGTAGCAATAACTGGCTTATAATTGAGAGAGCCCTAATAGATTTCCCCTCCCTCCCTTTCAAGCTTCGGGGAAGGTGTTAGCAGAACAAAATCATAGAGAGCCTATGTGAAGAGAGATTGCCTGTTAATGTTGTTTAACCTACCCTTTAAAGTATTTTCTTCCTGTTCTGCTCGCAAGAGCTTATTGGGAGATTTACAATATGTATATGCTTAAAATTTTTGCTTCCTTTTGGGAGTATATGCAAAAATTTTATTTTTTTGGGGAGTCTAAATTGAACGTAAAAATTATAGGTATTAATGATGAATGCAGTTACCTATAAGGTGACCGTAACTATGACTAGTCTGAAGCAAAGCCAAACTTGTATATTATATTAGACATGAGCGCAGGTGAGGTCCGAAGAGGTTTTCTTCAACAGTCTCACCTGACTCGGGAGCATATTATGCATAAGACTTTGGACCAAGTCGAGTATATATATATTACATTTGTGTCTCTATAATATGTATAAAGATCAAGACCTGTTAACCTCGTATAGCTTGTCCTCCAATGAGTGCTAAAGAGTGAGTGATATTTTTAATGGACACAAAATTTGAAACTTCTGAAGTATTTTTCTTGTTACTTTTCATTGGAGGCGCAAGAGCAAGGGCATCAAAAAGTTTGTTGCTTTCTCTTCTTGTTACGATTCATAAAATCTTGCTTCTACTCATTATCATTAGGTCTCATATAATTGAAATTGAGCTCTATGTTTTGAATCAACCTTGTCTTTCATGCTATATGATGTAAGTTTAGAATGGCAACAATACTTCTGACAGTATAAGCATGACAATATAAGACAAATGAATTCGAATGGCCAGTCCCTATCTAAGACATGTTTAGCTACATTCTGTCACTAGTAATATCATGTCTACAATATAATTTGACATTGATGCTTTTATTAAGTCTTTTTATATTTCAATCCACTAGACTTGGATTTCTAGGAAAACAGACTGATCACAAATATGGCTGAATTAACTGTTCTTTTAAGTATACGAACAACCTCCAAATTACATTCCATCAGGCCAATATATGTCTCCACAAAATCCTAATGAGGGGCCATCTCTAACTGGTTGGAGGGTTTAGCGGTGGGAAAGTTCATGTCAGCAGGTTGCATTGCATCCCCTTTTTGAAAATTCTAATACAAATTTTGGTGGACAAGCACCAATGACAACAATCTAGAACACCAAAGTAAATAAGAGCATATCTCCAATAAAAGACTTCAAAGGTTCTCGACCCCTTGCTACACCTGGAAATTTGTTAGCATCCCAGACATCGGTAGATTCAAATGGTGGAAATAGTGATAAATTCAACTCTGACCTAGCTAATCAGCACAATGACATAAGGATGCTAGAAAAATTTTTCTTTTAAAGTCATGGAGGGGAGGTTGCTTTTTCTTTTCAGTATGGCAATGTTCATTACCACTGGCAGTAGCTTTAATCTAATAGATTACTACTGTGCCACAGTTGGGGTTTCTGTTGCCCTACCAGCTTTCTCTTCTACTAGTTGTTTCCTGACCTCTGTTTGGAATGATAATGCTAGGATTTCACTTTACTGAAGATTCTATGTATTCTACCTCCTCCTAGTGAAAGTAGTCAATGGAAAGGTAATGCAACTGCCTGGGAACGAGCTATAGCACGCAGGTATGAAGTTGATTTTTCTTGTCATCTTGCTACATCTCTGTATTTATATTGTGGTTTATTTCACTTGCCTACGGTTTTATTATTCTTATCAATTACCAGATATTGGTGGGGCCTCTTAGTTGGAGTTTATTGGTGGGATGTTGTTGGTTGTGCACAAAGTGCAGTTGAAGATGACATAGGTAGAATTAATGTACATTATCAAAAGGAAATCAGTTATGTGTTGGTGAAAAATAATTTAAGTGATGATGGGAAGCCTCTTATGTTAACAAGCCTTTGTGACTCATTTGTATTCATTCAAGCTGCAAAATGGGAGGAATACTCACAGACTATTATATTATAAATCCAAGTAGAATTTTTGATGAAAATTTTGTTTCTGCAATTGGAATATGTGTTCAAAGGTCCCCATCTGTGGTTTGACCCTGTTTGATAACAAGTTTAAAATGAGCTTTTGGCATCTCTTGATTCCAAGGACGTAGGTGGCAATTTGGTTGAACATATTACATCACAGTGTTCCTCTTTTCATGGTCAGTTCATATAGATGTTTTGTATAGTATGTTGGTAACACATAGTACAATTGTTTTTTAAGGATATTAGGCAATAATATGATCTCCCCAATCATCCCTTGTTCAAGATAAATGGAGCTAAGTTTTCATATCAACAAATTTTAAGATTAACATTGACCAGAGTATGAAGCTATAGATATGACGTTGACAATATAGATATCCATTGCTTTTTGGAAGAATGCTCACATGGTGTGGCTAAGGGAGAAATTTGTGTCAGAGTATTTCTAAGCAAATATATTAATCTCGAAAATTATTTAAGATGGGGCATTCAAGTCTTTGGAAAACGTGTTGATAAGCGCTCCTATGGTGCTTTTAGGAAATGGGATATCAATTGCATGACAAGTTGTTACATTTTGGTAACATGTCATAAGTTTATTTATTTGTTGGCATTATGTTCAACAATTATCAACCAAATATATACATTTTCCATAAATGCATATAGGTTGACAAATGGGTCGAGAATTTATGGAATTGGTTGATGATGGCTTGGAAGAGACCTGCAATTTATTTTTGAAGCTTATCATCTGCCTAGGCATGCTCAATCAGGAGCTGGTGGAGATATTTGTATAATGGAACAGAGGATGATTAGGGTAGTGGAGAAATGGACCAAGAAAAGACATGAAGGGTCCATATATTTCACCAAAGACCAAGATCAAGAGTGGAGATAATATTATTGCATTCTCATGAGCTAGGAAGAAGTTTTTGCATTAGTGGACTCGATGCCCAAATATTAAGGATTAAAAATGCTTCGTAGATTGTTGACAGAGTATCTCAACTATACATATACTCATTATAAATGTAATTTCCTACATCATGCAAGAAGTAACCAGAGTTTTCCTTGGATTTATCTTTGATTTCTCTAACGAAATGGTTTATTCAAGATTTGGTATAGCTCGTGTGGCCATGGTTACTCACATATCTCTTGTTCTAGTATTGAAATGTTGTGAAGCATATAAGTTCATGAGAGAGTTAAACTAGATTCTATTTTCTCAAATGATGAGTTGAACATGATGATGGAATTTGATTTAGAAATTGAATGCTTTGAGAAAACTAGGTTGTTTTAACCCCATCAGCATAATAGACCTTGGAGATCGGGTCAAACGACTAACACTCCCAAAGTTTATCACCCTTATTAAAAAGGTGTTTGTTTATGCCAACACAACTTCAAAAGGATGAAGTAGGACAAGTTACATAATCATGCAGGCCTGAGTATGATAAAAAAAATCACTTCTTATCTCAAAGTGTAAGTGATGATGGTAAGCCTCTTATGTTAACAAACCTTTGTGACTCATTTGTATTCATTCAAACTGCAAAATGGGAGGAATAATCACAGACTACTATATTATAAATCCAAGTAGAAATTTTGATGCAAATGTTCTTTCTGAAATTGGAATATGTGTTCAAAGGTCCCCATCTATGGTTTGAACCTGTTTTATAACAACTTTAAAATGAGTTTTTGGCATCTATTGATTCCAAGGACGTAGGTAGAAATTTGGTTGAACATATTACATCACAGTGTTCCTCTTTTCATGGTCAGTTCATATAGATGTTTTGTATATTATGTTGGTAACACATGGTACAATTGTTCTTTTTCTAGTATTGAAATGTTGTGAAGGATATAAGTTCATGAGAGGGTTCAATTGGATTCTATTTTATCAAATGATGAATTGAACATGATGATGGAATTTTCTTTAGAAATTGGATACTTTGAGAAAACTAAGTTGTTTTAACCCGATCTTCATAATAGACCTTGGAGATCAGGTCAAACGACTAACACTCCCAAATTTTATCACCCTTATTAAAAAGGTGTTTGTTTATGCCAACATGACTTCAAAAGGGTGAAGTAGGACAATTTACACAATCAAACAGGCCCGAGTATGATCAAAAAATTCATTTCTTATCTCAAAACGTACGTGATGATGGGAAGCCTCTTATGTTAACAAACCTTTGTGACTCATTTGTATTCATTCAAACTGCAAAATGGGAGGAATACTCACAGACTACTATATTATAAATCCAAGTAGAAATTTTGATGCAAATGTTGTTTCTGCAATTGGAATATTTTTTCAAAGGTCCCCATCTGTGGTTTGAACATGTTTGATAACAACTTGAAAATGAGTTTTTGGCATCTATTGATTCCAAGGACATAGGTGGAAATTTGGTTGAACATACTACATCACAGTGTTCCTCTTTTCATGGTCAGTTCATATAGATGTTTTGTATATTATGTTGGTAACACATGGTACAATTGTTCTTGTTCTAGTATTGAAATGTTGTGAAGCATATAAGTTCATGAGAGAGTTCAACTAGATTCTATTTTCTCAAATGAAGAGTTGAACATGATGATTGAATTTTCTTTAGAAATTGGAAACTTTGAGAAAACTAGGTTTTTTTAACCCCATCTTCATAATAGACCTTGGATATCGGGTCAAACGACTAACACTCCCAAAGTTTATCACCCTTATTAAAAAGGTGTTTGTTTGTGCCAACACGACTTCAAAAGGGTGAAGTAGGACAAGTTACACAATCACACCAACCTGAGTATGATAAAAAAATTCATTTCTTATCTCAAAGCGTAAGTGATGATGGGAAGCATCTTATGTTAACAAACCTTTGCGACTCATTTGTATTCATTCAAACTGCAAAATGGGAGGAATATTCAGGGACTACTATATTATAAATCTAAGTAGAAATTTTGATGCAAATGTTGTTTTTGCAATTGGAATATGGGTTCAAAGGTCCCCATTTGTGGTTTGAACCTATTTGATAACAACTTGAATTTTTTTTTTTGGCATCTATTGATTCTAAGGATGTAGGTGGAAATTTGGTTGAACATATTAAATCACAGTGTTCCTCTTCTCATGGTCAGTTCATATAGATGTTTTTTATATTATGTTGGTAACACATGGTACAATTGTTCTTGTTCTAGCATTGAAATGTTGTGAAGGATATAAGTTCATGAGAGAGTTCAATTGGATTCTATTTTCTCAAATGATGAGTTGAACATGATGATGGAATTTGATTTAGAAATTGAATACTTTGAAAACTAGGTTGTTTTAACCACATCTTCATAATAGAACTTGGAGATTGGGTTAAATGACTAACACTCCCAAATTTTATCACCCTTATTAAAAAGGTGTTTTTTTATGCCAACACAACTTCAAAAGGGTGAATTAGGACAAGTTACACAATCACAGAGGCCTGAGTATGATAAAAAAAATCATTTCTTATCTCAAAGCGTAAGTGATGATGGGAAGCCTCTTATGTTAAAAAACCTTTGTGACTCATTTGTATTCATTCAAACTGCAAAATGGGAGGAATACTCACATACTAATATGTTATAAATCCAAGTAGAAATTTTGATGCAAATGTTGTTTCTGCAATTGGAATATGTGTTCAAAGGTCCCCATCTGTGGTTTGAACCTATTTGATAACAAATTTAAAATGAGTTCTTGGCATCTATTGATTCCAAGGACGCAGGTGGAAATTTGGTTGAACATATTACATCACAGTGTTCCTCTTTTCATGGTCAGTTCATATAGATGTTTTGTATATTATGTTGGTAACATGTGGTACAATTGTTTTTGAAGGATATTAGGCAACAATATGATCTCCCCAATCATCCCTTGTTGAAGATAAATGGAGCTAAGTTTTCCTATCAACAAATTTTAAGATTAACATTGACCATAGTATGAAGCTACATATATGACGTTGAAAATAGAGATATTCATTGCTTTGTGGAAGAATGCTCACACAGTGCAGCTAAGGGAGAAAGTTTTGTCAGAGTATTTCTAAGAAAATATATTAATCTCCAAAATTATTTAAGATGGGGGATGGGGCATTCAAGTCTTTGGAAAATGTGTTGATAAGTGCTCCTATGGTGCTTTTAGGAAATGGGATATCAATTGCATGACAAGTTGTTACATTTTGGTAACATGTCATAAGTTTATTTATTTATTTGTTGGCACTATGTTCAAAAATATCAACCAGATATATGCATTTTCCATAAATCCATATAGGTTGACAAATGGGTCAAGAATTTATGAAATTGGTTGATGATGGCTTGGAATATAGAGACCTGCAATTTATTTTTGAAGCTTATCATCTGCCCAGGCATGCTTGATCATGAGCTGACGGAGATCTTTGTAGAATAGAATAGAGGATGATTAGGGTAGTGGAGAAATGGACCAAGAAAAGACACGAAGGGTCCATATATTTAACCAAATACAAAGATCAATAGTGGAGATAATATTATTGCATGCTCATGACCTAGGAAGAAGTTTTTGCGTTAGTGGACTCGAGGCCAAAATTTTAAGGATTAAAAATGCTTTGCAGATTGTTGACAGAGGATCTCAACTGTACATGTACTCATTATAAATGTGATTTCCTACATCATGCATGAAGTAACCGGAGTTTTTCTTGGAGTTATCTTTGTTTTATCTAACGAGATGGTTTATTCAAGATTTGGTATAGCTTGTGTGACCATGGTTACTGACAGATCTCTTTTTCTAGTATTGAAATGTTGTGAAGCATATAAGTTCATGAGAGAGTTCAACTGTATTCTATTTTCTCAAATGAATTGGGTGAAACAATTACCCTTTCAAAATTCCAGCACAAGAATATGATCATTTGAAGAATGTGGAATTCATTGTCTAATAGCGGTCTGTGGGGGTAAAATTATGCATCAAAAATATCTCAAAGCTTAGTCAATGGAATAATGGATCAGCGCAGGACCTAAGCTTGGTGTGGTTAGTAGATTGATCATCAAGGGGGCTGTTAAAGTAATGTCATCTTGATCATGGTAAATTACACATTAGACATGGACAATAATACAGTCATTCTAAATTTTATTTTCACTTTAGTGTATTTCTCGGTCTATCCTACATTCATAAAGTGGATTGACTCGACTAGCATGTAGCCATTGATAAGGAGGCTTTCTCTAGCATGGCTGAGATCACTTTTTGAACTTGATACATTTTGTTAGCACCCATTTTCCTTCTTATGTTACACTGGTCTTGATTCCCATAGCATAAATTGCTTGATTTTGTCTGCATGTTCCAATTTTGATGGATTGTCTCGTAACATGCTTGAAGGATAGCGTTTTCTTATCAGGTAACGATTGTATTATATGTGTGAATCAAAAAATGCAAATGGAGTAGTGGGCTTATAGTATTTAAATTTTAGATATCCCCTATACATAATGGCCTTCATGCTTAAGATTATAAACTACTTATTCTTAACCCATCTGATTCGAATGGGTATTCTATGTACCTTGTTTTAATTTGAATTTTAAATTACATGTTCACTTGGTTTAAAGGTAGCTACCCCTACTTTATTTATGGGAGCATGTTTTTTTTTAACTTTTTGGATAGCTTGAAAGTTTGAAGTAAGGCTGAAGGTCCTACATGACAGAGTGCAAAACAAGGGAGAGGAGAATGGGAAAACTTATATCATTCTTTTCCTTATTTCATAGGTTCTATTACATTCTGGTTTTTGACAGGAGCTCTTCATTTTGGCATATTTGATTCATATTTTTGTTGTTGTTGTAAGTCTTATTCTGGTCCTACCAGGCTTGTTTTTGCATTGTGAAATTGTATAATCCTCCTTTTTTAGTTATGGATTTATCCTTGATTGCAGGAACTAAAAAGGCATTCAGATAGCATGCTTAGATTTTTGGTGTATTTAAAAAATAACAATATACTATAAGCTATATAATATCTAAAACATGGAATATCCAAAATTTTCACAATTGGGTTCCTTAGTGTTTCTCAACATGTTATTTCTTTTAGCTTGAAGTGGTAATCTGAACTGATTTTATCATTTCTTTGAAATCTCATGGCTTTGTGTCTGTTAAATGTTTTCCCATGCTATTTTTTTGACAAAAGATCCATATTTCCTTTCTAGATGAGCATGTAACCGGTTACTCCAATGTATTTTTTCCTTGACAACGATATTTCTAACCTACTAAGTTCCTTATTTACTAAAATTCTTCATGGTTTTAGTTTCTAATTTTTTTTATCAGTGTTCTTTCAAGATAGCATATTAGTGGAACCGGACTGCAACTAGTGAAACAAACTGGTCCAACCTGTTTAGGTGTCAAGCTGGTCCGATTCAAGGTCTAGGACTGAAAATGGCTGGTTCAGTACTGAACCAACCTTTTTTCACTAAATCAGCCAATTTTGTCGATGTAGTCAAGGGACGTTCCAAACACAATTTAAAAAAAACAAATAATCAAAACAAAAACAAAAAAAAAATTAAGTGGGGCATCCTAATATTCAAGGTACTAGCAAATAGCTACCACATCAGAAGAAAAACTCAAGATTTGCAGATCCCCTATCCTAGAATGATACAATTTAAAAGAGGCAGTAATCCTCTGTTTTATGGCATCTTCACCCAATATATGCAGATCCTCTCCTATAAATGGCATATAATAAGAGGCTTTAACCCTTTGTTTTATTGGAATTTCCAGTCAACACATGTAAGACACACCTTCCAGCTAAACTATAATAATAATATATGCCTAATAACTCATGGAAGAACTTTATGCTAAGATGTCTAGACCGATAAAATCCGCTAAATTCACCCGGGACTTGCACCTGGAAAACTGTGTGAAACTACCTCTTAGAGCAAACCAACAACGAGGCATTTTTTCCTCCTCGGGCATCCAAGGTCCAAATGGAACATATTTGCTCACTTAAAATCCCGTTTTCACCAGACCCAATGACAGAATGTCTGCCATGCCCTTCTGTTGACTGAATTGTAACCCACCTCCACTTTTTCTCAAAATCCGCAACTCTTCAGCCTTTGCAGCAGCCATTTACTGATAAATCATTGCCATTACCACTAGATAAATCAAACCCTTATTATTGAAAAATCTCGTATTAGCATAATGAGAAAATCCAGAGAACAAGCTAACCAGAATCGAAATTGTGTGTAGCTAGTACCAATGATGATTTATTTTGCACCACTAGGGTTTCGCCCTGCGGAGTGGATAGAATAGTCTAGAACTGCCACCATGGAGCCACTTCAATGTCTTGGTGGACAATTTTGAGCCCCAAAATACTTGAAATTTCAATTCAGAACAAATCATAACCTAAGAATTTGGAATTGGAAATATGAACAATTTCTGAGATTTCAATTCGGAAGAAATATAGTTTCAATCAAGATACCCAATTCTGTAATCGTGCAGTCAATGCTATTTTTGTTGTTGAAGGGAAAATGATCTAGAATAAGCCCTCGAAAACCTGTGTAATGCACAATGTGTGTGAGGCATATATCTTCTATCTGGCCCATGATCATATCAGTAAGACACAAAAAAATTTCAGGGGTTTTCACATTAAAGTCCCCTAGACAATTAAATGATTCAGAATTGCACTGTTGGAAGTCAATAATATCCTTATTTTTATCATTAGGGTTCATGGAATGATCACAACTATTTTGGGAAGAAACTAAATTGAAAGGAATTTCGAGTGATAAAATAGTATTCTCTCCTCCATTGGGATGATTACACTCATTTATGAAGGCCTTACCTATTACACCATTTTTTGGTCATCTAACCTATTATCATTAGATGGACCCAAGTACACCATGTAAGACCAATTTTACCCCAAGTAAAATTGCTTTCACTATGTGAAATAACTTAGTAAAACACCTTTATTAAGTTGTTTATGGTCTAAACAGGAAACCCCAAAAGGAAATAATAAAAAAATCTATATTTGTTTATATTTCCTCAAGGAATAATTAGTTAAACATCAATTTAATTATTATTCCTAGTCATATTTAACCCAAAACAAGGAAATCAATTAAATAAATCCTTATTTATTTGATTATTTCCTAGGAATAAGTTATTTAATCCTTATTTAAATAATATTCCTAGCTAAATTTGACTAAATCATTTATAAATAATTAAATAAATCATTATTTATTTAATTATATTTCCACCATTTCCTTAAAATAATAAATAAATCATTTATTTATTTATTATTTACAAATAAAGGGATTTGACCCAAGTTAAATACCTTTTCCTTCCAAAAAATATAATAAAATATTCCTAAAGGGTGGTTCTAGAATTTGGTTAATAATGTTTTATTCATGCACCAAGTTCTAGACTACCCTAATATTTTGTTATAAATAGAAGGGTTTTCCCATCCATTGGTCACCTTTCATTGCATTAGATCACTCTGGATCTATACTCTTGGTCTGACTTTGAGCCATTATCATTGTCACATTTTTCATCATTTTCTTTGTGAACTCCCTTAGAGTTCTATGTTTATCTGGGTTTTCTACACCAACAAGAGAGAGAAATTTTAGATCTGAAATGCTGAGGACTTTCAAGAACCCATCCCATTGAGGAGAATTGGAAACACCTTTCTTGTTTTCCTCTCAGGTGCCCCCTTTTTGATATAAAAATTCTTTCAAATATATTGTTCTTGTCTTGTCTATTGGATGCATGGAGCAACATTTTATTTTCACTGCTTAATGTCTTTTATGCTTAGATCTGGATTTTTGCAGCTTTATTTGGATCACTTAACTGCATATTTAAAGATATTGGAAGCCATAATTGATGTTAGGACTAACATTACCAACTTCTGAATTCTAGAAACCCTTAGAGCGATTGCCGATAAATTTTTTGTGGATTTTTGTGAATTTAAAGAGGATTTTTCTTTCCATTTCCTTCATGAGTACAAGGAACGCAGGGATTCGAACTTGGGTTCACCATTTTCTAGGGTTTTTTATAAGACTTGACAGATAATTGTAACAGAAGCGGCAACAACAAGAAAAGATAGCATAAATTCAAAAGCAATGTGTCTGTGCTACTGTTCTCACGTTGTCTCTATTTATTCATGTGTAGTTTCAGTCTGGAATCATATGTTGATTTCAAACCAGAGATGATGATTATGATGAGGTTGCGTGCATGCAAGTCTTGCAACAAGAATTTTTCTTCATTTCAAGCTCATGGCGTCCACAGGGCAAGCTGCCACTACAAGTCCAAGTCCATCTTTCCCACACTGCAAACTGATGGGGGTTTCAAAGAAAAATTAGTTCATTGGTCCATCAATGGGCCATCTGTTGAGACTTATAAGTATAGTTTGTGCATTGAGAATAAGAAAGTTAGGGTGCATGAATGCCCTGTGTGTCACAGAAGTTTTCCATCTGGTGAAGCTTTGGGCAGTCTGACAAAGCTTTGGGAAGTCACAAGAGGACTCATTCCACTCCCCCTGCTACTAATATGCACAATTATACAAGCCATTCAACAACTGAGCAACAACAATTTTCACCTCCAAGTAGAACCGAGACGTTGGATCTGAATGTACCTATTGAAAATGAAAATGATTGTACTCAATTGCAGCACAGTTTTGCAGTTTCTGTCAATTTAGGTGCATATTCTACCAGTGAATGTGAGAAATAAGGCATTACACATATGAAAAAAGAAACTGGTTGTAATGACACTTCGCCATTTTCCAGCAGCAATGAGGCGTAGACATTGTAACAGGTGTGCCTCTCTGATAATGTACAAGTGAAGGGGCGCATAGTGCCCTCACCTCGGCATTTTCTCTTGTGATGTAGGAACCTCACACAAGTTTCATAGCCATTGAAATTCCTTGTTTCTTAGAAGCTTTTGTAACAGGAACATACCTATAACTAAATAACTATCTTTGCTTTTCATCTAAGGGTTGAAGATGTTTTAATCGTCTAACATATAATCTAAAGGTTTCAGATTATGAAACGATGCACACAGGGGAGTTTTTTTCAAATAATAACGCCTTACGATGTAATTATTTTATTAATTTATGTGTTCAAACTTCACTGTTGACTAGAATGTTAATCGTGCTTTCCCTCCTTTTAGAACTAGAAGGTGTAGTGAGTAGTGAGCACATGACTTGGAGATGGGATTTTTATTTCAACACACATCTATACGCGCTCACTGGTCATAAAATGTGGTCATTGGTGTATAATAAAGTTAAGTTCCATAAGCTATAATTTTACGAAGTTTCTTCACTATTTTATAGATCACTACACATCAAACTGACTTTACGCCTTGACCGACATTGCATTCAACATTGTGCACAAGTATGATTTACATGTATCAATCAAAACTATGATTTTATATATATTTGATAATGCAAGTTGAATACATCATACAATACATAGGAGTGCTATGTCTATGAAGTTAAATATGAATATTGCTACTATTACTATTATATAAGGGTTGCTCTTCCAATGGCCATTTATTGGCTATGTGAAGAAGGCTTTGTGGAATTTGTATTTACTAGAAGATTATGTATAGCTAAGTTGCAGACAACTAAGTAGAATTTGGTAGGAAGTTTGGAGTATGTGTAATTCATAATGATATTGTATTCTCTTCATTGATGACTTTTCAATGTGTGAGTTTTAACCTAAGCCATTGCATTATCAATGTGTGAAGGCTCAAAACTTGACCTATATGTCAACTACTTCTTATGATTGTTCCTAAGAACACAAATCCTAATTTTTGTAGGTTTAAAATTTATCACAAGTTTGCTCTATTGTGGTCGAATTTGTGGAGGTTATCTCAAAATTATTTAAGGTACCATGGATCTAAATTTCTTATGAACTTTCAAGACTATAACAAAATTTGGTGCAAATTTTTGATCAATTCTCACTTGGTTAGGGTTATAGATGTTAATGAAAATTTTGTGTGCATGCATGAGAGTTGGGTGCAAATGCTCAATGTTGTGTAGCATTAGTGTGATGAATATGGGATAGTGCAAAGCATATTTTTGAAGATTAGTCTAAGTTGACTCATACCTAATCAACTCTGTCAAGTTGATTGTTGGTTGAATGGTTAATTGTTGGTTCAATGGACAGAAGATCTTGCAGGCCCAAATACCAAAGGGAAAAATGGAGCCCATCATGGGGTTCTCTTTGTAATTCTCCACCACTGCTACCTTCCATGCTTCCTCAAACTCCTCTCCAACCTCAATATCAGTGCTAGTAGTAGCATGAGCAACATCACTACGCTTAGTAGAACTAGAACACGTTTTCCAAACTATACGAGAACTACTTCCCTCACAAGTCACCATGTGCCATGCTTGGTCTTGATGGTTCACTTCCTTCAACCCCTGGTTCAACTACCATATCTTCATTGGAACCAACACCCCAAACTCAACTAGACAATGATTCGCCATTTTGTACTAGTGATTCGCCATTTGTACTGGTGATTCGCCATGATTTTACAAGATTATATAATCTCATGAGAGATTCACCAAAAAATTATATATACATATTATATTATTAATAAAATCACCTTCCATTTTTCCTATGTATCATGGGGATTCACCCATTTATTATACATATAATTCTAGGGGGGTTCTTAAAATTTTCCCTGGTTGTGGTTGAATCTCAACATTTTATTAATGGATTGAGCAGTAATAGTAAAGAGGATTTCTTGGTTAGGGGTGATTATGGCTCTTTCATTTGGAAAATATCTGATTTGGCATGGTCTGATGAGTTCAGGGAATTGATAGGTTTGTGTAAATGTGTACTTGGGTAGGTTAGAATCCCACAGATGAATATCAATTGGCTGACCAACAAATTTGTCATGGCTCCAGCAACGGAGCTCTAAAAGGTTGATATCAGTCACAGTATCATTAATTTTAAAGTCTTTATCATCCAAAGGGGTGTGTCCGACATCTATCAGGGGTGGTTGCAGAGGGTTTATAGTATAGATGCTTTGGGAAGCCGTTAATTTGATTCATTTATCAACTTACATGCTTAATTGATGAAGGTAGGTACTAATGACTACCTTGAATATCATGAATTTGGTCTGCAGAAGGAGTCCAGGTAGTTGCAGGCTTGAATCGTGGTCAGTAAAGGCTTTTGGTATTTTTCGGAAACAAACAGAGATAATGTAATAAAGGTATAGGGCGGGGTTTTATTTCTTTTGAACTTTAGAAGTTTATCACATGGGGCGGGGGTTGTATTATTCCAAAAATGGTGGTTTATCGGACGCCTTGGAAGTGGTTTGGCAGTTTTGGAGTGGGGGGGGTATGATAGAACCTAGAGGTGAGACGTGGTAGGGAAGCGGGTGGATAAAACCAACCATTTCACACCCCCCCCCCCAGCTTTAAACATTTGAATGTCGAGCGATACAAAATAGCATATTGGCCATTAGATTTGATCGGCAGTGATCGGGCATCTTGCAGAGTTAATATTTTTGAATGGGGTCAGGAAATTTATTAAGTGGTAGGTTTGAAATAATAGTTGGGTCAGGAAAATAGATAGGCGGAGGGGTAATATGTAATGGGGTTTTATGAGATATATTATGTGGAGGGTTTAAGTTAAAAATGGGGGGTATACTTTAATATTTCGTGCTTTGGACTATTTAAATGTGAGCTTTATCGTATTTTTATGAAAAAGGTGGAGTTAGTCGAGGGAAAGGGGATTTTAGTAGGGGGAAGGGAATTTTCAAAGGGGAAACAGATTTTTATCAAGGGGAAGAGTTAGGATAAAGGGAAATGGTTTCCAACAGAGGGAAAGGGGATTTGGCAAGGGGAAATGGTTTCCAAAGTGAAGAAAGGTTTTTAGGATAAGGGGAAATTTTAGAAAGACATTAGTGATAAGAGATAAACCAAATGATGCTTTCCATAACTTTTGAAATTATCCTACCTACCTACCCTTTATTTATCCTAACAATTTTTTATTTCCTTTATTGGGTGCATTTGAGCTTGCTTACCCTTTTATTTTATTTTGATAAGCAAACTAACTTATTTATAACCTTATATCTTGCAATGGCTCAGATTAAACTTATCAGCTCATTTTATTCTCTACCTAACTACTGATTTGCCAAGATTAAATGGTTTGGTAAAATATTTATTCACTGACTATCATAACATGAAATTTAAAGGCATGAATGACCAATATTAGACTATATGATCATCATGAATTGTGGCATTTTGGACAAGTTACACACAATTTTATTTGAAAAAATAATGTAAACTAAGAGTAGTGGCATTTGAAGGCGCAACATTTTCAGAATTTATTTTTGTTTCATTTTTCCGGGGTTCATATTTTATATATATATTTTATCTTTCTTTATTTTGTTCCTTTGATTATTCTTTTAGAACATACGCTCTTTTCATTTTTTAATAAGGAAAACATTTGTAGAAAGCAAAGGTATGAAAATATTACAAGATTTAACATAGTCAATTCAAAAGTATGATCCCTATTATTATAGGACTCTAACACGAGGGATGCATGTGGACTCATCCAAGATCCAATTCATTTGGGATTGGCCAGCCCCAACCACTCTAATACAGCTTCACATCTTTCTGGGTCTTGCCAATTTCTACTGCAAGTTACATTGGGATTCTCTCATATCACTTTCCCTTTGAGTCAAGTCACCAAGAGAGAAGTGAAAGAATATTTATTTTGGTATGAATATCAACAGAAGGCGTTCACAGATTTAAAGCATCATCTCTGCTCTACACCAGTGCTCACATTACCAGACTTGAAGAAATCATTTGAGATCAAGATAGATGCCTCTGACTATGCTATTGGGGCAGTACTTAATTTGGCAACAACATATAGTGGCATATCAGAGTGAGACACTTTAAGAGACAGTCTGAATGTATCCCACCTATGACAAAGAGATCTATTCCATTGTGCAGTCCTGCTGAAAATGGAAATATTACATTTGGAGAAGGAAACAGTCATCCACACTGATCATCGACCCCTACAGTTCATATAGACATAAGGGAAGTGATAGATTGGAGATGTTTGTGATTAGTAGTTTTTGTAGAAGGAAATGGTCATCCACACCGATCACCGACCCCTACAGTTCATATAGACATAAGGGAAGTTGAAAACTGATCTCCATCAGAAATGGACCAAATATCTGCAACTGTTCCATTTGAAAATCATGTACAATAAGGGAAACACCAATAATATTGCAGATTTCCTCAGCCGACCACTATTCATACTATTAACCATTGTTATTGACTCTTGTGGGCACGAGACTTTGGGTTTGCCGCATCTCTACGAAATTGATCCAGAATTCGGCAACACATACCAGACACTCCTCGAGGGTAAGCAAGTTCCAAATTTTGAGCTCCAGGA
The DNA here is from genome assembly GCA_034641835.2 of Pinus albicaulis. Classification (NCBI taxonomy): domain Eukaryota; kingdom Viridiplantae; phylum Streptophyta; class Pinopsida; order Pinales; family Pinaceae; genus Pinus; species Pinus albicaulis. The sequence continues at coordinate 165,556,133 of CM076578.1, read as the reverse complement.
TGCATTTTTATGCCACCTGGGACACCTTTTTTTTTCCTTCAAGCGAGCGTGCCAAAATTATTTGGGAAGCACACTACAATTGGGTTGTTAGACATTTTTGGGTCGAGAAAATAGTGGAAGTACTACAAAAGTATTTCTATTGTCTAAACCTTTGACATGATTTCAGGAAGTACATCAGATCCTTCACTGCTTGAACCATTTCTGAACTGACCATCAAGAAGAAAGGCATGTATACTCTGTTTCCTAACCATACTCTGTTTCCTAACCCTAGTTGGTCATGGGAATCCATCTCCATGGATTACATGTTGTGCCTTCCTTTCACCAAGCATGGAAATGATTGCATTTTTGTGGTCATCAAGAGATTCTCCAATATGTCCATTATGGTGGCCTACAAGAATGATATCACAGCAGAATCCATTGCTAAAATATTCTTTGAGCGAGTGTGGGTACACTTTTGGATCCCATAGTCCATTATCTAAAATCGGGACAACAGTTTCCTCGGTAATTTTTCATCGAGTATCTTGTCAATGTTGGAAACCAAGCTCAGTAATTCCACAACTTTCCACCCTCAAACTCATAGCCAAACAAAGTTAGTCAACAGGAAAATCGTACACATTTTTTGCATCTACAACTTGAAGAATCTAGGCACATGGGATGAAAGCCTTCGCTATGTCCATCACACATATAACCAGGCTCTTCACAGCTCAACTGGCCAAATCCCCTTTCAGGTGTCCTTGGGATTCCATACACTATGTCCCATTAATGTGGCCATACCATTTGCAGCTACTAAGGAATAGTCTGCTCATGTCTAGTCCGAGGTCGACAAGGTGAAAAACTTCATTGATCATATGCAACGCATTCGCCAATAGGTCCATGACATATTGGACAAATCCAATGATACGTACAAGCATTTACATGACCAGCATCGAGTGCCACACAAGTTCCAGGTGGGAAACAAAATTGGCTACATTTACAGAAAGAGCACCTTGTTTGACCCCATCGCATGCTTCACCTGCTCTGATATGGGCCATACACCATTACCAAGGTTGTCGGGGATAATGCCTTTGAGCTCGGTATTCCACCATTCCTTGGTCTACACCCATTTTTCAATGTGGAACACCTTCAACCCTACTTTCCACCATTACTTGACACATCATACATGGTAGAAAAGCTCACACTAACAGAGCTAAACCTCAACTACATGGAATAGACCACAACTAATCAAATCATGGAAAAGTAGATAAAGGACACTTGCACACAAAATATCTAGCTATATCAGGTTGTCAAATTTGGCCAACTCCTACACCAAGGAAAGTGGCTCACCAGGGACCAAGTTTAGGAGAGGTTTCCTCATCTCCTGAAGGAACTCAGCACAATGGGGACCATTTCTTCCTAAGAGGGTAGGACTAACCCAGGTGCATTTTGGTGGCCACCCATCTATTCCACTTGGTTCCATACCATTGTTTCTTTCAGTTTTTCATTTTCCTTAATTGTAGAATTTTTTACTATTTTTGGAAAATTTTCGGGTCATGAACTTTTAGAGCCATTTTGAGTCCCTAAACGGCATTTTTTTGGAAACAATGGTACCAAAATGGGTCTTACATAGACCTTGGTCACTCGAAATTTGTATTCCTTGGATATATATTTATAACAATGTATGTTTCACATCAAATGGAGATTGTATCCCAGAGTTACGACCCTAGGAAGTTGATGTACCAAATTACCCAAACAGGGCCCATAGTTTTCCTGTTTCATATTTTAGGGTTCAGTTATTGGAGTTTTAGTATTTTCCATTATTTCTCAATAATAAATAGTCCTTCAAGCCTCATGTTAACATAGTTCAAAAGCATGTAGCCACCACATCTCTTCTGAGAGATAAGCTACCATCGCCCAAGCTAGTTTTATTCCATTCTATTTGTAAACTTATTTAGGTTATTTGATATTAATGAAATGAAGTGTATTTCTATTTAATCTCTGCGTGTATGTTCATTTCTATATTTTGTTGTGTTCTTGCATAAATTCAGATCAATACTTGGGTTAGCACCTTGGTTTCTCGAACTTGTGTTGGTGCTTGACAGGTGACGGTATGGGGTTGAGAAGACATGGAGTCAAAGGAAGAACTGGAAGAATCAGTAGAACTAGAGTTAGAATGAGGAACCGATGGAGAATAGGGAGGATGAACTCTAACTCAATGGGGAGAAGTAATATGTCCTAATGGAAACTGAGGATGATGGCCTTGACTTCTCCATGACAAACTCCTAGGGGGCGCAATGATGTGAAGACAATGATGACTCTAAGTACTAAATGATGATAGGAGAAAAAGAGTAACAAAAATCAATAAAATACCTATTGTAGTGGTTCCAAGTGTAAACTAATTATATTAAGATGCTACTCTAATACAAGCAAGCACATCCTATCAAATAAAATGACATCTAGCCTATAGGTAGTCTTAATGCTCAAACAATCCTAAATCTATTGTTTCATATGGCCTTCCAAATAGCTTTTTACTTGACGGAATTTGATCCCCACAAGAAAATTTGTCCAGGGAAAGGTGGGGTAGAGAACCAACTGCTTCCCACAATGAGTCCTATAGGGTGTTTTCCTATGATTTGTCACTACGGTTACCTTTTTCCTACGGGGGTGTTCGAGTCTTGAGCTTCTTGGTGATCATCCACTACATGAAATTCCCTACCACAGGTTGGATAGACCGGAGGATAACTGATCCCACAATGACCTCACCTAACCCCCTCTAAATCGGGTTATTTACGCATTATGTCTTTGAACCATGCGATGGTGAAGGATTTTAATCTCCCTATAAAGTCAAGTTCTATGTATCAATGTGAGCGATTGATGGGTGTTATTGGAAGCCTATCCCACCAATCCTATACATAACTACATAGGTTGTCTAGCCCTGGTGCCTAAGTGGGCTTAATCTATGTGTGTTGCATTATTATTATGTGGTTTGTTTCAAGTATTGGATTGGTGGTGTTAACCAACCTCACGTTCACTTAGGGTGTGTAAATGTGTGTGAAAAGTGTGTTCGGTGTATGAGGTAATTACAAGTGTTTGATGATGCCATGTGCTGCTGAAATAAAGTGCTGAAAAATGGAAAATAATTTTGTAAATAGATAGTAAAATAAACAACCAATCCAAGCACACAAACCCCACTAAAAAATGATCTCAAATAGCTAAAAAAGGAGAGGAAAACAAGCTACTCAAAAACACACAAAAGGACTACAAGACCAAAAGTCAAAGGTACTGTGATTTGAAGGCATTAATATGTTATAAATGGTAGAGACACACAACAAAAATAAGAGGTGAAAACTACTACAAAGGATATTAAAGAAGCTCTAAAACCTAGGAAAATCAAGGGGTTCCTAAGGGGGAACAAAGGACAAAAATAAAAAGGGAGTTGAAATGAAAAAATAACCTATCCTAAAGGGTTGTAACAAAGTGGATCATACCCTAAAAAATAGTGGCTAAACATGTTGAAACCCTAGACTCCTCAACTTAGCCAATATCTTCCTAAAAAGGTGGAGGTGTACTCTAAACCCTAGGGGATTTTTCCTTCATGAAAGATAAAAAATAAGAGAATATATGCCTAGGGAGACTAAAAAAGAGATAAGAAACCCTTCAGAATCCACACACAACACTCTTCGCAAATTTGGAAAAATGCTGAAAAATTCTTCGGAAAAATACAAAACGCAGGTACTGACCTGGAAACAGTGAAAAACATAGGTCTCTAGCTAAAACAATTATTGCAGAGTGCATATCTAGGGTTTAAAAGTGTGATTTTTTCCCAAGACTCTCGATCGAAAGATCTCACAAAAATTTTGTCATCTCCTACTCGGCTGATACCAGTGACTTGTGGAAAGAACCAGAAAACCACCAAAATCTGAACATTTGACATGAAAAAGAGAGAAAAGTTATAAATAGAATTTGAGAGGCTATAAATAGCTACAAAAATTACTGAAACCACAGTCACCTAGGAACTGAATTAGTACACTAGGAGAGTCACCATTTCATAGTATGAAATTTCATAGAAGGTGTACCAAAAACACTTCACTTAAGTCATTGGTGACAAGTGACCCTAACGATAGTTTGTGGTTACTTACGCTTCAAATATGCAATATTAAAATGAGTAAAAACTTCAACAAAAAGTTATATATGATCCAAAACAACAAACAACAATAGATATCCAAAACAATAACCCAATATGGAAATACTTTTAAATGAATAATAATATTTATTGATAACACATGGTGAGGGAGATCTACAAAAAGGGTCTGCAAATCCCCTACTATGGCACATATCCTTTGATGTCCTTGATTCTTCAACGATCGATTCTATCTCTCAATATGTGGAAAACCCAAAATAATGGAAAAAACTCTAGTGGGAGCTCAAATGCAATGAGGCGATAGTGGCGACGATGATAACGATGATGGTGAAAAATGAATGGAAAACCCTCTAAATTATTATTAAGTATTAGGTTAATCTCGAAAAGGGGGAATGATAAAATATTATTGACCAAAATCAAGATCTAACTTTTAAGAATACTTTATTGTATTTTTTGGAGTGGGAAAAGATAATCAAAATGGTCAAATATCTTTATTTAGAAATAATTAACAAATAAAATGATTTATTAATTATTTCATGGGGATTATGAAAGGCGTGAAATTGAAATAATTATTAAATAGTGGTTTAACAGTTATTCCAGAAACAGGATAAACGAATAATAAACCAATAGTGATTTATTTAATTATTCCAAGGTGATTTAGTCAAATTTGACAAGGAATACTTATCAAAAAATGATTTAATAATTATTCATAGAGAAAATTAAATAAATAATGATTTATTTAATTATGCTCATGGTTTTTTTTTTGTAATTAGAAATAATTTAATAAAAATTATTTACTAAATGATTTCCTATGGTGAAAGTGATTTTAGTATGGTAAAATTAATCCTACATTGTGTAATTAGATTCTCCTAGTTAGAAATGGTTAGGTGATCTTTTTTTGGTGATAACAATATGAAAGATCCAACCAGGTCTGGGACTTCCATGTATCACCCGACCATAAATTGGGCTGAACGAAATCTTTCTTCAGTCAAAAACCCTTATGCCATATTCTAATAATGAATGTGGGATCTCATGGAATAGACCAAACAAAACAAAACCAGGGCTTCTCGACGCCAAACCAGATAAACCCTGAAGTATTGATTCCACCTCATGATCAAACATCACTAACCATCGCCAGATCGATCTCTACCCAAGCTCTCTAGGGCTCGAGAGAATTTGTTCCAATCAAGGGTTCCAGGACTAGTAACTAAACCCAGATTGTTTATCTTGCTTCCAAAGTGTTTTTCCAACCAGGGCTTCCATGACTACTAACTGAACCCACCAAGGGTTTCTAGGAAATTTTCTAGCCAAGGATTTGAGTACTAGTAACTCAACCCATGTTTTTATAGGGATTCTAGAGAATTTGTCCAACCAAGGCTTTGAGGAATTAGTAACTCAACCCAAAACCATAAGGAACATGACCACCAATCATAAAAAGAAAGGTAAACCCACAACACCATGGTTATTTAGGAAATGGAAAGGATAGGCAAAGCCACTGTCAATCTAGGAAAGTATATATTCTAATGAAAAATCATAACCAAGGAATCACATGCCTATGGAATGCATGAAAAAGATAACAAGTAAATCATACATGCAACTCGGTACCCGCAAGAAAAACCCGTTGTAGCAGTTGATCTCGATCTCTTCTTATGATTTCCTACTTTTCTTTTTCCTTTTTGCTCCAAATCCCATATATGCCACACTCCTCCAACAGTGCTCCAAGAAAAATCTAAGTGTCCAAGAGTATGAGAGAGAGAGAGAGAATAGAATGAGAGCTCCAAAACTGAATTGAAAAAAGATTGAACTGAAAAAATCCATGAACTGATCCTCAAAAGCCTTTTTATTAATTAGGCCTCTATTTTTGTTCAATTTCCATTTTTTTCCTACATTTTGTTGATTTTTGGGTAGCATCAGATGTGCTATAGCTTCTAAATTTTGTGGAGGGGCTAGAACACATGAGATATCCAAGACCCATAAATTGTTTGGAGAAATTCCACCCGAAGTGAAAGTTATTCAAATAATTAATTATTTTTAATGGAGCCTAATTTAAAACTTAGGGAATTAAAATAATTAAAGTGAATTAATTTAACATGTGGGTGAGAAGCTCCTAAGTGATGAGGATGAAGTTTGATTTAATATTAGCTATTGATTAAGGATTAGATCACGGTTTTTGATTAAATATTAGATCATGACTGTTGATTTATAAATAGGAAAAGTATAAAGGAAGGCTTGAGGGTCAGTTGGAGAACACAGAGTGAATCTAGAGATCAAATTATTCTAACAGAGCAGTGCTCGGGTGAAGATAGCATTTAAGTGATTTAGTTGGAGTGAGGGGAAGAAGTAGTTGTTGGCTGGAGGACCAAGAGTACAAAGAAGAGCAAGGGAAGTAGAGATGGCGGAGGAAGCAGTGCAACCACTAAGATAGGTGACGCAGTGATCATGTGATAAAATTTTTAATCAAAAATAAAAGTTCTTGGAATGACATGAAACATGAATGATCGTGAATTTTTTTTTTTTTCTGAATCCAACGACGTTCATTTCACCTCAATCTGACACACAGAGCTCAAGTTATAACCTATTGAGCGTTTTCCAAAATAGGGAAATTTGGCAAAAAAATTATGTAGGCATGGAGCCCAGTTAGCAGTCTGTACTACTGACGTGGCATGCTGACTGGGAAGGTCAATGGACAGGTCAACGGGCTATTCAATGCATTCCACTGGAGAAATGAAGGCTACCAAGTGGCATTTTTTGGTTGGACCATCTTGGTGCAAGATGGTAGGTTGTTAATGGTTCTGTTTGGGCAATTGAGGAGGAGGCACGTGGCTCAGCTTGGGGCCACCATGTGCCGCCCAAACGGCAGTGTAAAATTATGGTGAAGGACCAGAGGGACTGGGTGGGGGTCGAACATGATACCTACGCCAAACTAGCATGTCATGTTACCAACTCCCCTACGTTGTGTTTTTTTACCCATATACAACTCTAAATTTATTTAAATTTTAAACAATGTGCTAATGGGGGGAGAGGGGGCCAGCCCAAAAACCATATGATCATGATCTCAGACCACAAGCAGAGCATAGGAGCACTAGCCATAAGCATTTTTAATTACCCTTTATCCCAGATTAATTAACCTTAAGCTTGATTATTAACAGAGCACCATTTAACTGTTAATCTTAGTTTAATTAATGGTAAGTGGGTTTAATTAATTTTAATCTAATTTTATTTATGGACTCTGAAAAATCTGACAGATTTGCTAAATTTAGCATTGGTTACCCCAATTTGGGGCGAGTTAGCTATTTTTGGGGAGGAAATTGTGGAGAAGAATTGAGGAAGTCATAACTCAACCAATTTTTGACCAAATCAGGAGCAAAAATAGGCTAAGGTACCATTTTTGGGCATTCTAGACTCAATGAAATAGGTCTCAGAATCCATAGAGCACTCTAGATAGGATTTTTTTATAGGTTGAAGCCTAAGGGGTGTATGGATCAAGCAGGGTTTGGTAGCAGTTCCTAAGGGTATTCAACATGAAGAAGGCCTTGTATGGATTTTTCGAATTCATGTGCAATGGTTGTCACTAGCATGGTTCACTTGGGATTTAACTTCTTTCATCATTAAGTTGTCATTATATGATTCAATATGGAATTGAAGGGTGCACGTTTTTAGTGTTGGGATCCTGTGATTTGGCCGATTGGTAAACCAAAAGACAAGGTAGCATGTAAACTAGTCTTTAGAGCTCTAGGATCTAGCCCTCCTAGTCTCAGAGAGGGATTTCTCATTTTTTTGCAAATATATGACTTGTTTTCTTGTAAAAGGTTGATTTTAGGCTAGTTATGAAGTGCAAGTTTGTTTGTTTTTGGTTTTGGGTGATTGGACATGAATGATCTAGGAAGCATAGATATAAAGGGGAAAATATCAGAGCCATTGGGAAATGGAGTCAAGAAGAAGTTATAACAAGCTTAATCAATGGATATGGGATATCAAAGGGCAAATGTAACTTGGCCAGTGGAACTTGGGCTTGGTGGATGAAATGACATGGACATTAAGGGTTTGAGAAGGAGAAGCAGCACTAAGGGCAGTTAAGAATCCTTAATTATATGTACTTCTCAACAAAGGGACTTAAAACATCATTTGAACATGAAGAGGCATTTCATAGACATGGCTAACCATAAATTCTAGAAACCACACTTCCGCAAATAACAATATCAAGACAAAATGATTCAATGAAATCTAGGAGCCGAGGAACGCTCTATTTCATCCAAATATTTCACCTTCAAAGACTTAGAAAACATATAAGATTCACAATAACTACATTCATAGAAGAGGGAACTCCTAGAAATCTAAGACTGCAATTATAAAGACCTTCAGAACAACTATTTAAGAAAGAACAAAGGTTAAGATCAAAACAGACCTCTTTGGCGGAATGTAAGCAATGGTACTTTAAGGGGAGACTTCAAAAACAATTTTCAAGTGGCAGCAAGTAAGCAGGGAAAACCATAAATCATTCTTAAGACCAACTGTTTGAACTATTTCTGAAATAAACAAGCTTAAGGGTTAGAAGCAGTCAAACTACTCAGTAAAACCTTCAGCAGATGAAAACATAAAGACAGTTAAGAGCAAACAGGTCTAAGGTGCTTCTAGGAGACATTTCTTAGCCTAAAATTTTAACTCTACTGTAAGTATAGAATGAGAACAAAATGGAAAACAAGAAATAAAAATAACGGATTAGAATACATCACCAACAACCATGCTCAGGGATCCAATGACAGTGCCTTCTCATTAACAAAACATGTCAAAACATCATCAATCTTCCAAAACTTCAATTTCTTCTTTTATCTTCAGCCAGACTATGGACAACTGCAAAGAGTTCGAATGTGAGTAACCAACCCTTACAAATGAGTTCCATAGTAGTATTTATACTGTAATTAAGGAGGTGGAACTATCTAGGGTTCAAAATGTTATTAATGACATAGTAAATGCACTCCTAACCTTGAAAACCATGCAAGGCATAAGGTAGGAATGTCTCTCAACTACTTCTCTGTGTAATAAATCTGTCTTTACTTCCTGACGATGAAATAGTTGAAAAGATTGACTTTTGAGGCCTTTTTCTATCTTTACATTAACTGTTCTGACAGTTTAAAATATCTTCCTTTGTGTTAACAACTATTTATTTTCCTTTTGAGACAGAAAGTAGGTGAAAGGTGTCAATTTGATATGTTAAGGGAATAACTGCTCTTTTTGATGTATTCAAGGCTGCTTTAGGCCTAACTTTCCTTTATTTCATCATTAAACTCAGTAATCAAGCCTTTAACTCTGATTAGGCCTCGGGATTTGCATTTGGCCTTTAGTTAAACTGCCTTACTATCTTTCTCTTGTTTCTGCTTTAAACCTTTTCTGCTGTCTGGACTAACTTTTAATATTTTTTCTTTGGTTCTCGGCCTTTAACCCTTCATCTTTAAACCTTTAATCTCTATATCTTTGGCCTGATTTGCTCTTGGTATTTATAACACATCATTGTTGTTCCTTAACTCTTTATTCCTTTCACTGTTGTGGACAGAGGACCTTAATGCATGGGGGTTTGATTTGAATAACAAATATTCATGCAATTTTGATTAAAAGACCCAAATTTACGCCTTGGAAATTTATTTTCTTCATTGATCAGTCTTCAAAAGATGGTGATATTTGACCTTGTCCCTTCACAGATGGTGGGAAGGGTTTTTACCTTGAAAACCGCCATCAAAACTACACAAGACAAACAAAAAATTAATAAAACCATGCAGGGTCGAAAATATAGCTTCGTAGGTTGGCGAAGGAGGTTGTAGAGAGGCGGAAATTATGGAGGAAGGGTTTTAATGGCGGAGGGCGAAAAAATGGTTTTAAATGGATTTTGGCGTGAAAATGGGCACAAGTGGTTTTGGCAAACCATTGGTGGTTTTTGCGCGAAAAACAGGTGGTAAGTGGTTTAGCCCGGAGGGAATGTGATCCAATTATATCGCACCACACGTCCTCTACAATACCACCAGTCTCGCGCGACTTTAGGATGTTAAACCTTGGACGTGAAAGTCATGCGATATTGATCATAGACTGTTGGATCTGGCAGGGAAGATCCAACGGCTATGGGGCTGCGTGATGGAGAGAAGTGCTCGAGCAAGGTCTTAGTGGGAGACAGGTAGCATGAGCTGATTGGATGGGTGGCAGAGTAATGGGAGGTGGGGCCAAGAAAATTACATGGGCCCACTATTTTTTTGTTAATAGCGCGCAGAGAAAATACAAAGGAGAAAGGGTGTGTTACAAAGGGTGCGGGGGTAAGAGAGGGTAAGGGAAGAGGGACTTAAGGAAAGGCATTAGGAAGTGGTCCTGTGGAAGATAAGGCGACCAGAAGCTATGGAGAAGGGTCTTATTGTGTCGGGAAATCGGTAAAGAAGAAAGACAAGGGGGAGGAAGAAAAAAGGGGATTCTGATGTGATGGAGGGGCTAATAACTGGGCACTGGGGCATGGTCCCATGGAGGAGAAGTGACTAGGGGCCAGAGAAAGGGAGCTAATTTGCATCATCGGGGAGAATTTTATAAAGGAAATGTAGGTTCATAGAGGAATTTCCGATGCGATGGGGTTTGGGCACTTGGTCATAGCGCTCGGACATATGGAGAAAAGGAGCGAAAGGTTTTAAGCCCTCGGGGGCTTATACCTTTATTTATAGAAAATACTTTTTTTTAGGCCCGAAAATGGGTTTTTAGGCCAAATTGGAAGTTCTGATAGGTGAAAGGGGTGTTTCAAACAAAAAAAATAGTGAGTGTAATGGTTTAAAGAGGTTTTTTCAAACCATATAAAGGGATTATGATGGTTTGGATGGGTTTTTTAGGGAAAATGGAGGATAAATGAGAAAGGAAAAGAATGAACTAGGCTTAGAAAATGATGGAAAAAATGGCCTACATACAGTCTATTTTTGTTCAGTAGTGTTTCTTGAGGATTATGAAATAAGGAACCACTGCAGCAGCTAAGGGAACAACAGCTGCTAAGGAACAACATCTTAAGGAACAACACTTTAGGGAACAACACTGCTAAGGAACAGCAAGATAATCTTTTTAGGAAAAACAGATGAATATTTCAATGGACTAATGTATTTGAAATGATGAAGGAAGTGAGATTTCTAGAACTCATCATGTTCTTGCAATTTTGTTCTAGAAATCTGGGTTTGTTACATTTAGTCATCTTTGGGTAAAGTCAAAATTATGGATGACTAACAGTTAGGTCCCCTTAATTTGTTAGATTGGTGAGAAAAAATGAATAGGGGTAACATCAGACTAGTCTTTGGAGTCCTATGACCTAGCCTTCCTGGACTTAGAGAAGGCTCTCTCTATTTTGTGTAAAGGATATGAACTTGTTTGCTTTATAGGTTTTGATTTTAGGCTATTTGTTAAGTTTAGGTTTGTTTGTTTGGTTGGTTGGTTGGGAAGTTGTTAAGTAGGTTAATAGAGTGGGGAGTATCAATTCATTGGGCTATGGAGTCTGCAAAGTCTTAAAATGTGTAAAAATGAGTCAAGGATAGTTCAAAGCGGAAGTGGGCAAGATCAAATGGATCTAATTGGGTCAAGGGAAAGTGAAGTAACATAGAGTTGTGAATATAATGAGTTGAGGGGCAATCAAGGATCCTTTAACAAACCAATCAACAAGAAAAAGATTTTAAGATGATAGCATAATGAAAACTTGAAGAGTAATGAAGGATTCTTCAATATAAACTAGGCTAAGCAGGTCTTAAAAACAACAGTTAAGTAAGCTAAGAGAGTAGTGAAGGATTCTCTAAAACTTACTTGCAAACAGATAGCATTCTAACATAACCTATCAGTAACACAAAAGAGCATTTAAGGATTTCTTTAGAAAAACTCTGAGGAAGAAAACATAGAAGTCAAGAAAGCAGGGACAAGTAGGGTACCAAGAAGGTAAATCCTATTCTCTATTTCTGTTCTATAACTAAATGAACCATAAACACAATTTTTGGAATAGGGTCTCCTACAAGCTATGAAATTGGTCCGAATTTGTATATTTTTGAGTATATTTGGTCTAGTGCAAGGGTTTTGGGGTGGGTCAAAGCCCCGAAAGCATTGTAATGGGTCAAAGGGTAGACCTAGAATCCGCAAACCATGGTTTGCAGACCATAGGAAAGATTAGGCTAGATTGTTATAAATAGAGGAACATTTTAAATTGTAAGGAAGAAAGAGAAGAAGATATTGATGTGAACTATGGCTTAGTAAAGCTGTTTGGGTTTTTGGGGAAAGGACTCCTGTTGGCTGTGTGCGTGGAGATCCCACGTCCAGCTGTGTGCGGACCCTACTGTTGTGTGCACAGGTCGGGTTTGGGTATTGTAAGAAGGAACTGAAGGATTAATGAATGAGTAAGGTTGTTGCATAGCTGAATGTATTTGTACTGTTGATGCGAATCTTTAATAACTGTTGTGTTATGCTTATTATATGTTAAGCTGCAAAATTATTGTGTTAAGTGTTTCTTCTACATCTAGGCTGTTCTGTTTTATGAGACTAACTGTAATACTACACTACTAGGTTAAATACATATGATTTTTTGAGTACAGTAAGTATAGTTGACCTTGCACACGTTGATGCAAAGGGGATCTATAGATTTAGTTTTGGGATATGCAATCTAGTCATTATAAATTCAGACGCAACTCTGCTTGGCTTACCCATCTTCTCTCAGGGTGCAGAAACCTGGTTCTAGCACCCACCCATACTACTTCGGGTGAGACTTTGAATTGTGCAAGAAGGTCACTGCCATAAGGGCTAGTAGTATAGGGGTTTGTTGGAAAACCTTAACTCTGAACCTAGGTCAGGACCCCTTGAGCCAAAAAATGGTTCTGTTGTCAGGACCGAGAGCATTTTGAGAGAAGGATCGAGTGATGTCAAGAGAAGTATTGAAGGTCTGCGAAGGAAGAAAGCAGGTACGGTGGAATGATCCCCAATATTGATGAAGGTACAACGTGGAGTCGTAAGTACTATCGAACCAATCAAGAAGGGGATAGATCTATCTATAGCCCTCTGCAAGAGACAGCTGAGTGGAGCCCCCCAGCTACGCTACCTTCAAAACCATGTCAGAATAAAACCTCGCCCAAGACCCCGGCAGGAGAAGAGATGGAAGCACACTTGAAATTACCTACCTTCAAAGGTGCGAGAGATGAGGACATGGACCGATTTTGGTTTGTTGCAGACTCAATATGGACTGCGCAAGGTGTGAAAAGTGATACTGTGAAAAGGGCGCAGCTATCCCTGGCCTTCGAAGAGAGAGCTCTGGACTGGTATATGCATTACATATCTCAGAACGGAAGCACATCCACTCAAGATATTAAGGACATTCTGAAACAACAGTTCCGGAAACCTAAGTCCTACTCTCAGATCATAGCAGATGTGAAAGATTTCGATCAAGGAACAACTGAGTTTGTATGGGAAGATGATCAAAGACTAAAGAAAGCAATCAGAGAAGGAGGATTTAAGTATGACGATATAAAACACATAGAATGATTCATCCCCATGCTGTTACCTCACCTGCGTGTACATATGGGCCTCCAAATCTTCGACTTGCAGGAAAAATATTTGGAAATCGCCATGAAACTAGAAGTTGTTCCTAAAGAAGATACTTCGGTGGGAGTACAGCAAATTCAGGAGCAACTCGGACCTATGCACATAGAAATTCAGAACCTACAAAAGGAATGAGGAAAAGGAGCTAGCACAGACCTCTGGTGCATACGATGTCGAGCATATGGACATAAGAAGGATCAGTGCCCACTACTAGTAGATTACATGCAGGCATGAGGACCTAGTCTAGTGCATCCAGGAGTGAGTGGGGAACCCAACCTAGTGCATCCAGGCTCAAGTGGATCTGTGTTGTGGTGCGACGACTACCGTGTAGTAGGGTTGCATGATACGAACCATTTCCCCCGGCTAGCTGTGTGCATCTCAGAACTGAAGCAACAATGGTGCAGATTCTTCCAGTCGGTAGGACATGATGAGAAAAACTATCGAACTTATGATCTGATTATAGATCGAGGAAACTTGTATAGGGTGCAATCAGACCCTGCGTCACCTAGGTCTCCCGCAAAATTTGGTGGCTCCCCAGCTAGGGGCAGGGGAGGTTGGGGAGGAAGCACAGGGTGAGGGCGCGGATAGCTAATCTGCTATAACTGTGGGGAAGTAGGACACTTTGCAAGGGACTGTCCAAATCCTACAAGGAAATCCTGCCAGTATTGCAGACAGTTGGACCATGCAATTGAAGGTTGTCCAATTTTAACAGCAAGAATACAAGAAAAATAGCCAACACCAACATAGAATGTGCAAAGAGTTAAGGCTAAACTACGGGACAGAAATCCAGGTGCGAATGTTATAAAACACAGTAGGACAGCCACCAGGGGGGCTACAAAGGGTCCTCTAATCCGATAGGCACATCTCAACCAAGAAGGGTTGGACCACCAACCAAGGCAAGAAACAAGTATCGCAATCCACCAGGACATTGCTAAGACAAGGGAAGCTACTGCACAGGCACCTGTGCACCTCAAGGTCAGTGATAAAATGAGACCATTCCCGCAAGCATGTATAAAGCTATTGCGCAACCAATGAACCGAAGAAAACCTTCAGGAATTAATAGATAGATGTTTAGTGCAGTCACACCTGTCTCCAGAAGTCCAAAACATACACAAGCTCGGCGGATATAGGAAACGCACCAGTAGGGAGATGAGATTAACTACCCGAATCGGTAACTATGAAATGAAACAGGTTGTTTTAGACTTGGGGTTGTTTTAGACTTGGGGTCAGATGCAAACGTGCTACCTAAGAAAACTTGGCAGCAAATGGGAGAACCCAAATTGGAGTGGTCCAATATCCTGCTGTGTATGGCCAACCAGCAGAAGATTATACCTCTAGAGAGACTATCAAAAATCCTGGTAGATATCGTTGGGGTCAAGGTCCAGGCTAATTTCGAAGTAATTTAGATTGTAGAAGATGTAGACCCATACCCTGCACTCTTAGGACTGGACTGGGCTATATATATGTGTGGTATCATCAATCTAAAAAATAGAAGCATGGTGTTTGAAAATAACGGAACAAGGGTAATAGTACCATTAGATCATGTGGAAGGTGAGCGCTACATAGAGCTAGTACGCAGTGAAGAAGAGGTAGATCACATTTACAAATTGACCGCACGGAACGAAGATTGGATCAATCCCACGGCGGACAAGGTACTCTGTTGGGAGACAAATAGTGAATGCTTCTCTGACTCTAATGAGGAGATGGAGGATTGGTAAAATTGGTTGCATGATGTCTCGACGCTACGATGTATTCAAGTCATAAGGGACTTTTGCTGCATTTCCTCAAAGGTAAGAGATCTACCCAATTTTGATGAGTCTGGTAGCATCAGGGAGTTCCCGAGGGAATTAGAAGCTATGGTTCCAATAGAATGAAGGCTATGGGCCCTTAATTTAGCTATGCGAGGAACCCCTGCATGATATTGGGACACCCACAAGGAAGAATTCCAGGATTGGGAGGAATATCGGGATATGATGATCCTGTGGTTTGCACCCCTAGCTGACGTATGCACGAAGAATTTCCTTGAACCAGGAGATCCACATGCGCCTCTGCTCACCTGGATGGAAAAATGGTCTAACCAGACTATAGAAGAGTGGGTTCATCTGTTTATTCATGCCCTAGGGCCTATCCCCGTCGCATGGTATTTAGACGTAGAGCTACATCAATGTACCCGCCACTGGGAGACACTAAAAGATGAATTTATAGGAACGTTCGGGCTAATGGGGGGGACGGAGGTGCTCGACAAATCTCTGTAGGACATTGATGCTTTTGTATTTAATGACTCATGCCATCACTCTGCACTAGAAGTCCTGACATGGGAAGCGTAGATGCAAGACATAGTCAACTGCCGGAGCTTGGCGATAGAAGCAGAGGAAGATAATCCTCGGGACATCTCTGTCCCAGAATCTGTGGGGGAACGTGCAGTTATTGGACCCCCGCTGCAGAGTCTTGATGTTAACTAGCCTTTCAAGTTGTGTGAAATTAATATCGGGACAGAAGCACATCATAATTTTGCCAAAATTGGGGACTACTGGGACGAAGGAACCATGGGAAAAATTGCAGAGCTACTTATGAAATATCAGGACTTATTCCCAAAAACGTTTTCCGAGCTCAAAGGAATCACGGGGACCTAGGCATTATGCAAATCACTCTGAAAATAGAGGCACGCCCTGTAAAGTAGTGGACTTACTGACTAAACCCTAAACATAAGCAAAAGGTCAAATAAGAACTGGACAAATTCTTGTTGCAGGTATCATTGAACCGGTTGAGCATTCGGATTGGGTAAGTCCGATGGTCGTTCAGGAGAAGAAAACAAAGGGGGAGATATGAATCTGCGTCGACCTACACAAGTTAAATGATGCCTGTGTACATGACTCATTCCATACGCCTTTCTCAGATGAAATCTTTGATAGTGTTGGAGGATAGGAAGCATATTCCTTCACCGATGGGTTCTCCGGGTACCACCAGATCCAAATTTCCCCTGAAGATCATAGTAAGACTATGTTTGTGACCGAATGGGGATCCTTTCAGTATACCATCATGCCCTTTGGTCTCAAGAATGCACTTGCTATCTTCTCAAGAGTAGTCATTGTCATATTCAAGGAGTTCATCCATAAGTTTTTGGAAGTTTATTTCGATGACTGGACGGTGTTTGGCTTGGTAAAGGAGCATGTCTCCAGCTTGTGCATGATGTTGGATGCCTGTCGAAAGCACCAGATTTCCTTGAATATCAAGAAGTGTATCTTCTGTGTGCCTTTTGGAATATTTCTTGGCCACATAATATGCTGACAAGGGCTAATGGTTGATCGTGTGAAGGTAGCAGTAATTATAAACGTTGCAGTCCCAACAACGGAAAAACAATTGCGTTCGATTCTTAGACACACGGACTATTACAGAAAATTCATTCAGGGGTATGCACTGATTACAGCACCCATGGAAAAACTTCTTAAAAAGGATGTTTCCTTTTTTTGGAATGATGAATGTCAGAATATTTTTGAGCTACTCAAAGAGAAGATGGTCTCTGCACCCATTCTAATATTTCCTGATTGGTCGAAGGAATTTCATGTACGTGGATGCATCAAGAATCGCCTTGGGCGCGGTCTTAACCTAGCCTGGGGAGGGAGATATTGTTCACTCGATTGCCTTTGCCAGTTGAAAACTCTCTGGCGCAGAGCGCAACTACTGCACCACCAAATGAAAAGGACTGGCTATGGTATACGCATTACTGAAATATTGACACTATATGTTGGAAGGACACTTTAAGATGTTTACTGATCATTTGGATTTAAAATACCTTGTGAATAGGCCTGTGTTAGGGGGTAAGATTTGCATATGGCTGTTGTTGTTTCAAGAATATGATTTCGAAATCGTAATCAAGCCAGGAAGACTGAATGAAATTCTGGATCATCTGTCCCACATTGAGATGGGTGAAGACCCTACTAACTTGGAGGAAGGATTACCGGATGTGCATTTTTTCACCATTAAGGTCATTGACACACACTTATTTGATATCATTCAGTTCCTGACTACAGGCGTGGCCCCCGACGAATATTCGATACAGTAGAAGAAGCAGTTGGTTACTCAGGCGGTAGATTTTACTATCATTGCCGACCAATTATATAAACTAGGCACTAATGAAGTACTGTGCAGGTACATCCTAGAACATGAACAACATGCCGTCTTGGTGGAGGCACATGAAGGTGTCGCAGGAGGCCACTATGCTGGAAACCCAACGACACAAAATATCTTGAGAGCAGGGTTATGGTGGCCTACCGTGCACCATGATTCTCACAACTACTATAAATTGTGCGATACGTGCCAGCAGATAGGACGACCCTCACGAAGAGATGAAATTCCATTGAAACATCAAATGGCCTTGCAGGCCTTTGAAAAATGGGCCATTGATTTTGTAGGACCAATCAATCCTCCAAGAAAGAAGACAGGTGCGCGCTTCATTATTACTGCCACTAACTATGTCACTCGATGGGCTGAAGCACAAGCGGTAAAGGATTGTACTGCAGATACTGCTGTGCACTTCATCTTTGAGAAAATTCTGACTAGATTTGGATGCCCAAAGATCATGATGAGCGACAGAGGCACGCACTTTGTTAATGAAATGATACAAGCCCTGAATGAAGAATTCTAGATCCATCATGCAAAAAGTACACCATATCATCCATCGGCAAACGGGGCGGTCGAGGCTTTGAACAAAATCTTAGAGCAGGAATTGACTAAGGTCTGTAATGTCGATCATAGTGATTGGGACGTGCACATCACCTTTGTTCTGTAGGCCTATCAGATGACCTGCAAGAAGCTAACAAGAAGGACTCCCTTTCGGATGGTCTACGACAAAGAGGCCATTATGCCAATAGAATACATTGTTCCTAGTCTATGTATCACAACATTTACAAATATGCAGAACCTGATATCATGGAAGAATGCCTTGCGCAGCTTTTGGCATTGGAAGAAGATCATTTCATTGCTAACTTAAATCAGCAAGTTCAGAACGCTCACGATAAAGCTTGGCATGATCGACATATCCGCCAAAAGACATTCATGGAAGGCGACCTAGTCCTCTTATATGATAGCCAGTTTACAAAACACCCAAGGAAGTTCTGACAGCACTGGCTTGGTCCCTACACTGTTATGGACATAACAGATGGTGGAGCAGTCAGGATAGCTACCCTGCATGGCAACGTGTTACTAGGATATGTCAATGGTATTCAACTCAAGCCAGACAGGGTTAAATGACTATATGGCCAGAATAATCGTCTCAGGCAAAATCGGCCCACCAAGGATGAAGCGCTGAGGCACAACTGAGATACGCACGCTCCTTAGGGTAATCAAGTAGCTCCAGGGACAATTGGAAGACCCACAGCCATAGTGACTCGGGACGAGTCACAAGATTGTGTTGGGGGACTGTTGGAGCAGGGTCTCCTACAAGCTGCGAAATTGGTTTGAATTTGTATATTTTTTACTATATTTAGTCTAGCGCAGGGGTTTTGGGGTGGGTCAAAGCCCCGAAAGCATTATAATGGGTCAAAGGGTAGACCTAGAATCCGTAAACCATGGTTTGCGGACCATAGGAAAGATTAGGCTAGATTTTTATAAATAGAGGAACATTTTGAATTGTAAGGCAGAAAGAGAAGAAGATATTGATGCGAACTATGGCTTCGTAGAGCTATTTGGGTGTTTGGGGAAAGGACTCCTACTGGCTATGTGTGCAAAGATCCCATGTCCAACTGTGTGCAGACCCTGCTGTTGTGTGCACAGGTCGGGTTTGGGTATTGTAAGAAGGAACTAAAGGATTAATGAATGAGTAAGGTTGTTGTGTAGCTGAATGTATTTGTACTGCTGATGCGAATCTTTGATAATTGTTGTGTTATGCTTATTATGTGTTAAGCTGCGACAGTACTATGTTAAGTGTTTCTTCTACATCTAGTCTTTTTTTTTATTATGAGAATAACTATAATACTATACTACTGGGTTGAATACATATGATTTTTTTAGTACAATAAGTATAGTTGACCTTGCGCACGTGGCTGCGAAGGGGATCTATAGATCCAGTTCTGGGATAGGCAATCTAGTCATTATCAAGCCAGACACAACTCTTCTTGGCTTACCCATCCTCTCTCAGGGTGTGGAAACCTGGTTCCATCACCCACCCATACTGCTTTCGGTGAGACTTTGACCTGCGCAAGTAGGTCACTGTCGAAAGGGCCAGTAATATAGGGGTTTGTTGGCAAACCTTAACTTTGAACCTGGGTTAGGACCCCTCGAACCAAAAACAATAAATAATTGAAGAAAACAAACATAAATATGGAATAAGTCACCATTTAAACAAGCTTAATGAATCCTAAGAGTGAGCTTGATCGATGGAAGCACAATCCAAAACCATCACAAGGCACCAAAAACCAATTTCACTAATAAACTCCAAGTCTATTTCATAGCATGCTCAGCAAATATCCAACATATACAATGAAACCTCAATGCTCTATTTATCTTTCATTGGAGGACTAAAACCTAATTAGGTCTCTAGAAGCCCATTAGTTAATCATAAATGTCACTTTTGTCCTTTGAGACCTTGCAAGGCCCAAGGCACAAAATATCTAATACAAAATATCTTCTCGACTATTTTTGGGAAAAAAATTGACATTTGGGCTTCCCCAAGCATTCAAAATATTTCCAAGCATACTTTTTTGAATTTTTCATTGTCAGGGCACAACACTGAGTTTTAAGAATGCATTTCCAGGCCAAGGGCACAACACATGAGCAAGAAAACTGGGTCACCTTGAAGCCAAGTTTTGAAGGCCTTCCCGATGTCGGAATGGGCTCCGTGATGGCTCGCTGGAAATCCTGTTGAGTCTACTTTCCAGAAATTCACTTGTTCTTCTGATTGGACTCCTGTAACCTGTTCAAAAAGAAAAACGCCCAAGGCTGGTAAATGTGCAGCACATGTCCTGAAAACTAGGCAGAAAGGTGAGAATTAGGGTGTTTTTGACACTTTTGGAGGACCAAATCAACTCCAAATGACTTGAAATTTGGTTAGGATGTTGTACCTGAGCTGAGGATTCCGAAAATGTAAAATTTACCTCTTGAGGATTCCCTGAGAAAAATCGTAGCACTAAGGGTGTTGTGCCCTTGGGCCTCCAAATCAGCAAAAATCCAAAATTTCCAAAAAGTTCCCAAAATTTGCAATTATATTCCTTGTTATGTCTGGGATATTTGCATGGAAGCATTAGCAAGAAGGTTAAAATTTTCTTGACCTTTTTCCTCATTGAGGGCTTGAAATTTGGCAAGGGCTCTTTTGAGCTTGGCCCTTGCAATTTGATTTCTAAGTGCACAGTGTTTGGTCATCTTCCTTTGGAGGTCAAGGTCCCTATTTGCTTTCTCCAGTTTGGTCTCCAAGTGTGTGTTTTCTCTTTCTTTGATCATATTCTATCTCCATGGGAAGAAACTCACTTAGAGGGAGCTTCTCTTCCAAGGCAGAATCTTCCTCTCTCTGCCTTGCCAAGGCCTTCTTTAAACCCATGGTTCTTGGTCTTCTTCTTGAATTTCCTTCTTCATCTTCACTTTCCTCATAGGTGCCTATGAATTCCTCTAGCTTTACTTGTGCCCTTTGAGCTTCTTTACAGGCTCTGATTGCCCTAGCCTCATAAATGGTATTTTGTGCCCCTAGCTGTCTGTTCTCCATCTCAAGGACATTATTCACACTCTCGACCCTATCTATATTTTCTTTGAGGTCTTCAATTTAGGAATTTTTGTTCTGGAGGAGCAAGTTTGAGATCCTTGCTTCATTTTCCTCGCCATTTTCAATATGAATGATTTTAAACTCTTTCTCAACCTCATGTTGATCTTCTTCTTCTTATTATTTGATCTTTTGTTTTCCTTTTTCAAGCTTCTTAGCTAAGGTGGATGGCATGGTCACTTGCCTTTTAGAGGTAGCAAACACATGCCTCTTTCCTCTTTGGTATGTGAGAGGGAAAAGCTCAATTTTTTTCATCTGAATGCCCTCACCATGGCTAACTGCAGCACTACTTTTTTCTTCCTCATTGACCTCTGCACTAATTTTTTCTACACTATGTTCTTGACTTCCTTCATCAACCTCACTTTCATTTTCTTCCATGCTAACATCACTACCGTGATCTTCATTTGTATCATCGTCCATTTCTCCTTCACTGATCTTAGCTTCACTATATTCTTGACCTCTTTCTTCATTTGTGTTTTCACTGTTAGAGGTGTCATTATAGGTTTTTGCACTGCTTTCTTCATTTCCTTCAACACTGCTAGGAGTCTCACTGTCTTTTGCACTGCTTTCTGCACTATCATCATTACCACTATTAGGCTCATTGTTTTCACTGCCTTCTTGGCCATTAGGACTACTGTCATTATTGTCGCTTCCCTTATTACTGCTGCTAGCATCATTGTTGTGATTTTAACTTCTGTTATCATCCTCTTCACTGAATTTTTGGTCTTTAGTGTCACTACTATCATCAACATCATTATTGCTATCAGTTACCATGTTCTCTATTTAATTATTATCCTCTTTGTTTCCAACATCATCATAGCCCTTATCATCACTTTTTTTCTCACTGTTAGAGGTGTCATCATTATTTTCTTCATCATTTTTTTCCTTTTCACTGATTTCTACATTTTCACTTCTCTCATTGACTTGTGGGTTGTTTCCAACATCATCATCATTTTCTTGCCTGCTTTTTTAATCGTTTGTGTTTTCATCTTCATTTTCATCTACCTCCATGTCTTCTGCTGCATTGCTGACCTCTGCCTCTTCATCTTCTTCCTCTTTACTGTCCTCTTCTTTGTCATCTTCCTCTTTACTGTCCTCTTCTTCATCATCTTCCTCTTTACTATCCTCATCTTCGTCAACTTCCTCTTTACTGTCCTCTTCTTCATCATTTTCCTCTTTACTGTCCTCTTCCTTATGGTCACTTTCTTGTTCACTTCCACTTTGTTCACTACCTGAAGCATTAGGAGAAGGTGAGGAAGGGGGATAGGATGATGAGGGAGCATTTTGCTAAAGATGGGGTTGTGGGTTTGTGAACACTTCATGGTTGATGAACACCTCCCATGGAATACCCTTTTGCTCTAATTGATGCAACACAACTATCTTGATGAGAGAATGGTGAAATAGAATCTGCATTTGTTGTGAAGGATGTCTCTTTTGTACAATATAAGACATCTTATCAATACTCCTATAGAGATAATAGGGAAAATGTAGCATCTTTCCCTAGTGAAGTTCATGAGAAGCCTTATATGGTACGAATAAATCCTAGAAAACCTCCCCTCACATGTAAAATATTTCATGATGACCCTCATCAAGGGCGCATATCTCTCCAGCAAATGTGAAAAGGGAAAAATGGATTTGCAGTTAGCTTGGTATCTAGGTTTTAGGAAAGGTTCATAGTGGTTCAGATCCAAACTAGCCTACTTGCACCACCTTTCTACCACACTAGGTATCCCGGTGGCCATAGAAATAGTATTTGAAGATAGCTCAATGTTTAACCCATCCAAATTTACTTGATTGTCATGAAGGTTAAGGATAAAAAGGTTGGTCAGCTCAGGATGGCTTTGTACCTATTGTACTTTTTCACAAAACTCAAAACAACCCATATTCTGGAAATATGAAACTGTCATAGGAGATGCCATCAAAACTGCAACCTTCAGTGGTTCAAACCTATTTATTCTTCCACCCTTGCGCTGATGTCTTCTAGGCCGTTGGCCTTCCTCACCACTGTCACTATTACCTTCCCTTGAAATTTTGACATTAGTGTTGCCTTGAAAACCAAAACCCTAACTCTGATGTATGAAATTAATGGAAAAATGGCAAGAGGGAGATGGTGACAAAGGTAGATTTTATTCAAATGACGGATGAGTGACTAAGGGTGATGGAAAAATGAGCAGAATGAGAGGTTTGGAAAACTTGATGATCACCTTACTGATGTGTAAAATACTATGCTTTGGACACCTTTCATTGATATCAAATGGATGTAAATGAAGGAAAATGAGTTTTCAAATATTTTTTGTGGTGTAAAGGCCAAAGCTTTCAAGCTTGGGTGGATGACTAATCTCGAATCACTTCAGCCACTTAATATACCCCTCCCTTAACTGTCCTTCTCTTGTTTGCAGATGAGGGAGGTTCAATGACATTTAGTTCATCCTCCTAGGGTTTATTCCTTTAATAAAATGACAAGAACCTTGAAAAGGAGGTTGTGTCAGTACTTACCCTTCAAAGGTGTTGAGAAAACCCTTGGATGTGAGTTTGAGGAGGCTTTTGAGTAGATTTAGGGCTTGAACTGATTCAGAGGCCCTCTTGGCCAAGCGTGTAGCACCTGAACGCAGATTCATGCGGTTGAACATGCTATCGAGTTGGCTGAGGGTATAGCATTGAACACGTAGCGCCAGGCAAGTTTGGTGAGTGGTTGAATGTGTGGTGTGGGAAAGGTTGCATGCTCTCGTTGGCATGGGCCTATCGAGTCTTCGGTGAACGGCTAAACGCGTAGCATGAAGGTGGTCGGGCTGGTGCCTGTCATGCCTTTCCCTAAGAGTGCAGCATGTGCCTGCAGGTCAGGTCAACTGAGAGTGTGGACTCCCATGAACGCACAGCGCTGCCAGAGTGAAGTCTGTCGGGTCTTCAGTTAAACGTGCAACATTACTGGGCAAAGCTGCACACCGTCATCTGAACGGGATCGGGTGAACTCTGCACAGTTAAATGTGTAGTGTGCACTTATAGGCATGTAGCGCAGATCAATTCTTCACAAGAAAAATCTTTAGGAGCGCAACACACGACTCCAGGTGCGCAGCACAGGGTAACTTGCCTGATTTTGCCAGAAACTCAAAATTTCCCTCCTTGACTATTTTGATCCTCTTTGTAAAAAAAGAAATGATTGGTTGAAGGGTAAAGAGGGCCTTAATAGGTTTAGAAACTTAATTTCAAGTGTAAAACCCTCTTTCTAATTTTTTTTCCTTTGTTACTTTTACTGCTATTTCATTTGACTTTTTGGCTACAAGTGACTTAAGACATAGATTTTTGCCTTGCTATTGCTTTTCTCACCAAATATTTATTATTTTGGTTTGCAGGTGACTTTAAAGGATGAAGTTGGTCTTCTTATCCCTCCTTTGTACCTTTCAACTCAACCATTTGCCTCCTTTTACTGATCCTTTTACCTTGTTTTTTGGCCACTTCTGATTTGTAGGTGCCATAACATATTGACTTAGCCCTTTTTGATATTCCTGAAGTTTGATATGTTTAATTACACAGTAGCAATCATACAATTACCTTGGGTCTTTACCTTGGAATTGAACACAATGTCTTATCCCCTTTATCACTGAGTGTGAGTAACTAAAATGAGAATTTGATCCTCCTTTCATTGATATTCTTGGCTTCTTTTTCCTTTGACACAGTGAGAAATTTCACTTTGGCAACCTTTGGGATGACATACATAGTACCCATTTAAAATACTCTTTCTGCAGTCATCATGGAGGTAGAAAATCTTTATTTTTCCTCCTTTGACTATCTTACCAAACCCTAGGTTACTGGGATGCTTTCTCAATGTCATTTGCTGCACTAGATCCCTGCGTGGCACACTACTATCCCAATCAGGCTTAACAACCTTGATTCTTCTTGGACACAAAATTTTTCCTCTCCTTTTGCTATGAATGTCTTCATTTTGTAATAGGTCTATTACCTTACCAATTTTTTGTTGTTGGTCACTTTAACACTCCTGCAAAATTGTCAAAATTTCTCATTTATCTCTAGCAAAACTTGAAATTGGTGGAGTGGCCTTCTTAGGAGATTTTATGCTCTTTCTTGGGAAATCATGTGTTTTTCTTCTTTTTCATTTGAACCAGGTCTTAGCATAAGAGTAATAGAGCTTAAAATACCAATGAAGACCCTAGAACCTAGGAAACCCTAATGATCTAGTGGGAGAGTTTTGACTTGGTCTTTTGACTGAAATTAGGCTTGGGACTTTAATAGTGTAAAAAAAACGTTTTTTGACCAATTGGTGTATTTGAATATATAGAAATTGATGCACTTGATCGATCTAAAGAGATTATAGAGGTAGTCTTAAGACCATCAAATTTTGAGGAACCTGATGAAAAGGGGAAAGAATAGGTTGTTTGTTAACCCTAGATGAAAGTGAAAAGGTGGGGTAAAGGCAAAACATAGTGCTGGGGTGATAGGTGGGAAAAAACAAACTAGATGAGTGGCATAAGCCCATGAGGGGCCCTTTAGGAATGGTAGGTTAATCATGGACTGGTAAATAGTAGAATAATGAAAAAATTGTGACAAGGATAATGAAGGCAGTGAGATTTCTAAAACTCATAATATTCAGGTATCTTGTTTTTAGAAATCTAGGACTGTATTTAGTCATCTTCATATAGTAAAAATTACCGATGACTAACAGTGGCTCCGCTTGGGGAGGGCAACTCCTTTTCAGGAGGTGTCCAGGACCTCAGAGCTCAAATCTCTGAGTTTTGAAGATCAGTGCCTTAGTTTCACTTAGCAGATTTCTTTCTTTCATTAGCTGATGTTCTCTTGAAGGTATGATTTCAAAAGATCTGAAAACATGATTGATTCAACCTCATTTCTACCTACACATCCTACTTTGTCTAACATTTTTTCTTCCTTTTAGTGCACTTGGACTGGCAAATCCTTGACATTATTTTTATTTGAAAACATAAAAAAAAAACTATCTACTTGTACCCTTATCACTCCCAAGAGTTCAGATTAGGCTAATGAACTCTTATTCTCTACCTAGTCTACTTATTTGTCAAGATTAAGCTGTTTGAAAAAAAATTCTTCTCTAATCTATTGACATGAAATTGAAAACATGACTAAACAAGGATTGAGCAACCTGATTTGCCATGGGCTGTGGCATTTGGACAAGATGCACAAAGAGATTATTTTTGTACAATCAAAACTAGAAAGTATAAGGGGTGTGATCTATAGTTTATTAAGCATCCTTATATTTCTCTTTGGTTTAGGTTTGAGCATTAAGAACTAGCATCTTTTCTTCCTAATCTATTCCTACTGACAAGTCAAGCTTAAATTATTTGAGAAGTCTTCTTTCACTAACCTACCAGCATAAATTCAAAACATGTTTCAACCATTATTAGGCTAGATGACTAAACAAGGCTCTTTTTCTTAACAAGTAGTGGCATTTAGTTTTGCGCACTTTCAGCAACACTCTTTTTTTTTGGGTATGGGGTTGTACCTATTCTTTTCCTGCCCTCTTTTACTTCCTTTTTCATTTTTGTGTTTTTCTTTCTCTGATTTTTTATCAATCAATGTTATGTACAATGAATGAAAGCTTCAAACTAGGAAATTTGACAAAAATAGTGTTTGAGCATCCTGCCATTGACAAGACCTCCGAATACCTCTACTCCATCCAACTCTTGTAAAAAGAAAGCACTGTTACCTCTAGCTGAATGAATGATGTAAGGACCCTTCCACAAATTTTCAAACTTGTCATGTTTTTCTTTGTCCCTTTCAAAGGCCCTTTTCAGGTGAACTTGGTATTCCTCATCAATTTTAAAATAGACCACAATGTCATCCAGGTATATCATGATGAAGTAAATTAACTCATCAGAAAAATAAGTGTTCATAGGTTTTTGAAAAGAAACCCCCACATTCATCAACCCAAATGGAATTTCATCATACATGTAGGCACCCCAAGGTGCTGTAAAAGTGGTTTGGTGTTGATCAGTTGGAAGCACTATCACCCGTTTGTAACCTGAAACACTATCAAGCAATGACATCTTGTTAGAACCTAACACCACTTGTAGTGTATGATTTATCTTAGGTAAGGGGTAGATTTCCTTCAGGAAGACTGTGTTTAAGTTTCTAATGTCCATGAATAACCTGAACCCCCTTGTTTTCCTTCTTACTGACACAATTTTCTCAAAAGGTTTTCGGTTTTTCTTGAGAGGAATCCTATTTTCAATAATGTTTGTGTCATAAGGCTTTGAGCTCTCATTACCATATGCAAAAGCATATTTAAACTCTTTGCACGGCTCTATGTATTTATGTTTTATGTGAGGTGGAAAAGTTTTGGATGACCTCATCATTCTGGGTTTTTCTGGGTTGCCTATGTTGTATTCTTCAATATCAGCATCGGTGGATTCCACTTTTGGCTCTCTAGCAACCTTATTGAAGGTGTTCCCTAGAACATTCTGCCTTATGAAGGTGTTCTAGCATATTTACATCAGCAGAAGGGGATAGTTATGTTTTTGGTGTTTGTTCTTCATTTGGGAAATCTTGTTCATGCTCTAATCTTGGTTTTGGTATTGCAAATTCATTCTCAAACTGTATAACATCAAGTTCAGTTTTTCCACTATGTTATTGTTCATGGATGCTAGAGTTTTAGCTGTCATTTTATTCATTCAGTGTTTGTTTGGCTGTTATGGAAGGCCTAGATCATTCCCCTTTTCATATACTTGTTCATCAATGTCATTTTCATTATACAAGATAAATGAGTCAAGGTATGAATGGATGGAATAAAGGGGTGTATTGTTTGGCTTGTCTAGGCTGCTAACCATATATTTCATGTGTGATTCCTGATACAATTTCCTTGTTTGGTTAAAAACCAAGATGGTAGCATATGACATGTCCAGTTGGAGGTTACCTTGAAGTTTTTCTCCCCATGATCTAGATAGAAGCATGACATACTTCAGGGGAATGTCAGCAACCACTATATCCATGACTAGACTCTTAGCAGGTATTTGTGCCAGATTGACACACAGGTCTTTGATTAGACCCAAACATTTGACTCTACTCGAATCGAAAGAGTACAAGTCCCCGTAAGGTTTGGTTATCTCTAGGCCTAATCTATCCATCACCACCTTAGGCATGAGATTGTGTGAGGCACCAAAGTCTAGCATAGCATTATGCAAGATTTTTTCATGAATGTTTAAGCTAACATAGAAAGGAGGGACAACTCCTTCTTGATATTTTCCTTCTACCTCAGGTCTAAACAGTAGCTCAGGTTTTTCATCAGTCAAGTTTAGAGTGTCGGTGTCATTCCCTAAGTTCAAAACTTTCAAAACTTGGGACCTATATACACCTTGGGTTACCAGTTCAATGAGAGGTATGGTTATTTTGATTTTTCCAATCTCTCCTTCAAAACTGAAAGGTGCTAGTGTTTTTGACATATTTACATCTGTTTTGTCACACATAGTATTTTCAACAATTTTGGTTTGCTGAGTTTTATTAGGACTGTCATTTAGAGTAGATTTTCCAAGGCCACTGGTAGAGGTACTAGGGCAGCTTGGGTCACCATTTTGCTGGCTAGTTTTGTATTTTTTTGGATTAGGTTTCTTAGCCATGGTGTTTGTGTTTTCTGCTATCTTTTTCATTATATTTATAGGGGTATTTTTAATAGGAGTTTCTTGTTTATTTATTTTGGATGCCTCTTAGTTTTTCTTACTCCTAAGGTCATATTGTCTATGGACCTACATTATGGCATTCTCGAATCCCAACTTATACTCTTCATATTCCTCATAGTTTTTTCTATCATTTTGATCTGAGGAAAATAACTCTTATTCTTCTTTTGTGAGAAAAGCATCACCCTCATTGTCAGAGCCTATCAAGTTTACATGGTTTTATTCTGGTTGTTTTGTTTCTCTTTTCTCCTCATCCACATAATTGTCTTGGAAAGGAGGCCTAATTTTTTAGTCATTTTCCCTTTTTCTGATTTGGGGTGGTTCTCTTTTGAAGTTCTGATTCCTATTTCTGTTCTGGGTATTTGGTTGATTTTCCCTAGGAGGTGTTCTTTCATTCAAGTTTATCCTCTCCATCATTATCTCCACTGTTCTAACTAGGCTGTCAATTTTGGCATCGGATGAAGAGTTTGAGGCCATAGTTTCATCTTTGTATGTGACTCTCTTTTCTGACCTCAGCCTAGCCCTCTTTTCAATCAGGTTGGTCTCTGCACTCATAGCTCCCCTTTGCATGTGTTCTAAAGTTTGGGGATCCCTCTCTCTCAATTGGTAGGTCATGTCTGGATCAAAGCCTTCTGGAAATTTCACTAGTGTTAGGCCTTGTGGGGGTTTCATGTGAGGCAGGAGGGAATTGTACACACTATTGAACCTAGTGAAATAGTCTTGGATGCTTTCCCCAACATTTCTCTTGAGGTTGTTATATTCTGAGAGAATTTGGATAGGGTTTTTCTTAATCTCCCATTTTTTTATGAATGTCTATTAAAGGGAAGGGAGATCATGTATGTTGTTAGGAGTCAAGCTTTTGAACCAGTTTTTAGCTTCTCCTCCTAAGCTTTGGGCAAACATCCTCATCTTCATGTAGAAATTATATGCACTAAGCATGCATATTTCCAAGATCCACCTGATCTCACACTATTTAACTTTATGCAAGATACTTAATCTATTCCACTTGTTAATCTTTTGCAGAAAAATTAATTGCACACACATGTGAAGCATAAACAAAAATTATCAATCGCACATAACACCGTTTTTTAACCGGGAAAGCTTGAAGCTGAAAACCCCAACTATATATTATGTAACATGGAGATCATATGAAAATCTCATACAAGCATACAAATCTTATGACAAGCTCTCAGTACAGTACAATCGTCATACACTAATCAGGCCTAATCTTGCAAATCCATGCACCGGTCTTTGCCACCAGCTAGCCTGCCTCCACTACGCAATATCTACTGAAGAATAGCTATGAATGAATTCGAATTACTCCATCCTTTACTGTGCAATCATCATTGGCATCTCCACTGTGTGTTTGATGCAATCAATGCATCACTAATAGTCACAACAGATAGTCTATTTTTCCCTTTCACCTATCTCTCCACTGGTCTCCACTAAAACTGCCATGCACTATAGTTAACTGATGTATTCTTCAGTTGATTAATGAGTTATTATTTGTGAATTAATTAACTAATTAAGTCAATCTACTCTCACTAGTGTATCAATCAGTTAGACTAGATACAACTAGCTCAATTGAGTCTAACTGAGTTAAAATGAATACAACTCCATAACTACTTCTTCCAACTGTGTCATAACTCCGCCACTTGAGTTCTAACTGAGTGCTCCATGCAATAGCTCCAGTAAACCCTCAGGAATAGCATAATTCCTTTTGTCAACTGCTGTGCCACATCTGTGCACTGAACTGAAGTGCTCCAAGAGAATAAGTTGTTGTTTAGAGTTTGATTATTATTAAGAGCTAATAATAATCGACATGCATCTATTTTTAGATTGACGATCTATAAATAGACTTCACCCAATATTATAAAAATATAATTTCATCTATTTTTCCAAATTTACCAACCATCAACAAATAGCATCCTGCAACTTCTAAGATATGATCATCATGTCTAAAAATAGACATAGTCTAAAAATAGACATGCGCGAAAAATAGCCTGCGGGCCCACTTAGTGAAGGTGACTCTTTTCAGTAAGCTCATCATCTTGTTGAATCTCAACACTCCCTCTCAACAAGATAGGGATTATCCTTCACCCCAATCCTGCCTCTATGGTATTCGAATTTTCTCCTAGTGAGCGCCTTCATTAGAATAACTGCATCCTGATCCTCCGTGGGAGTGTACTAAAGAAACATGATCTTCCACTGCACACAATCTTTGATATGATGATACGGGATATAAATATTTTTAGATCTGTAATGAAACATAGGATTAATCGAGAGTTTAATGCAACTCTTATTATCACAATGAATCACCGTGGGATCTAAATGTGAACCGAACAAACCAACCAGAATCTTCCTCATCCAGATAGCCTCACATGCAGCTAAAATTGTGGTCATGTATTCTGCTTCCGCTGAACTGAGTGCCACAGATATTTGTTTCCTACTTTACCAAGAAACTCTCGTATATCTGAGACTGAAAATCCCTCCTGATGTGCTCTTTCTGTCTATTGGGCTTCCTGCCCAATCTACATCCATGAAGCCATGCAACTTCACTTCATCCGTCTGTATGTACCATAAAACATACTCATATGTGCCACTGAGATATCTTAATACATGCTTTCCCGCCTTCCAAAAGAGCTTGGTAGGCTTAACCATCGCTTGTGAAAGCTAGTTCATCGCATAGCATATGTCTGGTCTTGTATTGACTAAATACATGAGCGAACCCACCAATTGTCGATAAACAGTGGAATCCACTGCCTCTGCTGATGTAGCAACATATTTCTTCCAATTTCCTGGAAGAGGAGTATCGATAGGCTTGCAGCCTTGCATGTGAAACTTCTCCAGTATCTCCTGAGCATACTTGCCTTGAGACACAAATAATTCACCTTCCTACTGCCATATTTCCAATCTAAGGAAATAATGAAGGAGGCCTAGATCCTTCATCTCAAACTCCTTTTCAAGATCTGCCTTGCATGAGTGTATCAACTGCTCATCACCTTTTAGTATTAAATCATCAACATAAAGTACAATGATCAAAATCTTACCCTCAACCATAATCTGGTACAGGTTTGCATCCGCCTCACTCTTGGTGAAGCCAAGTCCAGTGAAATAGCTATTGATCTGAGTGTACCAAGCACAGGGTGCTTGTTTCAGCCCATACAACGCTCTTTTGAGCCTGCACACATGCGACTCACTGCTGAAGATCTCAAATCCTTTAGGTTGCTCAATGTACACCTCTTCCTCAATGATCCCACTAAGGAACACATTCTTCACATCCATCTGATGAATGTGCCAACCCATCTGCGCTGAGAGAGCAAGGATGGTCCGTATGGAAGAATTCCATGCAATAGGTGCAAAGGTTTCTTCATATTCAATCCCCTCAATCTGTGAGAAGCCCAGGGCAACATATCTTACCTTATACTTCTCGACACTCCCATCAGCAACTTGATTTACCTTGTAGATCCATCTTGATCCTACAATTGATTTTCCCACTGGCCTTGGAACAATATCCAAGCACTGTTTTTGACAATGGAGTCATACTCCTCTACCATGGCATCTACCCATGTGGGCTCCTGTGCTGCCTCTTCAAAAGAAGATGGCTATGTCACAATACACTTGCTCATAAGAGCCATGTATCCAGTATATCGGTCAGGTGACTGTCTCTGTCTGAGCTATGATGTAGGGACTCCTACATTCTGTGCCGCATCCACCTTCAGTCTCTCAGCTTCTGTGGTATGCTTCCTACCTTGTCTGATGTTTGGTTCTACATGAGTGGGCTCCTCCACTCCATGAATCTCCTCCTATGGATGATCCACATCCAGAGGCTCATCTTTGGGAACAAGTAGTTCCTCATCCGCAAGCAAGTGTAGCTCCCTCTCAAGCGACAACTTTATGGCTTTCACCTCATTGAATTTTATATCTCGTCGCATAACAGTCATCCGACTATTTGGAAAATACACACGATAACTGTGGGGTGTTTCTGTGTACCCCAAAAATATCCCAACTTTTGCAATCAGCTCCAGCTTCTTCCTAGCATCCTTCGTCACATGAATGTAAACAGGTGAGCCAAAAATATTCAAATGAGAAACATCAGGCTTCTTACCAATAAAATCTTCCTCAGGTGTACTCATGCCAAGTACTCTATGAGGACAACGGTTTTGCACATAAATCGCAGTGTTGCATGCTTCCGTCCATAAGTGCATCGGTAGGCCTTGATCATGCAGCATCACTTGTGCAGCACCCACGATCGTTCTGTTCTTTCTCTCCATGAGCCCATTTTTTTCTGGGTTATGAGACGTTATTAGTTCTCTTCGAATTCCTTCTTTGCTACATAAGTCTTTGAATTCACCCGAGATGTATTCACCACCATTATTGCTCCTTAGAGCTTTCACCTGCTTTCCCAACTCCTTCTCCACCAATGCCTTGAACTCATAGAACTTTGAGAACATTTCACTCTTCTTCTGCATGAATAAGATCCAGAATCTACAAGAATAATCATCAAAAAATATCACATAATACCTGTGTCTTGCTGTTGAAGCAATCGAGAATGGTCCACACACATCTATGTGAATTCTCTCCAGGATCACCGAAGCATGGTTCTCCTTCTCATGAAAGGTGGTCTTCACAAACTTACCCATTGTACATCATTTGCACTGATCTGACTACGCAAGAGTACCCTTGGGAAGTCCAGTAGAAATTTGCTGCAAAATTTTCAAAGTGCCATGGTGAAGATGGCCCAATCTCCTGTGCCATAATTTTCCCTCATCTCAGCTCACCACTTCTTCTACTTTTCCCACCATTGCGGCGCAGCCATCTACCTCCAGCTTGTAGATATTCTTAATTCGAACCCCTATATTCTTGGTTTGACCAGTTGTTTTATGTCGAAGGAAGGCTTTTCCCTCACTGAAAACAACATCGTAACCCTTATCTTCTAGCATTGCGACTGAGACCAAGTTCTTCTTTAGACCTGGAACATGCAGGACATTCTTCAACAAGAACGAAATACCATACTCCCTCTCAAAGGTAATGGTCCCAATGCTAGTCGCACTGTACCATCCATCATCGCCCATCTCTATATGCATCTGGAGGTCCTTCTCTTCCAAGTCACTAAACAACTCTTTGTCTCTTGTCATATGGAAAGACGCACCATTGTCAAGATACCACACCGATCCCATGCAGCTTGAAACCAAGCCTACGATCAAAGATAAATTCAGCTCAAATTGTGAGGCTAAGGCCTCTCCAGCTACAGATACAACATCCTTCTTATTCTTCTTCTTCTGTGGATAGTTAGTGGTGAAATGTCCATGCTCGTGACAGTGAAAACACTTCACTTTGGACAAGTCCTGCTTCTTGCCTTTAGCACTAGATTTTGAAGGATTTTTCTTCCCCTTCCTTTTCCTTGCTTTGGAAGCCAAGGCACAATTCTCTTCATATTCATTCTTTGATGAAGATCCATCCCTGGTACCTGCCTTATCTCCTCCTGCACAAGATCCGACCAAAGTCGCTCCCATCCTGGCAATTTCTCCTGTCCATTGACAGAGTATTTGTAGCTATGCCAACTCTTCGGAAGCCGAAAGAGAGCCAAGATCACCAAGTTTTCTTCATCAATAGTAACCCCCACACTTCCCAGCACATCCTTGCAGTGGAAAAAAATTGTGAATTATTTCGGAATACTATCGCCTTTCTCCATTTTATTTTTCTGAGCTTGTCTTTAAGCACCAACTTCCTCTGGTGACTTCTGCTTTGGAAAAAATCTGTCAAAGCCTTCCACATTAAGAATGGATTAGCTTTCCTATGAAGGCTGGACACAATATGGTCCTTCACACCTTCCAACATAATCCTCCTCGTCTTTTCAGTCTTCTTTTTCCATGCATCAAGTAATGCACCATTGCTAGATCCTGGCTTAGGAACATCGCTATCGATGAACTCCTTCAGCCCATTATCCTCCAACACCACCTCCATCCTGTCCTTCCAGGCTATGTAATTCGAGCTCCCATCAAGGGCATACTCCAATCTCAACCCGTTAAAAGACATTTCAATGTATACTCGATTTCTGCACCAGGAATCTTTTGTAGCAAATTCGAATTGTCCACCACCACAAACTCACTTCCCAATTGCAATCTTCAATCAACAATGCTCTGATACCATGTAGAAATTATATGCAATAAGCATGCATATGTCCAAGATCCACTTGATCTCATACTATTTAACTTTATGCAAGATACTGAATCTATTCCACTTGTTAATCTTTTGCGGAAAAATTGGTTGCACACACATGCAAAGCATAAATAAAAATTATCAATCGCACATAACACAGTTTTTAACCGGGAAAGCCTGAAGCTGAAAAACCCAACTATATTTTATGTAACATGGATATCATATGAAAATCTCATACAAGAATACAAAGCTTATCACAAGCTCTTAGTACAGTACAATCGTCATACACTAATCAGGCCTAATCTTGCAAATCCATGCACCGATATTTGCCACCTGCTAGCCTGCCTCCACTGTGCAAACTCTCCTAAAGAATAGCTTTGAATGAACTTGAATTACTCCATCCTTGACTGTGCAATCCTCATTGGCATCTCCACTATGTGTTTGATGCAATCAATGCATCACTAATAGTCACAAAAAATAGTCTATCTTGCCCTTTCACCTATCTCTCCATTGGTCTCCACTAAAACTGCCATGCACTGTAGTTAACTGATGTATTATTCAGTTGATTAATGAGTTATTATTTGTGAATTAATTAAATAACTAATTCAGTCCACTCTCACTAGTGTATCAATCAGTTAAACTAGATACAACCAGCTCAACTGAGTCTAACTGAGTTAAACTGAATATAACTCCATAACTACTTCTTCCAACTGTGTCATAACTCTACCACTTGAGTTCTAACTAATTCCTCCATATAATAGCTCCAGTAAACCCTCAGGAATAGTGTAATTCCTTCTGTCAACTAATGTGCCACATCTGTGCATTGAACTAAAGTGCTCCAAGAGAATAAGTTGTTGTTTAGATTCTGATTATTATTAAGAGCTAATAATAATCGATATGCATTTATTTCTAGATTGACGATCTATAAATAGACTTTGCCGAATATTCTAAAAGTAGAATTTCATCTATTTTTCCAACTTGACCAACCATCCACAAATAGCATCCTGCAACTTCTGAAATATGATCATCATGTTTAAAAATAGACATAGTCTAAAAATAGACTTGCACCAAAAATAGCCTGTGGGCCCACTTAGTGAAGGCGACTCTTTTCACTAACCTCATCATCTTGTTGAATCTCAACACTTCATGGTTTCCTCTTATAATTCCATTTAATCAAAAGCATCATTTATTCTGTCTACATGCTGTTGGGCAGTTTTAGAGTCAGCTTCGGTGAAGTGAGGGATTTTGGATTGGTAGTCGTTTGGCAAAGGTATCAGAGGTTGTGGTAGTACTAGAGGGGTTTACCATGCTTCCATGATGGGAGATAATGGAATCCAAGGAGGATTTACAAGGGTAAGGTTTATGAGAGGGGGTGTAGGATGAAGTGGTGTGTTTTGCACAATGGTGGTATGAATGGGTGTGGTGGAAGTACTCAGACAAGAAAAATGATTTTCAACATGTTTGGAATGAAAAGAGGCAAAGTGATGGAGAAGCTGAAAATCAGGAGGAGTGGAAGGAGAGGCTTCTCTACCAAGACTCTACTACAAATCTATGGGCTCAAGCTCATTCTAGTCAATCCCACTTTGTGACTTAGTTTGGAAAAGGTTTCTTGTATGGTGTAATTCAAACTGGGGATCTTGCAAGGTTGTGAGATGTTCAGGGACAGAACTTGCTTTAGGAATGGTCCTAACAGTAGTTGAATCTTCATTCCTAGAAGCTTGCTGCAAAATCCTTTCTGGGTCATCAACAATGGTAGGAGGGTTTGGGTCCAGGTGAGATCTGGTACTGATCCTTTGTGAAGCCAGATTTCAAACCCAAAAGTGTAAAGAGGCTGAACGTTTATGACTGCTTTCAGAAGGCTGAATTCTCTAAGTGTTTTCTAAACACACACAGTGTGTAACTAGGCTTCTAAACTGCTTAGGTCTGATTGGACACAATCCTAGGGAAGTCTACGAGAACTAGTAAAGTTAGTAGGCCTACTGGAGGCTAGTGGAGTCGCCAGGTGGATTTTTTTACTGTTTTGAGGATAGATATTTGTGGTCCACCTCCAACAATTTGCAAAAAAACAATATAGGGATTTTTTTTGGTTTTATGAGTCCCTTTATGTAGCCCTAAGGTTTTTATGAGTTTCCTACAATTGAGTCATCATTTTTATAGGATGGTGAAACAATTAGATTCTAGTCTTGGCTAACACTGGACTTTTTAAGTTTAACTGAGGGTCTATGAGTCTATAAGAAATATTCAGGCTACTATGTACTCAGGTGTCCCACCATGATCACCATTATGTCAAGTCCCTGTAATTTTTTAGATTCATGAGAAAAAATGAATAGGGGTAACATCATACTAGTCTTTGGAGTCATAGAACCTAGCCTTCCTAGACTCAAAGAGGGCTCTCTCTATTTTGTGCAAAGGATGTGAACTTGTTTTCTTTCTAGGTTTTGATTTTAGGCTAGTTGTTAAGTTTATGGTTTGTTTGTTTGTTTTTTTGGGTGGGAAAGTTGTTAAGCAAGTTAATAGAGTGGGGAGTATCAATTAATTGGGCTATGGAGTCCGCAAAGTCTTAAAATGTATAAAAATGAGTCAAGGATAGTTCAAAGGGAAAGTTGGCAAGATCAAATGGATCTAATTAGGTCAAGGGAGAGTGAAGTAACATAGAGTTGTGAATATAGTGAGTTAAGGGGCAATCAAGGATGCTTTAACAAAACAATAAACAAGAGAAAGCTTCTAAGATGATAGCATAATGAAAACTTGAAGAGCAATGAAGGATTCCTCAATATCAACTACGCTAAGCAGGTCTTAAAAACGATAGTTAAGTAAGCTAAGAGAGAAGTGAAGGATTCTATAAAAATTACGTGTGAATAGATAGAATTCTAACATATCATATCAGTAACACTAAATAAAATATAAGGATTTCTTTAGCAAAACTTTGAGGAAGAAAACATAGAATTCAAGAAAGCAGGAAAAAGTCGGGTACCAAGAAGGTAAATCCTATTCTCTATTTTTTTATATAACTAAATTAACCATAAACACAATGAATAATTGAAGAAAAAAAACATAAATATGTAATACATCACT
This sequence comes from Pinus albicaulis, assembly GCA_034641835.2. Lineage (NCBI taxonomy): Eukaryota > Viridiplantae > Streptophyta > Pinopsida > Pinales > Pinaceae > Pinus > Pinus albicaulis. The sequence continues at coordinate 165,517,801 of CM076578.1, read as the reverse complement.
GTTTAAACAAGCTTAATGAATCCTAAGAGTGAGCTTGATCCATGCAAGCACAATCTAACACCATCACAAGGCACAAAAAACTAGTTTCACCAATAAACTCCAAGTCTATTTCATAGCATGCTTAACAAATATCCAACATATACAATGAAACCTCCATGATCTATTTATATTGCATAGGAGGAATAGACCCTAATTAGGTATCTAGAAGCCCATTAGTTAATCATAAATGTCACTTTTGTCCTTTGAGACCTTGCAAGGCCCAAGGCACAAAATATCTAATACAAAATATCTTCTCGACTATTTTTGGCAAAAAATTGACATTTGGGATTCCCCAAGCATCAAAAATATTTCCAAGCGTACTTTTTTGACTTTTTTACTGTCAGGGCACAACACTGAGTTTTAAGAATGCATTTCCAAACCAAGGGTGCAGCACATGAGCAAGAAATCTAGGTCACCTTGCAGCCAAGTTTTGAAGGCCTTCCAGATGTTGGAATGGGCTCCGTGATGGCTCGTTGGAAAGCCTGTTGAGTCTACGTTCCAGAAATTCCATAGGGTTTCTTATTGGACCCCTATAAAATGTTCAAAAATAAAATCTCCCAAGGCTGCTAAAGGCGCAGCACATGTCCTGAAAACTAGGCAGAAAGGTGAAAATTAGGGTGTTTTTGACCCTTTTGGAGGACCAAATCAACTGCGAATGACTTGAAATGTTGTGAGCATGTTTTAATAGAGCTGAGGATTCCAAAAATGTAAAATTCACCTCCTAAGGATGCCCTAAGAAAAAGCGCAGCACCAAGGGTGTTGCGCCCTTGGCCCTCCAAATCAACAAAAATCCAAAACTTCCAAAAAGTTCCCAAAATTTGCAATTATCTTCCTTGTTATATCTAGGATTCTTGCATGGAAGCATTAGAAAGAAGGTTAACCTTTTCTTGACCTTTTTCCTCCTTGAGGGCTTGAACTTTGGCAAGGGCTCTTTTGAGCTTGGCCCTTACAATTTGATTTCTAAGTGCATAGTGTTTGGTCATCTTCCTTTGGAGGTCAAGGTCCCTATTTGCTTTCTCCAATTCGGCCTCCAAGTGTGTGTTTTCTCTTGCTAGCCAAGGCTCCCGATCATATTCTATCTCCATGGAAAGAAACTCACTTAGAGGGAGTTGCTCTGCCAATGCAGACTCTTACTCTATTTTCCTTGCCAAGGCCTTCTTTAAACCCATGGTTCTTGGTCTTGTTCTGGACTGTCCTTCTTCATCTTCACTTTCCTCATAGGTTCCCATGAATTCCTCTAGCTTTACCTGTGCCCTTTGAGATTCTTTTCAGGATCTGATTTCCCTAGCCTCATAAATGGAATTTTATGCCCCTAGCTGCATGTTCTCCATCTCAAGGACATTATTCACACGCTTAGCCCTATCTATATTTTCTTGGAGCTATTCAATTTGGGCATTTTTGTTCTGGAGGAGCAAGTTTGATATCCTTGTTTCATTTTCCTCGTCACTGTCAATATGAATGATTTCAAACTATTTCTCAACCTCATGTTGATCTTCTTCTTCTTCTTCTTCTTTGATATTTTGTTTGCCTTTGTCAAGCTTCTTAACTGAGGTGGATGGCATGGTCCCTTGCCTTTTAGAGGTAGAAAACACATGCCTCTTTCCTCTTTGGTATGTGAGAGGAAAAAGGTCAATTTTGTTCATTTGAATGTCGTCACCATGGCTAAACTCAAGACTTCTTTTCTCTTCCTCATTGACCTCTGCACTAATATTTTCTACATTGTGTTCATGACTTCCTTCATCAACCTCGCTTTCATTTTCTTCCATGAAACATCACTATTTTGATCTTCATTTGTATCATCATCCCTTTCTCCTTCACTGATATTAGCTTCAATATCTTGTTGACCTCTTTCTTCATTTGTGTTTTCAATGTTAGAGGTGTCATTATAGGTTTCTGCACTGTTTTCTTCATTTCCTTCAATACTGCTAGGAGTCTCACTGTCTTTGGCACTGCCTTCTACACTATCATCATCACCATAGTCAATCTCATTGTTTTCACTGCCTTCTTGGCCATTAGGACTTTTTTCATTATTGTCAATGCTTCCCTTTTTACTACTGCTAGCATCATTGCTGTGATTTTCACTACTATTATCATCCTCTTCACTGACTTTTTGGTCTTTAGTGTCACTATTGTGATCAACATCATTATTGCTATCAGTTACCATGTTCTCTGCTTCATCACTGTCCTCTTTGTTTCCAACATCATCATAGCCCTTATCATCACTTGTGTTCTCACTGTTAGAGGTTTCATCATTAGTTTCTTCATCATTGTTTTCCTCTTCACTGATTTCTGCATTTTCACTTCTTTCATTGACTTCTGGCCTATTTCCAACATCGTCATCATTTTCTTGGCTTATTTTTTCATCATTTATGTTTTCATCTACCTCCATGTCTACTACTTCATTGCGATGCATTGCCTCTTCATCTTCTTCCTCTTTATTGTCCTCTTATTCAACATCTTCCTCTTTACTGTCCTCTTCTTCATCATCTTCCTCTTTACTGCCCTCTTCCTTATGGTCACTTGATCATTCACTGCCACTTTGTTCACTGCTTGAAGCATTAGGAGAAGGTGAGGAATGGGGATGGGATGATGAGGGTGCATTTGGCTGAAGATGGGTTTGTGGGTTTGTGAACACTTCATGGGTGATGAACACCTCCCATGGAATACGCTTTTGCTCTAATTGATGCAACACAACTATCTTCATGAGAGAATGGTGAAATAGACTCTGCATTTGTTGTGAAGGATGTCTCTTTTGCACAATATAGGACATCTTATCAATACTCCTATAGATATAATAGGGAAAATGTAGCATCTTTACCCTAGTGAAGTGCATGAGTAGTCTTATATGGTATGAATAAAGCCTAGAAAACCACCCCTCACATGTAAATTATTTCATGATGACTCTCATCAAGGGCGCATATCTCTCCATCAAATGTGAAAAGGGAAAAATGGATTTGCAGTCAGCTTGGTATCTAGGTTTTAGGAAAGGTTCATAGTGGCTTAGATCGAAACTAGCCTGCTTGAACCACCTTTCTCCCACACTAGGTATCCCGGTGGCCATAGAAATAGTATTTGAAGATAGCTCAAAATTTACCCCAGCTAAATTTACTTGATTGTCATGAAGGTTAATGATAAAAATCCTGGTCAGCTCAAGATGGATTTGTACCTATTGTACTTTTTCAAAAAATTCAAAACAACCCACGTTCTTGAAATATGCAACTGTCATTGGAGATGCCATCAACTCTGCAGTGTTTAGTGGTTCAAACCTATTTATTCTTCCACCCTTGTGCTGATGTATTCTAGGCCCTTGGCCTTCCTCACCACTATCACTATTACCTTCCCTTGACATTTTGACTTTACTGTTGCCTTTAAAACTAAAACCCTAACTATGTTATATGAAATTAATGGAAAAAGGGCAAGAGGGAGATGGTGACAAAGGTAGCTTTTATAAAAATGAGGGATGAGTGAATGATGGTGATGGAAAAATGAGCAGAATGACAGGTTTGGAAAAATTGATGATCACCCTACTGATCTATAAAATAATATTCTTTGGACACCTTTCACTGATATCAAATGGATGTAAATGAAGGAAAATGAGTTTTCAAATTTGTTTTTTGTGTAAAGGACAGTGCTTTCAAGCTTGGATGCATGAATAATCTCAAATCACTTCAACCACTTAATATACGCCTGCCTTAATTGTCCGTCTCTTTTTCTCATATGAGGGAGATTCAATGACATTTAGCTCATCCTCCTATGGTCTATACCTTTAATCAAATGACAAGAACCTTGAAAAGGAGGTTGTTTCACTACTCACCCTTCAGAGGTGTTGAGAAAACCCTTGGATGTGATTTTGAGGAGGATTTTGAGTAGATTTACGGCTTAGATTGAAGCAGAGGCCCTCGTGGCGAAGAGCGTAGCACCTGAATGTAGATTCGGGTGGATGAACGTGCTATCGGGTCGGATGAGGGTGTGGCACTGAAAGCACAACGCCGAGCTATTCAGGTGAGCGGTTGAACATGTAGCGTGGGAAAGGTTGCATGCTGTCGTTGACACGGGCATGTCAGGTCTTTGGTGAACAGATAAATGTGCAGCATGAAGGTGGTCAAGCTAGTGTCTTTCATGCCTTGCCCTAAGAGCGCAGCATGAGCCCGTGGGTCGGGTCAGCCGAGGGTATGGACTCTCGTGAATGCGTAGCGCTTCCAGAGTGAAGCTTATTGGGTCTTCAATTAAATGCGCAACGCTACCAGGAAAAGCTACACGCTATCGTCTGAACGGTGTCGGGTGAAATCTTCATGGGTAAATGAATAGTGTGCACTTACAGGTGCGCAACACATATCTATTTTGCACAGGAAAAATCTCCAACATTGTAGCACACGACTACAGGCGCGCAACATAGGGTAACTTGCCTGATTTTGCCAAAAACTTGACTATTTTGATCCTCTTTGTAAAAACAAAATGACTGGATGAAGGGTAAAGAGGGCCTTAATAGTTTTAGAAACTTAATTTCGAGAGTAAAACCCACTTTCTAATGTTTTTTCCTTTGTTACTTTTACTACTATTTCATTTGACATTTTGGCTGCAAGTGACTTTTTTCCTTTGTTACTTTTACTACTATTTCATTTGACATTTTGGCTGCAAGTGACTTAAAACATATATTTTTTCCTTTCTATTGCTTTTCTCACCAACTCTTTATTATTTTGTTTTGCAGGTGACTTCAAAGGATGAAGTTGGTATTTTTTTGCTTCCTTTCTACCTTTCAACTCAACCATTTGCCTCCTTTTACTGATCCTTTACCTTTTTTTTTGGCCACATCTAATTTTTAGGTGCCATAACATATTGACTTAGCCCTTTCTGATATTCCTGAAGTTTGATATGTTTAATTAAATAGCAGAAATATTGCAATTACCTTGGGTCTTTACCTTGGAACTCAACACAATTTCTTTATCCCCTTTATCATTGAATGTGAGTAACTAAAATGAGAATTTGATCCTCCTTTCATTGATATTCTTGGCTTCTTTGTCCTTTGACAGAGTGAGAAATTTCACTTTGGCAATCTCTGGGATGACATACACAGTAGCCCTTTAAAATTATCTTTCTGTTGTCATCATGGAGGTCTAACATATTCATTTTTCCTCCTTTGACCATCTTACCAAACCCTAGGTTACAAGGATGCTTTCTTAATGTCATTTGCTGCACTAGATCCCTGCTTGGCACACTACTAGCCCAATAAGGCTTAAAAACCTTGATTCTTCTTGGACAAAAAAATTTTCATCTCCTTTTGTTGTGAATGTATTCATTTTGTAACAGGCTTATTACCTTACCAATTTTCTATTGTTGGTCTCTTTAACACTCCTGCAGAAATGTCAAAATTTCTCACTTATCTCTAGCAGAACTTGGAATTGGTGGAGTGGCCTTCTTAGGAGATTTTTTGCTCTTTCTTGGGCAATCATGTGCTTTTCTTCTTTTTCATTTGAACCATGTCATAGCATAAGAAGAACAGAGCTTAAAATACCAATGAAGACCCTATAACCTAGGAAACCCTGATGATCTAGTGGGAGAGCTTTTACTTGGTCTTTTGACTGAAATTAGGCTTGGAGCTTTAATAGTGTAAAAACAAAGTTTTTTGACCAATTGGTGTATTTTTAATATATAGAAATTGATGCACTTGATTTATCTAAAGAGCTTATAGAGGTAGTCTTGAGACCATCAAATTTTGAGGAACCTGATGAAAATGGGAAAGAATAGGCTGACTATTAACCCTAGATGAAAGTGAAAAAGTGGGGTCAAGGAAAAATAGAGTGTTGGGGTGATAGGTGGGAAAAATAAACTAGATGAGTGGCATAAGCCCATGATGGGACCTTTAGGAATGGCAGGTTAATCATGGAATGGAAAATAGTAGAATAATGAAAAATTTGTGACAAGGATAATGTAGGCAGTGAGATTTCTAAAACTCACAATATTCAAGAACCTTGTTTTTAGAAATCTAGGACTGATATTTAGTCATCTTCAGATAGTAAAAATTACTGATGACTAACACATGTAATGTTTTTTTGACACATTTTAGTAGAAGTATATAATCTTTGTAGGCTATGTTTTGAGTTGTTGTTGTTGTGAGAGTTATTTGTACAAGAAAATTACCTTGTAGGAGTAATAGCCACATTTTATTTGTAGCAAACACTTATGTACTTCATTGATACTGAATTTATATGAGTGGTATAGTCATGTTGACAGGCCTAGATATGTAGCCTAAGAGGGGTGAACTCCTTCAACAAACCTTTTATCTTTCTCTTCTTTATGCCTACATAGATTATGTGTGTTATGCTCATTATGTTTAGTTGCATATGAATACTAATTCATGTTGAAGAGAAATTAAAAAAACATGTTATTTTTGAAGACCCAATTTCATGCTTGCAAAGTGTCAATAGGGTCCTAAGTTTAATTTAATGTGATTCAGAGGAAGGGAAAGAGAAAACCTCCTCCAAATTCATATATGTTAATATCAGAGCTACAATTGACCAAGTTTCAAGATGGGTACCAAAAAGAATCTCCAAGAGGTAGAGGAGCAGAATTTGGCTCTTCAAATGGAGAACATAGGGTTGAGAAGGATATTGGAAATTTCTAAAGAGAAGAAGAGGCACATGCGCTTTGTATTGCAGTAAGTGCTTGATGAGAAAGTTGCAGAAAGTTAAACTCCTGCACCAACAAGATAAACCTCCAAGATGAAGCGGGTATGTGGTCATGGTTCAAATAGTGGATTTGGACCATATGTGGAAAATGATGCATGTCAATTTTTCAAGCATCTTCAAGAGGCACATCATATGAAAGTGGATAAAGGTGGGTGGCTAGAGCCATCTACAAGTTTCCCATCACCAACATCATCATCATCATCATTAGAGGTTGTGAAGATGAACAAAAAATATAAGGAGGTAATTAGCATTTCCAATACCACTCATTCCATACATGTGCATAAAAACACTTTTGCAACATTCGAGCAACATACCAAAGGCATAGGTATGAATTTGGTCTCCAAGATGGGCTAGGAAGGTGGAGGCCTCGACATAAATGACCAGGGAATTACCAATCCAATTTTGGTACAGGAAAGACCAAAATATATGGGATTGGGATATGGTTGAAAAGAGTATGGAGAGTGCTCTAAATTTCCTAAGGCACATCAAGCATCTAAGAAAGACATGTCACCACCTTGTGACAACCATCGAAGCTACAAATCCAAAGACAAGTATAACTCTCAAGAGTGTTTTTCAAGACATGGTGATTTTGAATACTTATGGAATTAGAAGCCTTGTACGTTTTGTGATTCTTTTGACAACTATGTGGTTGTGTGTGAGCAATGCATAATAATTGTTAAATGAATTAACCAAATTTTGGGCATCAAACATAATGCTTTTCTTTCGCATGAGAGAACTTATATGTCTGAAAACAGGAATAAGTTTTTTGGTGCTCTTTACAAAGTGCATGGACATGACACTAAACGATGTTAGAATCTACATCTAAAGCTTCATTTAAAGGAAGGTAAATATATTATGCAACATGATGCAAGGGAAACAAAACGTGGCCAAGAGGACTCGCAACAATCATGAGCAACCTTCAAGACAAGATGGTGCAAGAAGAGAACCCACAAGCCTATGAGAGGCACGATTGGGTAGACTCATTGTAAAAGTTGTTTTGTAAAATGTGTAAATACTTGTTTTCGTTACCTATTTAGGTAATTTTGTAAAGTGAACATTTATTGTCACTACATTAAACAAGTAGATCTTTTTCATTGGCTTGTTATAGTGCACATGTTCAATGACTTTTGTGAATGTACAAAATTGTCGTTCAAGTTGTCTACAAGTTTGTCATATGTTCAACCTATACAAGTATTCAATTTGAAACTTGTGTGAACAGATCCTTTTGGTTAAGATCACTATGTTTTGTAGACAAGGCGAAGCATACCATCAAACATTGTTACAACAATTTACTACTCATGTACAAATTTATTTTGAAGACGTTAAAGAAAAAGTATGTTTTTTATGATTTCCAAGATGGAGTCAAGTTTGTCTTCAAAAATTTAACTTCAGGGATGAAGTGTTTTCAAGTTTTGCAAAGATGAGGGTAAAGAGCATGTTCAGATTCCATTCAACACTATTTTTATTCTTGCAACAACGATAAGAATGTTGGATCGATTCTCAACAGGACAATAGGTCTTCATGAGGATGATAAGCGAAGTGTCTTGATTGGGGATTTAAGGGAACCAATTGAAAATTTTGTAATTTGGATTGATTTTTGTGGGTATTTTTAGTTCCAGCCTCTTTATATTGACTAGGGAAGTAAAATTTTGGAGTCTAAAAGTTCTTAGCAGGTGATATGGTAATATAATAATAGGATTCATAATTTTTGAATTTACTTTGATTAGTATTGTAATATGTACATACTTTTATTTTTGCAAATTGTTTTCCCATATCAGAAAAATAAAAATAAAAAGTAAAGAGGGTAAAAGTCTTAAAATAAAAACCAAAGCACTTGAAAGAAAAAGTATCAAAAAGATCAGAAAAATGGACCCCAAACAAAAAGAGAGAAAAATAAAACATAAAAGTGATGCAAATCCAAATGCCACTACTATTTAATTTTCTTGCAATTAAAGATTGTGTGCAGTTTGTCACAATGCCACAATCCATGAAGGTTAACCAGCTTAATCTTAACCTTTCATGTTTTAAATTTCATGCTATTAGATAGAGAATAAAGATCTAGCCAAATAGTTTAATCTTGGAATATTAGTTGTTAGGTAGAGAACAAATAAGGAGCTCAACAGTTTAATCTGAGCCCTTGGAAGAAATAAGAATAGAACTAGTTAGTAAATTCTATTTTAAAAGAAAAATAAACTAGGGTTTGCAAGTTCAAATGCACCCACGTAAATGAAGAAAAAATGTTAAGGTAGCATATGGGTACGCAATAACAGTTTTTACAATCATAGATAAGCAAAAATTGGTCATTTCATTCACTAACTTCCTTCAAAAAATCATCCCCTTGTAAAAATAATTCATCCCTTCCATTTTCATTCTTTCCCCTTCATTTTTCCTTTTCCCATTATCATTCAGTTTCCTTTGCAAAAATCCCCTTTTCCTAAGTTTAAAACACCTTATACTCGAGGAAAGTAAAGCCCTTTAACTAATTCCCCTTTTACCCAAAAAAAAAAATCCAAAAAGCCCAAAAGATACTTTATCCTAAGTGTAAATACAAAAATATTATGTCGGGACCCACAACAATGAAATTCATCCCTATATCATGTTTTACACTAGGCTTAGTGTATTTTACCTTCCTCATCTCATTTCATTACTAACACATTAATTTATATATTAACTCGTGTATTTTACCTTTTAGCTTGTATTAGATTAATTCCTTTAAACATTATTCCTAACCATTTTTTAATTTTAACCTATGGTTTATTTCCTCCACGTGATATATAGTCCTACTCCATCCCATAGGTTAAGAGTATTAAATCATATTAATCCCACTAAATAAATAACCCCCACCAATGCTAAAGTTACGCTTATATCCATTCTATTTGTTAAATAAAACCTTAATCCGCCTATCACATTTCACTCCAAAACTATGTATTAAACCTAAGTTTCAATACATTTTCCACCTCCCACCGTATTAAAATCCCAGGCCCGACGCCATTTGACCATACATCTTTATCGCACGATCCACTTTGTTAGATCTACATCTGCAAGATCCAACGGTGACAAACCCTCATTACACATTTCATTGCGCAATCATTAAACAAACCCAAAGCTTGCGATAAACACAGTTTTCAGGGTTTCTCTCACCTCCACATGTATCAGTTCCACTGGATCGCATCGATTAGGAGCAGGACCAAGAGTTTGGATACATAATAAGGAAAACAATCATGAAAAAGGTCATACTTTTAGATTAAATTTCAATTGTACAAACAACATGGTTTAATATGAAGCTCTTATTTTAGGACTGCAGATTGTAAGAAATTTAGGAGCCAAAAGAGTGTCAATCATGGGAGACTCTGAGTTAATTGTGAAATAGGTAACAGGAGAATATTCTGTATATAATCCAAGATTAAGCCAATATAGAGATATTGTTTTAGATCTGATTAAGGAACTGCTTAAATGTGTCTTTGTTGCAATTCCTAGAAAACAGAACAAACATGCACACAACTTACATGCTAGTACCTGTAATCTGCCATTTCAGCCAAATCATAGATATACAACAGAAGTTAAACGCATGCCTACAATACTAGATAATCTTACATATTGACAAATATTTTCACAGGATGAACAGATTTATAATTTCATGAATAATGGAGGAGAATATCAAAATTGTAATATAGACACATATTGTACAGTAGATCAAAACATAGATAAAGAAATTGACATAAATAATGTAGATGTAAATAACTTATATTTTTCTAAACCCGCTAAATTTACTCAAGTAGAAATAGATAATTTAGAGAAAGTAGAGATTGAAGAGTTAGAAAATGATGATTATGACATACTAAACCTTAAGAACAACTTTTTACCTAAGGGATTAGCCCCTTTAGAAGATATTTTCGATTCTAATGATGTTGCAAGGAAACCCAAGATGGAACCAGTAAGATATGATATTGAAGAATGAAATATAGGAATATAATTAAAGCCTAAGACGATAAAAATTTCAAAATCCTTACCTCAAGAAGAAAAAGTAAAATACCTAGCTCTGTTTAAGGAATTTTAGGATGTATTTGCATGGAGTTATGAGGACTTAAAATCATATGACACTAGCATAATACAACACAAAATACCCATAAAATAAGATCATAAACCTTTCAAACAGAAGCTTAGAAGAATCAATCCAATTTTGCTACCTTTAATTGAGAAAGAGGTTAAGAGAATGTGTGAAGCCCAAATAATTGGACCAATCAGATATTCTGATTGGGTTTCAAACCTAGTTCCCACTAGGAAAAAGACAAGGGAAATCAGACTATGTGTTGATTTCCAGAATTTAAATAAAGTTTCTTTAAAAGACAACTACCCTCTCCCCAAGATGGATCAAATTTTACAAAGGTTGGTTGGTTCTTATAGAATTTCATTACGTGATGGATTCTCTGGATATAACCAGATTTTAGTTCAACGAGAAGACCAACCTAAAACTGCTTTTACTCCTTCTTGGGGAACTTTCATATATGTGAAAATTCCTTTTCGATTAATGATTGCAGGAGCCACTTTTCAAAGAGCTATGGATATAGATTTTTCTAAAGAAATTCATGAGTTCCTTGTGATTTATCTAGATGATATTATTGTATTTCCAAAGACTGACAATGAACATTTGGATCATCTCAGACAAGTGTTTATCAAATGCAGGAAATTTGGCATCTTTCTAAATCCTAAAAGGACTATATTTGGAATGGAAGAAGGTAAAATATTAGGACATATAATATCTAAAGAGGGAATTAGGATAGACCAAGAAAGAATAGAGGCCATTGTAAACATTAGTCATCCTAGGAATATTAAAGAATTTCAATATTCTTAGGTAAAATAATTTTTCTTAGAAGATGCATCTCAAATCTAGCAGAAATAATTAGAGAACTTAACAATATGTTGAAAAAATACTCAATACTTAAATGGACTTTGGAGGCCAAGAAATCATTTGAATCAATTAAACAATACTTGACAAAAACACTAGTCCTTATATGTCCTAATTTTACAAAAGATTTCATTATTTTTTCTTTTTCTTCAGAACATACTATTGCTGTAGTTTTACTGAAGAAAAATGATCAAGGCTATGAGAAGCCCATTTCTTTTTTCAGCAAATCACTTAGAGATGCTACTTTAAAGTATAACATAATGGAAAAGAAGGTGCTAGCTTTAGTGAAAGTTATCAAATACTTTAGAGTGTACATCCTTTATTCACATATCATTGCTTATGCTCCAAATGCAGTTGTAAAGGACATTCTAACACAGAATCAGCCTGATGGTAAAAGAGACAAGTGGATTGCCACCATTTTGGAATATGACATAGAAATTAAACCCACCAAACTCATAAAAGGTCAAGGATTAGCCAAACTTATGGCTGAATCAAATTGTCATGCTTTAGATATTAATTTTATTGCCCAAATAGATGATCAGGACGAGATGGTAACTCCAGAGATTAGTGAAGCATTTTTAGACTCAATATGGTATGCAGATATTATATTTGTGTTACTAAACTACAATATCCTCCTAAACTATCAAGAACTAAAGCTAGATTTTTAAAGTTAAAGGCAATGAAGTTTTGTATCATAGACAATGCACTGTTTTGGAAAGATCATGGTGGAATTTTATTGAATTGTTTGCTTAAAGAAGAAGCTGATAAAGATTTGGTAGAGTTTCATGCAGGTGACTGTGGAGGACATCTTTACTAGAAGACTACTACAGATAAAATATTGAGAGCTGGTTTTTACTAGCCTACCTTGTTTGCAGATGTGAAAAAGTATGTGACCTCCTGTCACAAGTGCCAAATCTTTGAAGGAAAGAAAAAGCTGCTACTTTTCCCTTAAAGCCCATTTCCACAGAAATTCCTTTTCAGCAATGGGGTCTTGACTTCATTGGCGAAATTCACCTTCCATCCTTAGCCCAACACAAGTGGATTTTGACAGCCACAAACTATTTCACTAAGTGGATAGAAGCCATACCTTCCAGGCAAGCTATTGACACTATCATAATCTCAATTTTAGAAAACAACATACTCTCAAGATTTGGATGCCCCTAAAATATCATCATTGATAATGCAGCAACATTCAAATCCAAAAATATGATTGACTTTTATAATAAATACCACATTACCCTTGGTAATTCCACTACTTATTACCCTCAAGGTAATGGCCTTGTTGAATCCTCCAATAAAAGCCTTGTGAATATCATCAAGAAACTACTAGAAGACAATAAGAAAACATGGAACAAAATTTTAGTGAATGCCTTATGGGCAGATAGACTTACCACTAAGAAATCTATTGGTACGTCCCCTTACTAGCTTGTTTATGGGATGTATTTTGTTTTTCCATCTTCTTTAGGAGTACCAGGAATGAAGATAATCAAAGAACTGCAAGTTGAAACCAATGATATCAAAAGAATAATAAACCAAACCATACACTTGCAGCAAACCAAGAAAGAGGTCTATCTCAAGTCTCAAGTTGTTCAAGAAAAGATTAAAAAGATATTTGACAAGAAGACTAAGGAAGATGATTTTTATATAGGTGAAAAAGTTCTAAAGTGGGATTCCAGGAGAGAAGAGAAAGGTAAACATGGGAAATTTGATTTCTAATGGAAAGACCCTTATGTCATTTATGGTTACAGAGATAACAATGCTTTCTTTTTGAAGGAGTTGTATGGATCAGATCTGCTAGGCGGACCTGTCAATGGTAGAATATTGAGGCATTATTGTTCCTTAGAATAACAAATAGTTCACTTTTTTTACTTTAATCATTGTACATAACATTGCAGATTTTAGATTGGATTGGATGTTTTTCTAGAAAATTTGAAGCTCAAATAGAAGGCCCTAAGCCTTGAAGGATAAAATATCATAACTAATAATAATGTAGAGCTCAGAAAACAGTTCCAAGGCTAACATAGTCAAAATTCAAAGGCTACTACTGTCAAAGTTCTTGACATTTCACCAAGAAATGCCATCCCCATGTGGAGCCACTGTTAGGGTCCTATAATAATAGGATTCATAATTTTTTAATTGACTTTTATTAGTCTTATAATATGTACATACTTTGCTTTCTGAAAATTGTTCTTCCATATCAGACAAAAAAAAAAAAAAAGAGTAAAGAGGGTAAAATTCCTAAAAGAAAAATAAAAGGACTTGAAAGAAAAAATATCAAAAAGAAAATAAAAATGGACCCCAAACAAAAAGAGATAAAAATAAAACATAAAAGTGATGCAAATCCAAATGCCACTACTATTTAATTTTCCTGCAAATAAATATTGTGTGTAGTTTGTAACAATGCCACAATCCATGAAGGCTAAACAACTTAATCTTAACCTTTCATGTTTTAAATTTCATGCTATTAGATAGAGAATAAAGATCTAGGCAAAGACTTTAATCTTGGCAGATCAATAGTTAGGTAGAGAATAAATAAGGAGGTCAACAACTTAATCTGAGCCCTTGGAAGAAATAACGATAGAATTAGTTAGTTTGATGTTTAAAAAGGAAAATAAACAACAGTTTGCAAGCTCAAATGCACCCAGGTAAATGAAGAAAAAAGGTTAAGGTAGCATATGTGTAGGCAGAAGTAGTTTTTACAATCATAGATAAACAGAAAATTGGTCATTTCAGTCACTAACTTCCTTCAAAAAATCATCCCCTTGTAAAAATACTCCATCCCCTCCATTTTCATTCTATCCCCTTCATTTTTCCTTTTCCCATTATCATTTAGTTTCCTTTGCAAAATCCCGTTTTCCTAAGTTTAAAACCCCTTTTACTTAAGGAAAGTAAAATCCATTAACTAATTCCCCTTTTATCCAAAAAAAAAAAATCCAAAAAACCCAAAACATACTTTATCCGAAGTGTAAATACAGAAATTTTATGTTGAGACCCACAACAACGAAATTCATCCCTATATCATGTTTTACAATAGGCTTAGTGTATTTTACCTTCCTCATCTCATTTCATTGCTAACACATTAATTTATATATTAACTCATGTATTCCACCTTTTAGCCTGTATTAGATTAATTCCTTTAAATATTATTCCTACCCATATTTTAATTTTAACCTATGCTTTATTTCCTCCACATGATATATAGTCCCACTCCATCCCATATGTTAAGAGTATTAAATCATTAATCCCAATACATAAATAACCCCCACCAATGCTAAAGTTACACTTCTATGCCTTCCATTTTTTAAATAAAACATTACTCCTCCTATCAAATTTCTCTCCAAAACTATGTTTTAAACCTAAGTTTAAATACATTTTCCACATCCCACTGTATTAAAATACCAAGCCCCACACCATCTGACCATGTAGCTTTATCGCACTCTGCTCCATTAGATCTACATCCACTAGATCCAATGGTGAAAAACCCTCATCGCACATTTCATTGTGTAATTGTTAAACAAACCCAAAGCTCGTGATAAATGCAGTTTTTGGGGTTTCTCTCATCTCCATGTGTATCAATTCCATTGGATCACATCGATTGTTCCAATCCTGCTTACCATCTTTAAACCTTGCAAAAACCACTTGACGGTTTTTTACTCCCCAGCGCCAAAACCACCCTCCTATTTTAATTGACTGCCATTTAATGCCATCACTGTTCAAGGAAATTGCATATAAACCACCCCAAATGCATTATTTTACCCTTCTGTTACTGTTTTTCACACTGGAAGAGAATTCCAGACCGAGTAAAATGTTGTCGACGCTGTTTTTAGCCTAAAAACAAACATAATTCACTAATTTGACTGCTACAGATAATGCCGAAGTCATCATAGTGCCTATAAAGACCAGCAAAAGCTTCTAAAAGCTTTCCAACCCCATAAAACCTTCTACACAGCGAAATTTAAAATTTCCCATGTATTCTTCATAGGAAAAAGACTCATTCATTAATATAAAATAGTAATACAGTTAAATGAATCATTTAGGATCCTGTGTACTTATAGAAAACCCTGCTTGATGCATAACTCCTTTAATTCTGTAAACCCTGAGCATTTTCTCACAGATTACGAAGCCTTGAGCTGATTTAAACACAAACTTTGATTAAGTTTAGCCATCTGCAGACCTGAGAAAGCCTTTGAGACCTTCAACCCTTTCCTATAGTACTTAGGTATCATCTTTCTCATAAAATTGATGTCTTAGGATTGTTTTTATCACAGAAAGTCCATTCTAAACCCTTGATACCATTTGCTGAAAACTATAAGGTCTTAAAATTGCTCTTTTGATACAGAAGTTACAGCTTGAGTAAATTGATCAGAATCATTCCTTTATAGACAAAAGATAGAACCCCTGTTATATCCTAATCCTTATGTAAAACTGTTTAAAATTTCAGAAGTATTATTACAGGCTTGAATCATTATTTTAATGTTCAAAAGTGTTGAAATTGATTAATCAAACCAATCAATGGCTTTCAAAAGCCTCTAGTAGTCAACCATGTACAACCCCATGTTCTATATGTAGAGCATATTTCCCTGGAAGATGTAAACTTCAAAATTACTGATACTGTGACAGAGTTCAATCTTCTTGAGCTCCACTGTTGGAGCCAAGAGAAATCCCTATATCGGGCTGATGAAGTGTTTATATGGGAATCAAACTTGCCAAAATATGTTGTTCCTCATACTTATCAATGCCCATAAGTAATCAAACTCTTCCAATCATGCTAGTCTCCTGATAAAAGAGCCATTGTTAACCCTGAAAAGGAAATTTTGTTTACCATTACAGCTGAGTCTATCAACTAGATACTTCAGTTATAGCTTGGGCCAACTGAAGTTCCTTTGTCTATTGAAACCCTCACTAATTTCTACTTGGATCTAGATTTTCGCAAGAGATTCCAGATTTTTCAAACCTTCATGCCTTCCTATGTGGAAATTCCCAAGCTCAATCCTCCATACTCCTCTGCTAAATTCTCAGAAAGGACTAGACATATTATTTCCATGTTGTGTTTCATCCTTGTTTATTTCACAGATGAACATGCTGATGTAGCAGTACTTGGTTTCTTGTCCACTTTTACACCTGGTCAGCTTCATGCTACTATCTTTAACTTTGCCTAATATTGCTGATAGTATCCATGAGCAACTAGTCAAAATGCCTTCTAAAGGTGTTTTTAGGTATTCTTCATTCATATTCCACATGTTCTTATTTTTTCAATCTGAAAAGTTTCCTATAAGCCTTCAGAAGCTTGACAAGGAAGGAAATCCACATCTGTCATATTATGGACTTCCTTGATAGGGAAGGATTCAAATTAGTTTACCTATTCAGAGTTCACATATTCATTTATCCATCCCTTGGTCAATTTTCTAAATAGCAGTGTGCAACCCAGAATTAGCAATGAACTGTAGAAATTTTTGCAATTTTCTAAACATAATAGGACAGGTGATTGGTACTTGTACCAAAATCACAATGACATCAGAGTCTATGGGTCAAGCCTTATTCCTTATTGATCAGGTGATCATGTCCAAGTGGAAAAAAATGCTCAAAAATGGAACTGGTCAGAATTGGTTGCAACCTAAACAACCGGAAAGGCCTCATCGCTATGATTTTGGTGCCGTGAATAGCACTCAAATCCGATGTCGTATGTGAAAGTTACTGAAGTTTGAAATTTCCCAATGACCTTCAAAACAAGACTTTTGAACAAAAAAATAAATTGTCATTTTTATAAAAATTAGATGGAATTTTTTTTATTTTATAAGGTTTCGAGGGCCTATTATAGGGTGCCACGTGGCCTGCCCAGAGGCTCCCACGTGGCCCCAGGCCTATGGTCCAAAGTCATGTTAAAAAAGAATTTTGTGGGCTGACCCGACCAAACCTGAATGGAATCGGGTCACGCTGAACGCGTTTGGGTCTTCAAAAGGCGGGCAATAGCTGAACGCATTCAGGTCGGGCATGTCATTGTGTGCACAACTAGTCAGGTCATTTTTTTTGAATGGCGGAGTTTTAAAAAGATAATCCCTCGGGGCTTGAAACTGCAGGTTCCGCGACCAGGTGCAAGAACCAAGGGCTAAGTGCTGTTGAACCCGTGGAAAAGGTGATAAGCGCTCGGGTGTTAGCCCCTCACCACAGGACCTCTGCTCGTGACCATGGGAGGGGGCTAAACCCTTATCCGCTAGTGGAAACCATCCGTTTGTTTTGGCATGTGAACACGTTTGTTCAAACTGACAGTTACATTTAATGCTACCCCTAAATTGGTGGAGCAGTTCCACCATTTTGACCTGTCCGAATATTCTGGTGAGACTAACTGGAGTTCCTTTGTTTTTCGAGGATATTTTTTAGTGCCACTGGGAAAAATCTTGTTTGGCTCATAACCTTCTCAATTTGCGACCAAACAAGAAATTTTTTTAGTCAACTTTGGCTATTCTGAGCATTCTGGAGTGTTTGGGATAGGTTGCAGAGTGAAAAGAGGTGTTATTCAGCAATTTTTGCTTCAGGGAAGCTTGGAGAGGCATCAAGGCCATCAGGTAAATGGAGTTGTATTGGGTTGTACTTAATTGTTTGAGGTGAAACAAAAGCGATTTTTAGCTTATTTCTGTTTTTGAATTCAATTTCACAGCAGGTTTTTCCTTTTTAGGCATATTTCTCACTATATAACCAATTTGAACAAATTAATAGAGCAAGGACATGCCCATTGGGAGCCTTAGACCTGGTTGATGTAACCTAGGAGGGGTGAACTGCCTCATCATGTTGTTGTGTTATGTTATGGTGAAGTTTATCTGCTGTGTATTTCTAATTTAGGATGTTAAATAGTAATTTTAATTAACATTCCCTCACACATAAACTTAGAAAAAGTTACCAAAAACACTTTGTTTAAATTGCAAAACATGGTGAACACTTTGCACACTTAATTAAATGAAAATGGATAATTCTCACAACAGATACAAATAGTTTTATTTTCAGATCAGCTGGTATCAGAGCTAGAGTTTTACTCTGCATTTGTTTTGTGCAAAGATATAGTTGATTGTTTGCAAGTTTTGATGCTTACTAGGCTTAAAATCAAGAGAGGTGAAGGACACTTGGTTAGTGCACAAATTAATCCTCAACCAAGAAGGGCCAGAGAGCCACCTCCAAGAGCCATAGAAGAAGCTTCAAGCATGTCTTCAAGGGAAGGAGAAGCTCCTGAAGACATTGATCCCAAATAAGAGGAACGGGTGTTCCGAAAGACTTTTTTGGACATGACGGAGATGGTGAGGATACTCTACCAAGAAAGGAATGATAGGCTTGTTGGAGAAGGGTCTAAAAACCAGAAAGAAGAAGATGGTTCTTCAGGAGGAAAGAAAAGTGATGACAAGTCAAAGAAAGGACATGGAGGAAATGGTGATCCACCATCCCCATCTTCATCCTCTTCCTCTACATTGGCATCCTCTACTTCGATGAATCAATCTCATAAGTCTAAAACCACTGGTAACAGTCCATTTTTAAAGCTTGATGTCAAATTTTAGTTGCCTATGTTTAACGGTGAAGTCAATGCAAAGAAACTTGAAAATTGGATAAGCTAGTTGGAAGTTTACTTGAGGATACAGAACCTTCATGATGAGGACACCAAGATATAGTTAGCCTCTTTGAGAATGGATGGAGCAGCATTGGTATGGTGGGAAGCCAAGACCAAGGATGAAATTAAAAAACATGGTAAGATCACTTTATCATGGGCTGAATTTATTACAGCAATTAAAAATAAATTTTATCCATTATCTCATTTACAAAAGGCTATAATGAACTGGAAAAACTTCAGAAAGCTTAAGGGACAAAATGTAGAAGACTACACCCAAGAGTTTAGGAGAAGAGCACTCTTATTAGGGGTAGACTTATAAAGTCAAGATATTTTGCTAAAATATATAGGTGGGTTGCACAGTTATCTTAGACATACTATCGTTATGTTCAATCCTACTAGTCTGGACGAAGTGTGTGTACAAGCTACGCATTTAGAGGCTAGAGGGAAAAACACTTTTGATGAGGGTAGAAACAAGCCTTTTAAGGGGAAAAACAAAGATAAAAGCTCTAAGGGAAAAGGCAAAAATAATGCATCTGTCAAACAAGAGGGTGAGAAAGTGATATGTAAACACTATTCAAGAGAAGGCCATGAAGAGAAAAACTGTTGGAAACTTCATCCTGAAAAAAGAACTCAGTTTAACAAAAACAAAGGAAAGAAGAAAACTATAGCTACTACAACTACACCACAAGACGTAGGTGATGATTCAGGTGATGAAACCAAATTTGCAGCCATGGGTTTGAAGAGTATGAAGGGAAATGAAACTGAAACTAAGCCAAGCACTAGTACTTCAAACTATCATGTACAAACTCCAAATGAGGAAGAAAGAATTGAATTGTTCCATGTGAGGGTAGTCTCAAAACATACAAAAATTGACACACTGTTTGACAGTGGGTCACAAGAAGATACCATATCAGAAGACTTGGTCAACATCTTAAACTTGATACCATTCCATATCCCAAGCCATATCCACTTGGATGGATATTCAAGGATGCAAACTTACAAGTCTCAAGAAAGTGCATATTGCGTTTTGCGATTAATGCACACTTTACTGACACAGTTGAACTTGATGTAGTGCCGCCTGATATAGTAGGAATTGTTTTGGGAAGTCCTTAATTATTTGACAGGAAAGTGATCTTCTATTTCCATGAAAATAAGTATCATCTCTTTAAATATGGCAAGGAGTTTATTGTCAGAGCACATTGCAAGAAGACAAATATAGTGATGCTAAATGCGGGACATGTAAAAATACTAGTGAATTCTAGTAAGAGTTTTTTACTTCTTATGGTTAAGCGCAAGGTTGATGTGAATCATGAGTCATTTGAAAATTGTGATTCCAAGCTTAAATCAGATTTATATGATGTAGTTGAGGCATGTCATGAGATGTTTCAGGAACTGGCAGGTTTGCCTCCTAAAAGGGAGATTCAACATGAAATCTAGTTACAACAAGATTGTCTTATTCCTAACACAGGCATGTAATACATGTCTATCATGGAGAATGCTGAAATAAAGAGGAAAATTAAGGACTTGTTGGACAAAGGGTTCATAATACCAAGCACTTCGCAATTTGGGTCACTGATATTGTTGATTCCAAAGAAATATGGAACTTGGCGCATGTGTGTGGACTTCAGGGCATTGAACAAGATAATGGTAAGGAATCGTTACCCACTCCCAAGGATAGATGATTTGTTAGATCAGCTGAAAGATGCTAAATATTTCACTAAGTTAGACTTACGTAGTGGTTATTATCAAGTTAGAATTGCAAAAAGTGACATTTGGAAGACAACATTTAAAACCAAACAGGGACTCTTTAAGTGGCTTGTTATGTCGTTTGGTTTATGAATTGCACCTGCAACTTTCATGCGGGTAATGGATGATGTCTTACTCCTTTTCTTGATGAATTTTTCATTCTCTACTTAGATGACATCTTAATTTTCAGCAAGACTAGAGAAGAGCATGCCATGCATTTTAAGAAAGTACTTGATGTTTTGAAGAAAAATCAGTTATTTCTTAAAATGTCAAAGTGTGAATTTGGAAAAAAATCTTTGGTTTATTTGGTACACATAGTAGAAGGAGGTGCTTTGAGAATTGATCCTTCTAAGTTAGAATCCATTGTGAATTGGCCTACTCCCAAATCCATTACAGAGGTAAGAATTTTTTTGGGTGCAGCTCAGTATTGGAGGAAGTTTATTTCTAACTTCTCTGCCATAGCAGCTCCTATGCATGCAGTGACAAGTGTGAAGCATTCTTTCCAATGGGGAGGCAAGAAATAGAAAGCTTTCGAGTCTTTGAAAGAGAATATAAGTTCAGCTCTAGTCCTTGTATTATCGGACTTGAGACAGCCATTCGAGATTCAGACCGATGCTAGTGATTACGCCATGGGTGCAATTCCCCTACAGCATGGTAAGCATATCGCATTTCATTCTGAGACATTTAATGGTGCTGTTGTGAATTATCCTACATATGATAAGCAGTTGTATGCGTTGGTACAAAGTGTCAAAAAGTGGAAACACTATTTGATGGGCAAAGAAACAGTTGTTCATAATGACCATCAGCCTTTATAGTACTTGCATTCGCAAAGTAAATTACAACAGTCATGACATTTCAGATGGATGGGTTTGCTACAAAAATTTCACTTGGTAATAAGGTACAATAAAGGTATTTTCAATAAACTTGCTGATATTCTTTCAAGGCCTATTATTAGTGCTACTACTTTAATTAAGAATGATTCTATTGTACATGAGAGCTACATAGAATAATATGCATCAGATGTTGATTTGAAGGATGTGTATGCTAACTTGAGTGAAGGGAATCATCTTGAGGAGAATGATTATCATTTGCATAATAATTTGTTGTTTCATATGGGCAAGTTATGTATACCACAGGGGGAGAGACTAAGCATCATGAGAGAAGCTCATTCTGCTCTTATTGCTGGACATTTTGGGGTAAGAAAAAAAGTGGCACATTTACAGAGGTATTGTTATTGGCCTCACATGGTAGATAGTGTTTCACATTTCATTAGAGGTTGTTCATTATGTGCTACAAGCAAGCCTAGTAGTAGAAATATTGGTTTATATACGCCATTTCCGATACCTTCTAGACCATGGGAAAGTGTTTCTATGGATTTTGTTGGAGGTCTCACATTATCTAGAAAGCAGCATGATTATCTTTATGTAGTAGTTGATAGACTCAGCAAGATGTGTATTATTATACCATGTAAGAAATATATAACTACTGAAAAAAATGCTGATTTATATTTTCAACATGTATGGGTTCATTATGGCTTTCCTACTTCTATTGTTAGTGACAGGGATTCCAGATTTGTTGGGAATTTTTGGTCCAATTTATGGAAGAAGATGGACACCAAGTTGAAGAAGAGTATTTCTTTCCATCCGGAAACAGATGGCCAAACAGAGGTAGTGAATAGATCCATTGTACATATTTTGAGAGGTTATTGCAGCAAGCATCGCAAGCTTTGGAATGAGCACTTGCATTACATTCAACGTGCTTAAAACTGGGCCAAGCACTCTTCTACAAATACTTCGCCTTTTCAAGCTTGCTTTGGGTATTTTCCTAAGTCACCTTTAGATTTCATTCCTAAGAAGGATGTTGCCATTGATGGGCATAGCAACATTGACAAAGCTCGCATTTTCATTGAAAGAATTCGGCTCATACATCAGCAGGTTCAAGAACAGCTTGAAAAATGTCAAGGCAAGTACAAGGAGAGGCATGATAAACACAGAATTGATCATAAGTTTCAAGAAGGAGATGAGGTATGGATGCATATTAGTAGGGAAAGAATGCAAGGAGAAGGTAAAAATCTGAAGCCTATTTATTATGGTCCATTCAAGATCCTTAAACAAGTTGGAAATAATGCATTTCAACTAGATTTTCCTTCATATATGTAAATGTATTCCTTTGTGAATGTGGAAAATTTACGTTTGTATGAACCTCCTTTAATTGCTGATTATGAAAGTGACATTCAACTACCATCCATAAAGGATTTCTCGCTGGAATTTTTGGATGAGCTGAAAGAGGATGCTATCCTTGACAGAAGGAAACACACTTTGAGGAGGGGAAATGTTGATTATGTTCAGGTTGGTCTAAAAGGCAGCAAACCGAGTACGGAAAAATGGATGGAGGTGGAAAAGGTGAGGGATATGTACCCTCATCTTATTAACTGGTAATTTAAGGCTTTTGGGGTCCAAAAGCTTCCCAATGGGGAGGTGTGATCAGGTGATCATGTCCAAGTGGAAAAAAATGCTAAAAAATGGAACTACTCAAAATTGGTTGCAACCTGAATGACCGGAAAGGCCTCGTCGCTACAATTCTGGCACCATGAATGGCACTCAAATTTGATCTCTTGTGTGAAATTTACAGAAGTTTGAAATCACCCAATGACCTTCAAAACAAGACTTTTGAACAATTTTTTTTGTTTGTCATTTTTTAAAAAATTAGATGGCAATTTTTTTAATTTTATAAGGTTTTGAGGGCCTATTACAGGGTGCCACGTGGCCTGCTTGGAGGCTACCACGTGGCCCCAGGCCTATGGTTCAAATTCATTTTAAAAAAGAATTTTATGGGCTGACCCGACCCGACCTGAATGGAGTCGGGTCACGATGAATGCGTTTGGGTCTTCAAAAGGCAGGCAGCAGCTGAACGAATTTGGGTCAGGCATGTCGTTGCATGCACGACTAGTTGGGTCGTTTGCTTCGAATGGCAGAGTTTTAAAAAGATAAGCACTCAAGGCTTGAAAATGCAGGTTTCGCAACCAGGTGCTAGAACCAGGGGCTAAACCCTGTTGAACCGGTAGAAAAAGTGATAATCACTTGGGTGTTAGCCCCTCACCACAGGACCTCCGCCCGTGACCATGGGCGGGGGCTAAACCCTTATCCGCCAACGGAAACCGTCCGTTTATTTCGGCATGTGAACACGTTTGTTCAAAATGACAGTTACATTTAATGCAACCCCTCAATTGGTGGAGCGGTTCACCGTTCTGACCTATCCGACTATTCTGGTGGGACTAACTGGAGTTCCTCCAGTTTTGGAGGAGATTTTTTAGTGCCACTGGGCAAAATCTTGTTTAGGTCATAACTTTCTCAATTTTAGACCAAACAAGACAAAATTTTAGTCAATTTTGGATATTCTGAGCATTATACAGTGTTTGGGACAGGTTGTAGAGCGAACAAAGGTGTTTTTTAGCCATTTTTTCTTCATGGAAGCTTGGAGAGCCATTAGGGCCATCAGGGAAATAGAGCTGTATTAGGTTGTACTTCACTATTTAAGGTGAAACAAAAGCCATTTTTAGCTTATTTCTATCTTTCGAATTCAATTTCACAGTTGGTTTTGCTTGTTTAGGCATATTTCTCACTGTATAGCCAATTTGAGCAAATTATAGAGAAAGGACATTCCCATTGGGAGCCTTGGACTCGGCAGATGTAGCCCAGGAGGGGTGAACTACCTCATCATGTTGCTTTTTTATGTTATGGTGAAGTTTATATGCTTTGTATTTCTGATTTAAGATGTTAAACAATAATTTTAATTAACATTCCCTCGCATATAAACTCAAAAATAGTTACCAAAAACACTTTGTTTAAATTGTAAGACATGGTGAACACTTTGCACACTTAATTAAATGGAAATGGATACTGTCAATTTCTTAATTGCAAAGATGAAAATTCAGATGTTGTCAATTTCTTAATTGCAAAGAAGAAAACACAATTCAAGATACAGAACCAGGTTGGCGCATTCAGCTGTAATAATATAGAAGCATGTCCAGAGGCAGAAATACAGTTGCAGGAGTTCAAATTCAGTCCTATTTTTCTTTGGTATTGTTAGAGAAATGAGATTTAAGTGAAAAATAACTCATTACATAGATGAAAAGAAGCCAAAGATTGAAAAATTCTCAAACCAATCTGAATGGTTAGAGAATACATTGGTAGAGGCTGAGAAGCAAAGTGATACTAGTCAAACTTTGCAAACTCCAGCCCAAGAAGACAGAAGTATGAAAAGAAATAGGGATGAAGGGTCTTACACAGCTGAGACTACTACAGAGACAAATTTCAAACTAAGATACAACAAAAAGCCAAAGCTTAATCTTGCTAGTAAAGAAAAGGAGACAGTAAAGGTCATTGACGGATAAATTGCAGAAAAAGACATTGTACCTCCTATAGTAATTGAAGAGGAACAACAGGCAACCACTTCTAATACCGAGTTAATTTAGAAACAACACAGTATAGAAGTGTCTTCATCCAAGAAAACAACTAAAAAGGACATGGAAATAAAGGAAAGATACAAGGAAATTCAGGCCAAAAATGAAGAAATAAAAAATGAAATATATTCTGAGTACCTAAAGCAAACTCCTATCATATAGAACAAATTTCTTTCATACTTTGACTACAAGGACAAAAAAATGTTGATGACAGTTCTTCAACCCATAGTTCCAACTCCTAAATCATCCTCTAATTATAAAAATATTGATTTTTAAGTTCTAGTCCAGGATATTCATCCTCTGGATCAAATTGAATATCATAAGCAAGCAGGAGAGATGATTTATTCCACCATGACCATCAAGGCCATGAGTTCACAAAACCTTCAAAAAATTTTGATAAATGTAAGAGATCAGCTCAGATTGGAGAAGGCATCTTCATATGAAAAAGATACCAGAATCAAATCCTTAGAAGAGCTAGTGATTGAAGTAGGATATGATCCTCAAAATATAAAAGTTGCAGAGGAATTGATAAAAAGGAAGAATGTTGATATTGCTGCACTTTAGAAACAATTGAAGTTGCCTCCTACAGAGCATCCTCAAGCCAAAGAGGTTTTACAGGATTCCAATCAGAAAGATGAGATGTTGAGTCTTATTTTACAGTTAATAGCCCAGATTAAAGAAATGGAACTTGAAATGGACAAATTGGTCAAGGAGAAATAAGAAAGCAAAGCACATGAAGTTCCTACCATTGTGGTTCCTATAGTTACAATACCAGTACCATCTACTTTGGCATAAACACTGGCTCCAAATGTCCCAATGGATACAACAGTTCCAGTTACTTCATCTACAACCTCAGCCACTGAATCTTCAACAAAAGTAGCCTAGCAATCAGATGAGGCAAGTAAATTAGTAAAGGAATACAAGATATGTCTATCCAGAAAAATGAGATAAACAGGTTAAAAGAACAGATCAAAAATCTTGAAGATGCTAAGAAACTTGCTCAAATAAATGCCAAGAATGAAGAAAAAAAAGCCAATAGGTTGAATGAAGAACTGAATAAGTTGGAAAAAGAATTAACTTTGAAGGAACCTATGGCACATGTTAAGCAACAATTATGGTTCAATATCATTGAAGTAGTCAATGATATTTGGCCATCCATACAGGTCATCTATGAGCAGAAAGATTTATTAAAATCAGCAAGAGAAGGAATACAGAATACAAAAGAAGAGCTAGGTAAAAAGCCTGAAGAAGCTCTAGAAATCATCAAATTCCTCAATTCCAAAAATAAACAAGAGTTGGAAGCAATTGGAATTACAGAAAGAACCGAGACCATCATAGAAGTTAGGAAGGTAATATCCAAGAATAATTTCATGACACAATTAGAGGAAAAGTACCCGAACATGGAAATTGCAATCACAAGATTCATGATTAAGTTTGATGTTCTAAGGCAAAAAAATTCGTCCTAATGCTCTAGTGATTAATGATATATTAATGAAGCAGGAGGATTATGAAAAAAAGATATGAGAGTTTGCGAAAGAGCAGGTGAACAAATCAGCCTTACAAGGAATCCCAATAGGGAAGGTACTATATAAGAATTTTGAAAATTTGTTTTACTTACAGCATGAAGTAAAACACTTATTTGTGAACAAACCAACATTTTGAAAATATACTGAAGCTGATGAGAACTTTAGAAGGCTTATAAAGATAAAATTTCCAAAATCTGAGTTCTAGGAGAAGTTGACTGATGTACTGTAAGATTATATTATAGTGAGCACAGGGAAGTGAAAGTAAAAAGTAGAGTTTGTTTATTTTACACCAGCATTGATAGTTTTTTGCAGTAAAAGAGTATCAAGATGAAATTCTATCAGTTAAAAGGTTAAAGACAAAATCAGAGAAAAAAATAATTTTCCAGCATGAAGGACACCTCATTGTCCATCTGCAGCCTTCATTAAACAGTAAAGAGAGAAATCAGTGATAAAATCAAGACAACAAACCATTTTATTTCAATAAAAAAGGGACAACTAGCATTAGTTAGGGAGATGTCACTATCTTCTTGCATGAAGATATTTATTTTCCATAAGAAAATCCTAAGTTTATTCTAGGATATTTTGTATGAGCTTTTGTATAAATACTGTTGGCAATATGATGCAGAGTGTTGTCCTTGATGGCAACCCACTTGATGAAGATGATGGCAACCTACTTAATGAAGTTGTTCTTGATGCTTGATGGGTTTATTAATAATGTAAATATGATGTTCTACAAGTAGCTCAGAAGTACCAGAGAAAGAAATATCAGTAAGGGCCAGAACAGTGGTGAAAAGTGTATGTCACAAGGCATACGCGAGTTTGCTTAGGAGAAGTAGCGTATGCACGCGGGAAATAACGTTCCAAGTCGCGTATGTTCAATTGCACTCTAAATGTGTAAAACCAGGGGTAACTACCATGTTTTTGAACCATTGTATTGAGCGCTGGATTGTTTATGTGATCCCGTCCAGGAATACCATCGGAAGTTATGTGGTTTTGACTCATGGTATTGATAAAGGGTAAACCTATATAAGGAGAAGAAAATCATTGTGCAAAGGGTGTGCAAGATGTTTGGATTTTAATGAATACTTCTCTCTGAAGTATATCTGTATGGAATGGGTAACAGTTGAATGATAGATATGAACTCATAATGCACATATGAAGAAAATGATGAAGAAGGGAATCTAGATCTGAAATGTATTTGTATTTTCTAGATCTGTTTATGGAATGAGATGAAGCGAACATCTATCTGAAGTGAATGGTAAAATCTGAACTGAATATTTGATCTAAAGAAGTATGCTGCCCTAAAATGTCTGAAGATATATACGCAAGTTTGTAACAGAGGAAGCGTGTATATATGTGGGGTTGATTAAGCGAAAGCGCGTATGGGTTGTGAAATCAGCTCTGAAATATGTGCAGAAGTATACGCGGGTTTATATGCATGGAAGCGTGTATATATGTTGGATCAGTGAAAGGAAAGCACGTATGAAAAACTAGGGTTTGCTGAAGAATGAAGTATGAAATGTCTGATCTGTTTTGCTGTGTTATTGCTATCTGTTAATGATGTATGATTGAGCTTAAATGTGTGGAGTGGGTCCAGTCTGAAAATATGATGAAAAGTGGCCTACAACTTGTGTTCTATTGAAGCTATTGGATCCAATGTGAAAATTGATGAAACGTGGTCCATGGTGGTGCTGAGGGTTGTAGCCTTCAGTCAGGGGGTTGTAGCTCCCTTCCAGGTGAGGCTGGTAAATGAGAGGAGGGGGTCGTAGCTCCCTTTCAGGAGAGGCTGGTAAACGAGACTAGGGGGTCGTAGCTCCCTTCCAGGTGAGGCTGGTAAACAAGAGAAGGGGGTCATAGCTCCCTTCCAGGAGAGGCTGGTAAACGAGCGCAGGTGGGTGCCTACGTACTGGTATGAGTCTGCGCCAGTACATAAGTTGTAAAATGTTTTCTTTATAGTAAAATATTGAAGGCTGAGACAACGGCAGCGGTGGTTTTCTCCCAACTTGGGTTTCCACATAAAATCCTGGTGTTCATGTGTGATGCTTATGTGTGATGGTTTATTCTGTTATTATTGCACATGCTTACTGTTAACTTAAGATCAGATGAATGAATATTGCAAAGAACTAAGTTAAGAATTATCTGCATAGTTAGATCTCTGTTCATACGCGAGTTTTATGAAGGATATCCGCGTGTATACGCTAGTTGGCTTCAGCAAAGTAGCGTATGGGTTTTAGTGAATGGAAAAGTGAAAATTTTGAGTAAGTCTTAAATACTGATTCACCCCCCCTCTCAGTATTTTTCCCAAAAATTGGTATCAGAGAAGGTCCTTCTGCATAAGCTTGATCGCTTGAAGGAGATCCATCGCAATGGGAAGTCGTGAAGGAGTATTCTCTATATGGCCACCTCTATTCAATGGAAGTAATCTGTTATTCTGGAAAATGAGGATGAGATCCTATCTTTAGTCTATGGGAGCTGATGTATGGGCCATTGTTGAACATGGATATCAATATCCAGCTGCTACACCAACAGATCCAACTGAAAGGAAAATATATGGATCAAATGCAAAAGCGGTCAATGCTATAATAGGAAGTTTAACTGAATCAAAATTTGTCAAAGTCATGCGGTTGAATACAGCAAAGGAAATATGGGACAAAATCATTCTAAGTTATGAAGGTGATGCAAATGTAAAAAGTGCAAAACTCCAAACCCTCAGAATTGAATATGAAAATTTGAAGATGCATAGTGATGAGAGTATTGCCAGTTTCTTCTTACGTCTAGATGATATTGTAAATCGAATGAGAGATTTTGGTGAAACCATAACCGATACTACTCTGGTGGAAAAAGTCTTAAGATCTCTGACTTCAAAATTTGAATCTAAAGTATCTGATATTGAAGAAAAGAAAGATCTGAAAACTCTGACAATTGTTCAACTACATGGTATCTTGACTGCTTT
This sequence comes from Pinus albicaulis, assembly GCA_034641835.2. NCBI lineage: Eukaryota > Viridiplantae > Streptophyta > Pinopsida > Pinales > Pinaceae > Pinus > Pinus albicaulis. The sequence goes on along the minus strand of CM076578.1, from coordinate 165,487,892 downwards.
TGAAATGAGAAAAGGAGGTCCCTCCCAAATCACAGAAGCTGCTTTTAAGGAATGTGAAAAATGAAACTAAAAAGGAAGTTGTCAAAGAATCAAATTATATATCAGAAGAAGAAGAAGCAAACTTTGTGAAAGGACTCCAACTAGGAACTAGAAGATTCAAAGGTAAGCTTCCCTTCAAGTGTTTTACTTGTGGAAGACTTGGTCATTATGCTACTAAATGTCCTTATGAAGAAAATCATTGTAAAGGGAAACAATTTGAAAAGGGAAGGAGTTATTATACAAATGAAGATAATGATGAAGTGTCAAATGAGGATGAAGAAGGTTCTGACCACGATCTGCAAGTGCTCATGGTATCTACTATGGAAGATGATAACTTCACAAAAGAAAGGGATTTGATTGGTAAAGAATTGCATAGAACAAGAAAGAAGGATTACTTTCATGGATGTTTCTTCTATCATAAATCATTTGGTCATAAGGTCACTAATTGTAGGATAAGTATGATGAACAGATCTAGTAAATTGGAGAATTTCCAGCACACTATAAGAAATCACAAGAAAAGCTGGAAAAAGAAGAGACACCGGTCAGAAACGCAGGGAATATTGACCCTACTGCAGTCATCCGCTTCCAAAGCTTACTTTTCTTAATGACTGCAGGAGTGATGTGAGATACATTATAGGGATTAGTAATGTATCGTCATAGGGGGAGCGATGTATGGTGATTCCCATGATTGTTTTGGTTATTCTGGTTATGTTAATTTCTGACAGAGCATCTGATGTGAAGAAGACAGGTACAGGAGGTACAAACTCAGGGGGAGATGAAGGAATGTGAAGTTTTTAATGCTTCACTTTCCATACGTGGGTTCTATGGAATTAAAGTCACATATACACGCGCGAGTTAAGGCATGATAATCGCGTATATACTTATGACAAGAAAAATAGTATGACAAGCTAAAGATCAGGAGCACAGGTTCAGGGGGAGCATCAGTCTGACAACTAATGATTGTATTATTGGCACTGTATCTGCTTATTTCTCAGTTCTAAATGATGATGTCACGATAAATGGTTTCTTATGATGAGATTATGGATGAGCCCTGTTTGCTTTTTGCTGAAGAGTATTCTTTGTTTTCACACATGGATGAGATGGAAGTCTGATGATTCAGAGATAAGGACAGATCATGCAGAGATTGTTGCTAATAACTTGCTGTTGAAAGAGTTTTAGGTTGCACAAGCTAAGGAGGAGCCTTGGTCATATGGAAAGGATGCTTGGATGCACATTTTCAGGGGGAGCATTAGCCTTGCTGACCGTAATGCATTCTTGGCATTATGATGATTCTGAAATAAGATCTCTTGAGGTCTTTCTGGTACTAGTCATAAAAATTCATATTTGTAATTTGATGAAAAGGTCATGTTGAGACCTATGATGTAAAATTGTAATATTCAGTCATGAAAGGACTTGATCAAATATGTAAACCCACTTGGTTGGGTACCTGAGTCAAAATGTGTAAACCCTCTTGGTTGGGTAGTTGCGTCAAATTGTGTAAACCCACTTGGTTGGGTATTTGAGTCTCATATGTAAATCCACTTGGTTGGATCTTTGATGTAAGTATGAGTCCTTGGTGATAGGAAGGTCATAGATTCATTAAAAATATTTAGCATGAGCTCATGGGGAGCATGGTAACTTCAGTGCACATCAGATCTACAGCGCTCTTCTATCTACATGAGAAGAAAACAACCTTGTGTTGGTTTTGATCCACCCTTTGCCCTTGATGTCAAAGGAGGAGAGTGAAATGGTGTTTGAATAGGGTAGAATATCATTATGCTTAATGTATCTATCTGTTGTGGTAATAAAACACCATCGTGGTTGCCATCAAGTCCAAAGGGGGAGATTGTTGGCAATATGATGCAGAGTGTTGTCCTTGATGGCAACCCACTTGATGAAGATGATGGAACCATTTCTAATGAAGTTGTTCTTTGATGCTTGATGGGTTTATTAATAATGTAAATCTGATGTTCTACAAGTAGCCTTAAGTACCAGAGAAAGAAATATCAGAAGGGCCGTAACAATGGTGAAAAGTGTATGTCACAAGGCAAGGTCTTTTTGTTAGGAGAAGTAGCGTATGCAATGCTGGAAATAACGTTCCAAGTCGTGTATGTTCAATTGCGCTCTAAATGTGTAAAACTGTGTGTGTTCACCATGGTTTTGACCCATTGTGGCTGAGCGCTGGATTCTTTATGTGATCCCGTCCCAGAACAACACTGGAAGATATGTGTTTGACTCATGGTATTGATAAAGGGTAAACCTATATAAGGAGAAGAAATCATCAGGCAAAGGGTGTGCAAGATGTCTCTGGTTTTAATGAATACTTCTCTCCGAAGTATATCCGTATGGAATGTGGCAACGCTGAATGATAGATCTCAATCCATAAATGCACCTATGAAGAAAATGATGAAGAAGGGAATCTAGATCTGAAATGTATTTGTATTTTCTAGATCTGTTTATGGAATGAGATGAAGCGAACATCTATCTGAAGTGAATGGTAAAATCTGAACTGAATATCTGATCTGAAGAAGTATGCTGCCCTAAAATGTCTGAAGATATATACGCAAGTTTGTAACAGAGGAAGCGCGTATATACGTGGGGTTGATTAAGCGAAAGCGTGTATGGGTTGTGAAATCAGTTCTAAAATATGTGTAGAAGTATATGCGGGTTTATATGCATGGAAGCGCGTATATACGCTAGATCAGTGAAAGGAAAACACGTATGAAAAACTAGGGTTTGCTGAAGAATGAAGTATGAAATGTCTGATCTGTTCTGTTGTGTTACTGCTATCTGTTAATGATGTATGATTGAGCTTAAATGTGTAGAGTGGGTCCAGTCCGAAAATATGATGAAAAGTGGCCTGCAAGTTGTGTTCTGTTGAAGCTATTGGATCTAGTGTGAAAATTGATGAAATGTGGTCCATGGTGGTGCTGAGGGTTGTAGCCTTCCGTTAGGGGGTTGTAGCTCCCTTCCAGGTGAGGCTGGTAAATGAGATCAGGGGGTCGTAGCTCCCTTCCAGGAGAGGTTGGTAAACAAGAGCAAGGGGTCGTAGCTCCCTTCCAGGTGAGGCTGGTAAACGAGAGCAGGGGGTCATAGCTCCCTTCCAGGAGAGGCTGGTAAACGAGCGTAGGTGGGTGCCTGCGTACTTGTATGAGTCTGCACCAGTACATAAGTTGTAAGATGTTTTCTTTATAATAAAATATTGAAGGCTGAGACAACGACAACGGTGGTTTTCTCCCGACTTGGGTTTCCACCTAAAATCCTGGTGTTCATGTGTGATGCTTATGTGTGATGGTTTATTCTGTTATTACTGCACATACTTACTGTTAACTTAACATCAGATGAATGAATATTGCAAAGAACTAAGTTAAGAATTATCTGCATAACTAGATCTCTGTTCATACGCGAGTTTTATGAAGGATATCCGCGTGTATATGCTAGTTGGCTTCAGCAAAGTAGCGTATGGGTTTTAGTGAATGGAAAAGTGAAAAGTTTGAGTAAGTCTTAAATACTGATTCACCCCCCCCTCTTAGTATTTTTCCCAACAAATACTTCTCATTAGGAAGTATTGAGGGTGGATGAATTGTTAAACATTTCTATAGTTGTAATATTCTGAACCTAAGGGTTTTTTGTATCAATTTCAAGTCAACAGACTAGATCACCGAAAATAAAGAATCATATTACTAGATTCATGTATTGGGCCACTGCAGTGAAGTGTTTTCAGTTGTTACCTTGTCAATATTCTTATGTTTTTCATATATTCTTGAATGTGTTTTAAATCTAAATGATAAATCAGGAATTGTTATTTCAGAATATGTTAAAAGCACTATGTTTTGACTGATTATCATTTATATGTTTTCAACTGATATCTAGATAAGGGAACCCTTAATTGCTCCTTGATTTCAATTGACCTCTGCCTTTTCACTCATAATCTGGATTTCATAACCCTTAATTTCTCTTTTATCCCTATCAAAGCCATTTTCACCATCAACCTTGAAGATCTGAACTGACTTAGTTATCTTGCCCTGTAAACATTTACCTTTAGACCTTGATCCTGATCTGACTGCTTGACACATTGATTCCATTTTCCCAATGGGATATATACCTATAGCTATCCATATAAGTAAGTGATTTCACCACCAAATCAAATCAAAACCTAAAACCAATTTGCCCTATATAACTAGCCTAAAATCAAATACAAATCAACAAATTTAAATCATATAGAGAGAGCCCTCTCTGAGCATTAGGAAGGCTAGATCCTAAGGCTTAAAAGTAGGTTTGTGGTTACCTTGGATATTATTTAAAAATAAAACAAAAAATCTCACAACTTTTGAGAATTATTGGACTGATAACATACTAGCGACCATACTGGGGAACTAAACAATCCTTAGCTTTTAAATAGATCTTAAAGGAAATACTTTCATTTATCTTTTCACCTTAAGATTATTTTAAATATTTTTTGAGTATATTTTCATAAAAACTGTAATTCTGGATTCCAGAAGAGTCTACTATACCAAGTCAAAACTAGATTCACAACATGTTGTCATAGTAGATAATCCTGACAAAATTGGAAAGAAAAACAAAAGAATAGAAGATTTAGGAAACAAGATTTCATTATTCCAAGCAAATTCTCTTCCCAAACAACTATCAAGTTTACAAGACGTTGAGTTTGATTTAAATTTTGAACAATCTTTCTTTAGAACTAAATCAGAAAATAACTTACATAATACTGTAATAGATCGTGATTTTATTTCATTCATTGAAACTAAGAAGGAAATTGTTTCAGTTGATTCTGATCAAAATATTTTTGAAGCATATGATAAAATTGATGCCATAACTGCAACTTTGATTAAAGAATTTGACGAAGCTTTATTTACAACATTTAGTTGAATTGAATGCTTTATCAGCCTATACCCCTAAGCCTTCTACCTCCCACTTAGATACCAGCCTTTTAGAATCTGTAGGTTCATCACTATTCACTACCACTTCATCCATTATTTCCACCACAATTCATTCTTTCCCAAGAAAACATTTCAACTTATAATTTTATTTCCATCTTACACCACCTCAAGTTGATCCCCTAGTATTTTTGCTGCATTTTCCAATACATCATTCTCATTCCCAAAAACATCTTCTAGCATCCCACCTTCATCTTCTAATATCTCAACCACATTTTCTAGTATATCTTCATATATTATAATCTCATCTGCAAGTGCTTTAACTACATTAGAAAGTATTTCTAGTTCTTCACCTAGTACTTCAAACTTACCTCATAGCTAAGCTAGAATCCAAGCCATGGCTACCAGATATGCTCCCTTGAACTTATCATCACAGTTACATAACATGCCCCAGGATTATCAAAGAAAAATCCCTCAATTTGATGGAACCACTCATTACACTACACAATAGCATGTCAATAAGCTGACAGACTATTTTGAACTACATAAGATTGATGATGATGATGTCCAAATGATAATTTTTGCTCAAACTTTAACTGGTGAGGTAAAAAAGTCGTTTAAAGGTTTGAATGCTGGTAGTATTGTTGATTTAGCAGTTTTTCATAGAATGTTTCTTAATAGATGGGAGAAGAAGAAAAATCCACTACAAATCTTAAATTTGAAAGCATAAAAATAGCACCAAATGAAACAATCCAATATTATTGTACTAGATATAACATTTTTTATAATGCAATTCCTGCCAATATTAAAACTCCTCCAGACTTTGTCCTTATCAAATTCCCTAACGGATTTGATACCGATATAGCTTATCAAACGAGAGAGATAAATCCAGAGACCTTAGAGAAAATTCAAAGTAATGTTGTTAGTGTTGAGGCAAACTTGTTAGAAAAGAAAGCTAGATTAAGAAATGAAAGGAGAGTGACAATAAAAGAGGAAACATCCACTTCAGATTTGAAAATAGATCAATTAGAAAAAGTATTAGAAATAATGATGGATAGGTTAGATAATATGGAAAGGAAGCCACTGTGGAATAACCAACAACAAGGACCTCAAATTAGAAATCCCAATTTCAGGAAAAACACCAACACTAGAAAATCTAGAGAATCAGCACCTTACTAAACAATAAGACCACCTTTCTAAGAGAATTATGCTGAAAGTTCTCATGAAAATGAAGAGGATGAAGACACCATTAATCTAATGGGCTTTAATGATGATAACACCATTTTTATCACACAAGAATAGGAGTTATATGAATTACAACAACTACAATTAGATTCTGGTGAGTATTTTGATTACAAGCAAGGTTATGAATTTTCAATCAATGAAGCTCATAAGAAATATAACCTTGGGAGAAAGAAAAATTTAAAGCCTTCTCTTAAGAAATCTTCCCAAACTCAATCAAAGAAAACAGTAGAGGCTCCTACCACTAAATTTCTGCAAATTCTCCCTAGAGAAACCAAGCAAAATTCTAGTTCAACTCAGAAAATTTCAAATCCTAAAATTTCACCTAATCCTAAATTTGTTGACATTACAGATCATGTTGTCCCAACATCAACATATCCTAAAAAATCTATTGTTTCCAAGACAAAAAAATCTATTAAAACAACGATTTCAGACCCAAAAACATCTAATAATAATCCAAAATTAGCTAATCCTAAAATAGCTACTGCTAAAACAACTGCTGAAACCACAAAATCCGCAAATACTTCCACTGCATCTCAAACTATCCTTGAAAAGAAAAATAAAAGCAATAAAACAGTGGAAATACAAATAGAGAATGAAAAACCAACTATAGAAAAAGTAGATAAACCTACCCAAACTACAGTTACAAAAGAAGAAATAATTCAGCTAGGAAAATCACAAGCACCATTTAATATCCAAGCTGAAATTTCCAAATTGAAGATACCAATTTCTTTGACAGAGTTGGTAAAACATGACCTATACAAAAAAAATATCACTGAGACTTTAAATATGAATGATGGAGAAGACTCTGTAAATTTGAGTGATGATCAAGTAGAACTAATCTTTGGTCCTGATGTTAATGGGAAACACCAAGATGGAGAAATTCCACCTTTTTAAATTATCTTAATTGTTCATGATCAGATTTTACATAATGCAATGCTAGATTCAGGGGCTTCACATAATTTGATACCAAAAGAAATAATGGAAACCTTGAACCTAGACATCAGTAGACCTTATAAGGATCCCTTCTCATTTGACTCCAGTAAAGTGAAATGTTTAGGCTTGATAAAAGATCTATGTGTTACTTTAGTTCAATACCCTGGAAAAAGAATAGTCATGGATATTGTAGTAGCTGACATCCCTCCTAAATATGGAATGTTGTTATCTCGCTGATGGGGAGCTAAACTGCATGGATCTCTACAACTTGATATGTCTTATGCAACAATATCTGTTTTTGGCCAACCCAAGAAACTTTACAGAGAGACATTAATGAAATATATGGTTAGTGGTTTAGAAACACCTCAAAACTATCCTATTTACTCTACACCTACTGATATGAATTCATTTATTTTATGTAATTTTGAAACTGGAATTGAAAACAACACTGAACTAAAACAGAAAAAGAAAACAACAGACAGTGACAACATTTCTCATGAATCAATGTGGCACCTAAACTTTGATGGATCAGTTAACAAATTAGGAGAAAGAGAAAGAGTTTGGATACATAATATGGAAAAAAATCATGCATAAGGTCATGATTTTAGATTAAATTTCAAATGTACAAACAACATGGCTAAATATGAAGCTCTTATTTTAGGACTACAGATTGTGAAAAAATTAGGAGCTAAAAGAGTGTCAATCATGGGAGACTCTGAGTTAATTGTGAAACATATAATAGGAGAATATTCTGTATATAATCCAAGATTAAGCCAATATAGATATATTCTTTTAGAACTAATTAAGGAACTTCTTGAATGTGACTTTGCTGCAATTCCTAGAAAACAGAACATACAGGCACACAGCTTAGCAGCTTTTGCTAGTACCTGTAATCTGCCATTTCAACCAAATCATAGATATAAAGTAGAAGTTAAACACAGGCCTACAATACTAGATAATCTTAAATATTGGTAAATATTTTCATAGGATGAACAGATTTATCATTTCATGAATAATAAAGGAGAATATCAGAATTGTAATATAGACACAGATTGTATAGTAGATAAAACCATAGATAATGAAATTGACATAAATAATGTAGATGTAATAACTTAGATTTTGCAAAACCCACTAAATTTACTCAAGTATAAATAGATAATTTAGAGAAAGTAGAGATTGAAGAGTTAGCAGATGATGATTCTAATATATTAAACCTTGAGAACAACTTTTTACCTAAGGTATTAGCCCCTTTAGAAAATATTTTTGATTCTAATGATGTTGCAAGGAAGCCCAAGATGGAACCATCAAGATCTGATATTGAAGAATGTAATATAGGAACAGAATTAAATCCTAAGATGATAAAACTTTCAAAAGCCTTACTTCAAGAAGAAAAAGTAAAATACCTAGCTTTGTTTAAGGAATTTCAGGATGTATTTGTATGGAGTTATGAGGACTTAAAATCCTATGACATTAGCATAATACAACACAAAATACCCATAAAAGAAGATCAAAAAATTTTCAAACAGAAGCTTAGAAGAGTCAATTCAGTTTTGATGCCTTTAATTGAGAAAGAGGTTAAGAGAATGTATGAAGCCCAAATAATTGCACCAATCATATATTCTGATTGGGTTTCAAACCTAGTTCCCACTAGGAAAAAGACAGGGGAAATCAGACTGTTTGTTGATTTCCAAAATTTAAATAAAGTGTCCTTAAAAAACAACTACCCTCTCCCCAATATGGATCACATTTTACAAAGGGTGGTTGGTTCTTCCATAATTTCATTACTTGATGTATTCTCTAGATATAACCATATTTTAGTTCAACTAGAAGACCAACCTAAAACTTCTTTTACTACTCCTTGGGGCACTTTCATGTATGTGAAAATGCCTTTTGGATTAATGAATGTAGGAGCCACTTTTCAAAGAGCTATGGATATAGCTTTTGCTAAAGAAATTCATGAATTCATTGTGATTTATCTAGATGGTATTATTGTATTTTCAAAGACTGACAATGAAAATCTAGATCATCTCAGACAAGTATTTATCAAATGCAGGAAATTTGGCATCTCTCTAAATCCTAGAAAGACTCTATTTGGACTGGAAGAAGGTAAATTATTAGGACATATAATATCTAAAGAGGGAATTAGGATAGACCTATCAATAATAGAGGCCATTCTAAAAATTACTCATCTTAGGAATATTAAAGAATTGCAAGCTTTCTTAGGTAAAATTATTTTTCTCAGAAGATTCATCTCAAATCTAGCAGAAATACTTAGAGAATTTAAAAATATGTTGAAAACAGACTCAGTACTTAAATGGAATATGGAGGCCAAGCAATCATTTGAAACAATTAAACAAGCCTGAAAAAAAAACACCAGTCCTTATAAGTCTTGATTTTACAAAAGAGTTCATTATTTTTTCTTTTGCTTCAGAACATACTATTGCTGCAGTTTTACTACAGAAAAATGATCAAGGCTATGAGCAGCCCATTGATTTTTTCATCAAATCACTTAAAGATGCTACTTTAAAGTATAACATAATGGAAAAGCAAGCACTATCTTTACTGAAAGCTATCAAAGACTTTAGACTATACATCCTTTATTCACATATCATTGCTTATGTTTGAAATGTAGTTGTAAAGGAAATTCTAACACAGAATGGGCCTGATGTTAAAAGACGCAAGTGGATTGCCACCATTCTGGAATATGACATAGAAATTAAACCCACCAAACTCATAAAAGGTCAAGGTTTAGCCAAACTTATGGTTGAATCAAATTTTCATGCTTTAGATATTAATTTTATTGCCCAAATAGATGATCAGGAAGAGATGGCGACTCTAGAGATCAGTGAAGCCTTTTGAGACTCACCCTGGTGTACATATATTATATTTTTATTACTAAATTTACAAGCTCCTCCTGAAAAATAAAAATCAAAGGACTTGAAAGAAAAATATCAAAAAGAATAGAAAAATGGGCCCCAAACAAAAAGAGATAAAAATAAAACAGAAAAGTGATGCAAATCCAAATGCCACTACTATTTACTTTTCCCGCAAATAAAGATTGTGCGAAGTTTGTTAAAATGCCACAATCCATGAAGGTTAAACAACTTAATCTTAACCTTTCATGTTTTAAATTTCATGTTATTAGATAGAGAGTAAAGATCTAGCCAAACAATTTAATCTTGGCATATCAGTAGTTAGGTAGAGAATAAATAAGGAGCTCAACAACTTAATATGAGCCCATGGAAGAAATAAGGAAAGAATTAGTTAGTTTGATGTTTAAAAAAGAAAAATAAACAACGGTTTGAAAGCTCAAATGCACCCAGGTAAATGAAAAAAAAATGTAAAGGTAGCATATCGGTAGGTAGAAGTAGTTTTTACTATCATGGATAAGTAGAAAATTGGTCATTTCAGTCACTAACTTCCTTCAAAAAATCATCCCCTTCTAAAACTACTTCATCCCCTCCATTTTCATGCTTTCCCCTTCATTTTTCCTTTTCCCATTATCATTCAGTTTCCTTTGCAAAAATCCCCTTTTCGTAAGTTTAAAAGCCCTTATACTTAAGGAAAGTAAAACCCTTTAACTAATTCCCCTTTTACCCAAAAAAAAAATCCAAAAAACCCAAAAATACTTTATCCTAAGTGTAAATACAGAAATATTATGTTGGGACCCACAACAATGAAATTCATCTCTATATCATATTTTACACTATGATTAGTGTATTTTACCTTCCTCATCTCATTTCATTACTAATAAATTAATTTATATATTAACTCATGTATTTCACCTTTTAGCCCGTATTAGATTAATTCCTTTAAATATTATTACTACCCATATTTTAATTTTAACCTATGGTTTATTTCCTCCACGTGATATATAGTCTTGCTCCATCCCATAGGTTAAGAGTATTAAATCATATTAATCCCACTACATTAATAACCCCTGCCAATGCTAAATTTACACTTATATGCATTCCATTTGTTAAATAAAACATTAATCCACCTATCACATTTCACTCCAAAACTATGTATTAAACCTAAGTTTAAATACATTTTCCACCTCCCACTGTATTAAAATCCCAGGCCCCACGTCATCTGACCATGTAGCTTTATTGCACAATCCGCTCCGCTAGATCTACATTCTCCAGATCCAATGGTGACAAACCCTCATTGCACATTTCATTGCGCAATCGTTAAAAAAACCCAAAGCTTGCGATAAATGCAGTTTTCAGGGTTTCTCTCACCTCCACGTGTATCAATTCCATTGGATTGCATCAATCATTCCAATCCCACTTACCACCTTTAAACCTTGCAAAAACCGCCTGACGGTTTTTTACTCCCCCGTGCCCAAACCACCCTCCTATTTGAATTGATCACCATTTAATGCCATCATTGTTCATTGAAATTTCATATAAACCACCCAAAATGCATTATTTTACCCTTCTGTTACTGTTTTTCGCACAAAAAGAGCATTCCAGACCGAGTTAAGCATTGTCGACTCTGTTTTTAGCCTAAAAACAAACGAAATTCACTAATTTAACTGCTAGAAATAGTGCATAAGTCATCATAGTTCCTATAAAGACCAAAAAAAGCTTCTGAAAGCTTTCCAACCCCAGAAATGCTTCTACATAGTGAAATTCCAGGTTTCTCAGGTATTCTTCAGAGGAAAAAGACTCATTCATTAATCTAAAAGAGTTATACAATTAAATGAATCATTTAAGCGCTTGTGTACTTACATAGAACCCTACTTGATTCATAAATCCTTTAATTATGTAAACAATAAGCATTTTCTCACAGATTATGATGCCTTGAGCTGATTTAAACACAAACTTTGATTAAGTTTAGCCATCTTCAGACCTGAGAAAGCCTCTGAGGCCTTCAACCCTTTCCTACAGTACTTAGGCATCCTCTTTCTCATAAAATTGATGTGTTAGGATTTTTTTTATCACAGAAATTCCATTGTAAACCCTTGATATCATTTGCTGAAAACTATAAGGTCTTAAAATTACTCTTTTGGTACAGAAGTTACAACTTGAGTAAATTTATCAGAATTATTCCTTTACAGACAAAAGATAAAACCCCTGTTATATCCTAATCCTTTTGTATAACTGTTTAAACTTTCATAAGTGTTATTAGAGGCCTGAATCATTGTTTTAAAGGTAAAAAGTATTGAAATTGATTAATCAAACCAATCAATGGCTTCCAAAAGCACTCTAGTAGTAAACCCTCTACAACCCCTTGTTATAGATGTAGAGCATATTCCCCTTGAAAATGTAGACTTCAAAATTACTGATACTGTGACAGAGTTCAATCTTCTTGGGCTCCACTGCTGGAGCCAAGAGAAATCCCTAGATCAGGTTGAAGAAGTGTTTACCTGAGAATCAAACTTGCTAAAATATGTTACTCCTCATACTTATCAATGCCCAGAAGTAATCAGACTCTGCCAATCATGCTATTCTTCTGATCAAAGAGCCATTGTCTACCCTGAAAAGGAATTTTTGTTTACCATTACAGCTTAGTCTATCAACCAGATACTTCAGTTACAACCTGGGCCAAATGAAGTTCCTTTATCTATTGAAACCCTCACTAAGTTCTACTTGGATCTGTATTTTCCCAAGAGATTCTAGATTTTTCAAACCTTCATGCCATCCTATGTGGAAATTCCCAAGCTCAATCCTCCATACTCCTCTACTAAATTCTCAGAAAGGACTAGAAATATTATTTCCATGTTGTCTTTCATCTTTGGCTATTTCATAGATGAACATGTTGATGTAGCAGCACTTGGTTTATTTTCCACTTTTACACCCGGTCAGCCTCCTACTACTATCTTTAAGTTTTCCTAATATATTGTTGGCAGTATCCATGAGCAACTAGTCAAAATGCCTTCTAAAGGTGCTTTTAGGTATTCTTCATTCCTATTCCAAATGTTCTTATTTTTTCAATCTGAATTGTTTCCTATAAGCCTTCAGAAGCTTGATGTGGAAGGAAATCCACAATTTGTCATATTTCGGACTTCCTTGATAAGGAAGGATTAAAATGAGTTTACCTATTCATAGTTCACATATTCTTTTATCCATCCCTTGGGCAATTTGCTAACAACAATGTGCAACCCAAAATTAGCAATTGTCTGAACATAACAAGACTAGTGATTGGTACTTGTACCAACATCACACTGTAATCAGAGTCTATGGGTCAAGCCTTATTCCTTATAAATTGCCAAAATACCTCCCTATGAGTTTATTTTCTCTGGAGTATATAAGGCAGATTTTAAATTTAGATGCTATCAATTTCTTAATTGCAAATAAGAAAACACAATTCAAGTTAAAGAACCAGGTTGGCCCATTCATCTATAATAATAGAGAAGCAGGTCCAGAGGTAGAAAAACAGTTGTAGGAGTTAAAATTCAGTCCTAGTTTTCTTTGGTATTATGATCCACTTGGTATTATTAGAAAAATGAGAGTTAAGTGAAAATTAACTCCATACATACATCAAAAGAAGCCACATATTGAAAAATTATCAAACCAATCTGAATGGTTAGAGAATACATTGGTAGAGGCTGAGAAGAGAAGTGATACTAGCCAAACTTTGAAAACTCTAGCCCAACAAGACAGAAGTATGAAAAGAAACAGGGAGGAAGGGTCTTACACAATGGGACTACTACAGAGATAAAATTTAAACTAAGATATAGCAAAAAGCCAAAGCTTAATCCTGCCAGTAAAGAAAAGGAGATAGTAGAGGTCATTAACATGGAAATTGTAGAAGAATACATTGTACCTCCTATAGTAATTGAAGAGAAATAATAGCCAACCACTTCTAATACACAGTTAATTCAGAAACAACACACTATAGAAGTGTCTTCATCCAAGAAAACAACTGAAAAGGACATTGACATAAAGGAAAGATACAAGGAAATTAAGGAAAAAAATGAAAAAATAAAAAATGAAATTTATTCTCAGTACCTAAAGCAGACTCCTAGAATTCATAACAAACTGCTTTCAGCCTTTGAATACAAGAAGTAAAAGATATTGATGACAGTTCTTCAGCCCACAGTTCCAACTCCTAAATCATCCTCTGATTATAAAAAGATTGATTTTAAAGTTCCAGTCCAGGATATTCATCCTATGGATCAAACTGAATTTCATAAGCAAGCTGTTGGGAAAAATACTGAGAGAGGGGGGGGGGGGGTGAATCAGTATTTAGTGCAAACTAAAAACCTTTTAACTTTTTCTTTCTCAAAAACCCATACGCTACTTTACAGAACAAAACTAGCGTATATATGCGGATATCCTTAAGGAAACTCGCGTATGCTCAGAGCTCTTATTAAGCAGATAATTATTTTCTTAGTTCATTGCATCATTCATTCATTAGATGTTTAGTAAGCTAAAAAAATGTGCAGTAAGAAAAGAATAAATCATCACACATGAGCATCACACAAGAACACCAGGATTTAAGGTGGAAACCCAATTCGGGAGAAAACCACCGCTGTCGTCGTCTCAGTCTTCAATATTTATTATAAAGAAAACATCTTACAACCATGTACTGGAGCAGACTCATACCATCACGTAGGCACCCACCTGCGGAAGGCTGCAACCTTCTCTCGTTTACCAGCCTCTCCTGGAAGGGAGCTACAACCCCTTGCTCTCGTTTACCAACCTCTCCTGGAAGAGAGCTACCACCCCCTGTTCTCATTTACCAGCTACCACTGGAAGGGAGCCACTACCCCCTCACTGAAGGCTTTGACCCTCAGCACCACTGCAGACCACGTTTGATCAATTTTCAAACTGGATCAAACAGCTTCAACACAACACTTCACTTATCAACAAACATACTTTTCCCAATACTTCAAACAGAACAATGAGACCACTGTAACCAGAATATCAGAAATAACCCAGACTTTAGAATAGATATGCAGATACAAACTCAACCTTAATATTTCATTAAATCAAATATCATACACTACTTCCATTCACTGAAGAAGCGTACATACGCGATTTAATGCACAATAACCCGCGTATACCTCCGTGTAATTTATTCTTCAGAAAACCCTATATGCGCTTTTCATTGATCAAACCTGCGTATACACGCGCTTTTTCCATAACAAACTAGCGTATAGATCTGTAAATTGAAAGCTTTGTAGAAAAGACCAGATCTATAAACTTACCCAGATTTCTTCATTACCTTCAGCAGACTTTGCGCCAGATCTTCACCATTTCTTCTTCTGCAGATCATCTTAGAGATTCATCATCATCAGATCTAAGGATCTTGAACCATCCACGGGTGCATCATAGATTCAGATTTATCAATCAAGAACAGAGTTCAACCATGCAGATATACTTCATAGTGAAGTATTCATTCAAACCCAGACATATGCACACCTTGCACTATGATCTTCTTCTCCTTAAATAGATTTAGCCTTTATCAATACCATTAGCCAAAACCACACCACTTCCAATGGTATTCTTGGACGGGATCAAATAAATAATCGAGTGCTCAATACTATGGGCCAAAACCATGGTAGTGCCCCTTGGTATTCTAATTTTGGAGCGCAAAAAGGCATACGCGACTTGGTACGTACTTCTCCGCGTGCATACGCTACTTCACCTTTACAAATCCGCGTATGCATTGTGACATATCATATTTATCATTTCTTTGGCTCTTGCAGGAATTCCTTTCTTCATTACCTCTGAACTGCTCTGTAGATACATCAAATTTACATCAATAACAAATAGGACAAGTCAATTTCCATTAAGGACAACCTCATCAAGTAGGTTTCCATCAAATTTATCAAGTGGGTTGCCATCAAGGACAATACATTGCATCATATTGCCAACAATCTCCCCCTTTGGACTTGATGGCAACCACGATGGTGTTTGATTACCACAACAGATAGATATATTGAATATAACCATTATGCAATCACCATATACCATGATACTCTCCCCCTTTGACATCAAGGGCAAAGGGCAGATCAAAATAGGGTTTTTCTCCTCATATAGAAAGAAGAGCTCTGTAGATTTGATGTGCACTGAAGTTACCATGCTCCCCCTGAGTTCATGTTGAATCTTCAAACATATTTTCAATGAAGTACATGACTCTATGACCTTTCCTATCACCAAGAACTCATACTTACATCAAAGATCCATCCAAGTGGATTTACATATATGACTTAAGTACCCAACCAAGTGGGTTTACACATTTTGACTCAACTTCCCAACTAAGTGGGTTTACAAATTTGATCAAGTCCTTACATGACTGAATATTTCCATTTATACATCATAGGTCTCAACATGACCTTTTCATCAAATTACAAATATGGCTTGTACAATCAAGACCAAAGAATCTCAAACATGAGATGCCAACAATGCATCCTTTCCATATGACCAATGCTCCCCCTTAGCTTGTGCATCCTGAACATTTTCAACAGCAAATCATCAAGGCATCTTCATCAAACATCAGAGAATGAAACAGAAATTTGTGAGCTGAAACATCACCAGAGATACCCAACAACACCACAGCTGTGCTGAAAATGCTGACCCAGAAAACTTTGTCAGCAACCACCCATACGCGGTTTTCTGTGTCTAAACTCGCGTATATATGCAACTGTCTTTTAGGAAACCCACGTATCCAATTTAATCTTCTGAATTTAAGCAGATCTGATCTTCTGCATGGCAGAGACTACTCCCAGCTTCTGTCTGAGATATTCAAACACTTCCCTGGGCAGAGGTTTGGTAAATATATCAGCAACTTGTTCTTTGGAGGGAACATACTCCAGCTTCACCTTTTGTTCAAGCACTTGTTCACGTAAGAAGTGATACTTGATGGGAATGTGCTTGGTCTTTGAATGCATAACAATATTCTTTGAGATACTGATGGCACTTGTATTATCACACATAATGGAGATAGGAGGTGAACACTTGATTTGGAAGTCTTGTAAGGTTTGCATCATCCAAAGAAGTTGAGTGCAACATGATGCGACACCCACATATTCTGCTTCTGCAGTAGATAAAGCAATAGAGTTTTGCTTCTTGCTGAACCAAGATACTAATCGGGGCCCCATATAGAATGCACCACCACTAGTTCTTTTCCGATCATCAACATTTCCAGCCCAATCTGCATCAATGTAAGCATGAAGAGTGAGATCAGCATTCTTTTGATACCATAGTCCAAAGTCTTGAGTTCCTTGAACATATTTGAATATTCTTTTGACAGCCTGAAGGTGAGACTCTTTTGGATTAGCTTAGAATCATCCAACAATCCCAACTGCATTCATAATCTCTGGTCTAGTCCCAGTGAGATAAAGTAGACTTCCTATCATAGATCTGTATTATGGCTAATTCACCGTGGGAGAATCATCATGAGAACTGAGATTACATCCAGTTATCATTGGTGTACTTACAGGTTTGCACTCTTCCATGCCATACTTCTTCAGAATTTTCTTAAGGTATTTTTCTTGTGATAAGAATATGCCATATGTAGTTTGATGCACTTGCAAGCCAAGAAAGAATGTTAGTTCCCCAAGTAAAGACATTTCAAATTATTGTTGCATAGCTGAAGCAAATTTCTGGCTCATAGATTCTTCATTCCTTCCAAAAATGATATCATCAACATATACAGCCACAATCAATAGTTTGTCATTTTCAGTTTTTGTGTATAAGTTGCTATCAGCAGACCCCTTTGAAAATCCTTGTTGATGAAGATATTTGTCAAGACGATAATACCATGCCCTTGGAGCTTGTTTGAGACCATATAGAGCCTTTTTAAGTCCACAAACAAGATTTTTATCATTTCCCAAAATGAATCCTTCTGGTTGTTCTATATAAACTTCTTCTTCTAGATCACCATTGAGAAAGGCAGACTTAACATCCATTTGATAAACTTTGATTTGTTGGAAGCTTGAAAAAGAAAGAAACTTTCTTATGGCTTCAAGTCTAGCTATAGAAGAAAAAGTTTCTTCAAATTCTATACCTTCTTGTTGAGCATACCCCTTGCAAACAAGTCTATCTTTATTTCTTATAACATCCCCATTCTCATTTAACTTGTTTTTGAATATCCATTTAGCTCCAATGACATTTTTATCATGAGGTCTTGGTACTAATTCCCAAGTGTGATTCTTTTCAATTTGATCAAGTTCTTCATTCATGGCTTGAATCCAACATTCATCTTTGCTAGCTTGATTGACATTGTGTGGCTCAATAGTGGATAGAAATGCCAGATAGCTAGAAGATCCCACAAGAGTCCTTCTTGTTTGTACACCTGATCCCTTATCTCCCAAAATTTGAGATTCTGGATGATTCTTTTGAACATATCTAGATGGAGCTTTTTCAGATAAATCATCTTCAGGTTCTTCATTGGGTTCACTGTCTTTATCATTTCTATTTGATGTAGAAGGATATATGTCACCATCGTCTTCATCTGTTGTTTGTTTTTCTTCTTTTGGAGCTGCAGGAGACTCATCAATAACAACATCAATACATTCAACATCTTCCGAAGTCTTTTATTGTAACATTTATATGCTTTGCTCCTGGAGGAGTAACCAAGAAGTATTCCTTCATCTGCTCTGGGTTCAAACTTGCCAAGTTTTTCATCATTATTTTTTATAAAGCATTTTCTTCCAAAAACTCTAAAATGCTTCACAGTGGGAGGATTACCATACCATAGTTCATATGGAGTTTTTTCACTATTTACTCGAACATGTGCCTTGTTAAGAATATTTACCGCTACATGTGATGCTTCTCCCCAAAATGTGTCAGGTGTTCCGGAATCATCAAGCATGGCTCTAGCCATTTGTTGAACTGTTATATTCATTCTTTCTGCTACACCATTTTGTTGTGGAGTGCCAGCTACAGTAAACTATCTTTTTATGCCATGTTGTTCACAAAATTCAAGGAATTCATCTGAAGTATATTCTCCTCCTCGATCAGATCTAAGACATTTGATTTTTATATCTAATTCATTTTCAACCAGAGCTTTGAAGATCTGAAATTTCTCAAATGCTTCATATTTGTGTTTAAGCAACCCAATCCAACACATTCTAGAGAAATCATCAATAAATAAGATATAGTATTGTTCACCTCGTGGTGAATTTTTCCTAACAGGTCCACATATGTCAGTATGAATGAGTTCAAGAGGCTTACTTGATGATCCTTCCTTAGCATTAAACTGTACTCTGGTTTTCTTACCAAATTGGCAAGACAAGCATATGATATTTTCGGGTAGAGTAATATTGGGAAGATCACGGACAGCTTTAAGTCTGCTTGATTTGTTGATCTAAGAGAAGCTCAGATGCCCCAACCTTCTATGCCATAGCCAATTTTATGAAGATTTACTCAAGTAACATTGTTCTTTGCAGTTCTTCAATACATACAGGTTGCTTGGAGTTCTTTTTCCTTTTATAATTGTTTTACCTGTATCAAGATCACGTACCACACATTCTTTTGAACTAAAGACAACATCAGTTCCTTGATCACACATTTGACTTACACTTAACAAGTTATGCCTTAATCCATCCACATACATGACATCATTAGCCTTCACCTTTTCTTTTAGAAACACAGACCCTTTTCCCTTAATTATCGCAGGAGTATCATTTCCAAATGTAACCTTCTTTTCCTTTTCTAGAGCATTATATGCAAGAAGTTTGTTTTTGTCACCTGTCATGTGTCTTGAGCATCCACTATCAATGTACCATTGATTTTCTTCACCTTCTGCAAATAACTCTATGCCACAATTTTCAACCTGTAATTCCTTATTTTTCCATACTTTGGAGCTTGAAGGAAAATGCTCTTTTGGCTGAACTTTGCTCCTGCATTCAGTTTATTCATGGCCAAAGTTATTGCAATAAGCACATTCAACTTAATTTAGAAGAGGAGAAAAGTTGTTATAGGTATTCTTCTTTATTTCAATATCAATCCTTTTCTTTCTTTCTTCTCTTGTCATGATGGTTTTATATGCAACACATTGAACAACTTTATGACCAAAATTGTGACATGAGAAACATTGTCCATTGAAGAAGAAATTTCTGCGATCATGAAATCTCCTACTTAAATTTACCTGTTGATTGGTGTTTCTTTGAAAGATATTCCTGTTAGTGTTCTTTGAATTGAGATGATCATGCTTTACCTGTAAAGATTCTTTATTCCCTTGCTGAGTGGCAGAATGTTGTAAACCAGTTGTAGCTGCTTTTAGATAATTTGGTGTTGAAGCTTGAGACGATTCTCCGATATATCCAAGACCTGTCTTTATGAGAGGAGAACGTTGTACCTTAATAATCTCATCTAAGGTTTCAGATCCTTTAGCAAATCTAAGATTCAGAGTCTTCACTTTCTCAAGTTCTTTTCTTAGACTTACTACTTCACACTCCAATTTCTCATTGCGCTTCTCCTTTTCTTCAACCTGATTTTCCAGAGTCTCTATGGTTATTTTACTTTCTTCTAAGCGTATTTTGAGTTGATGGTTTTCTTCAAGAAAATCATTATCCTCCAGAGCATCCACAAAAGTATCCTTTTCTTCTCTAGATTCTTTTTCAAATGCCATGAGAAGTCTAAGATCTTGTTCACATTCTTCCTCACTATCAGATAACCCATCACTGTCTTCATGAGTATAGTAACTTTTTCTAGTGCTAAACCGATTCTTGTTCCTTCTTGCTATTTCCTTCCCTTTTGCAGATGTTTCTTTATGAGGACACTTAGTAGCATAATGACCAACTCTTCCACAATCAAAACATTTGAAATGAAGCTTACCTCTGAACCGTCTTGTGCCAAGTTGAAGTTTCTTTACAAAATTTACCTCATATTCTTCTGAGATATATCCTGATCCTTCTGCTTCTTGTAATTATTTCCATTTTGTAGAAGCTCTAAAGACGGCTCCTTTGACTTCAGATGGTCCTTCTCTTCTCATTTCATATGTAGTTAGTATGCCATGAAGTTGCACCACAGTAAGATTTTGAAGATCCTGTTTTTCTTCAAGAGCAGAAAATTTTGACTCAAATATTGTCGTTAGAGATCTTAGAATTTTCTCAACCAAAGTAGATTCGGTTATTGGTTCCCCCAGATTTCTCATACGATTTACAACATAATCAAGACATAAAAATAAATTGGCAATACTCTCATCACTATGCATCTTCAAATTTTCATATTCAATCCTGAGAGTTTGGAGTTTTTCACTTTTTACCTTTGCATCACCTTCATAACTTTGAATGATTTTGTCCCACATTTCCTTTGCTGTATTTAGCTGCATGACTTTGAAAAATTCAGATTCAATTAGACTTCCTGTTAGAGCATTGACTGCCTTTGCATTTGCTTCATAATTCTTCCTTTCCGTCAGATCTGTTGGTACTGCAGCTGGATATTGATATCCTCCTTCAACAATGGCCCATACATCTGCTCCCAGAGACTAAAGATAGGATCTCATCCTTATTTTCCAGAAGATTAAATTTTTTCCGTTAAAGAGCGGAGGCTTGATAGATGCTATTCCATCTTGATTGCTCATCTTGCTTGATCTTCCTTCTAGCGGTTAAGCCTTTTCAGAAGGACTTGCTCTGATCCCAATTGTTGGGAAAAATACTGAGAGGGGGGGGGGTGAATCAGTATTTAGTGTAGACTGTAAACTTTTTAACTTTTTCTTTCTCAAAAACCCATACGCTACTTTACAGAACAAAACTAGCGTATATACGCGGATATCCTTAAGGAAACTCGCGTATGCTCAGAGCTCTTATTAAGCAGATAATTATTTTCTTAGTTCATTGCATCATTCATTCATTAGATGTTTAGTAAGCTGAAAACATGTGCAGTAAGAACAGAATAAATCATCACACATGAGCATCACATAAGAGCACCAGGATTTAAGGTGGAAAGCCAATTCGGGAGAAAACCACCAATGCCGTCGTCTCAGTCTTCAATATTTATTATAAAGAAAACATCTTACAACCATGTACTGGAATAGACTCATACCAGCACGCAGGCACCCACCTGCAGAAGGCTGCAACCTTGTCTCGTTTACCATCCTCTCTTGGAAGGGAGCTGTTAGTGTCAGCCTTTGCAGTCTTCCTCCAGTGATCAAACATGCTCTTACAAAGTGATTTTAAGGTGTCAAGCTCAAATTTTGTCATTTCAATGAGTCTTCAAGCAAAATTTGGTCACTAGGCATTAGGTCTAGGGTTTGCTTTCACTCCTTCCAAAGTTGTCCAAATGTCGGTCCATGTCACTATTCAGCTGAGTGTTCCATCATTCAGAGGGTTTTCATCATCATTTCAAGTTCCATTGGGTCATTTTACACCTCGTTCATGCTTCAGTTGTGCCTAGGTAAGGTCCATTTCTCTCTCCTAGGGTTTTGGAGGTAATTTCTCTTGGATGGTCAAATCATCGGAAAAACTTGTATCCTGATGTTCACACACCTTCCCCTATCCTTAATATACCTTATTAAACACTTCCCATCACTGAGATCCCCCAAATTTCTCATTTTTGCACAAACCCTAGTTTCTAGCCACAACTTGGCAATTTTCTAGGCTAGGCCTGTGTTTTGCCCTTTTGGACTCCTTCCCCTCACTCAATCTCTGTGATTCCACTTTCCCCTGCTTCCTAACATCCCTCCCTACTTCCCAAAATTTCCCAAAGAATTTAGAAGCCCCTTATCCCCTTCATTTCGCTTCATTTCGACAAAATTCCTTGTTTCACACATCGGGGTAAGTTTCACTCAAAAGATGTTTCAGAGCAATAAAAGATGAATTTTGGAAAAATGAGAGAGGTTTTTGTTCAAAACATGCCAAGGAAGAAAACCCTCTTTCACTTTTTACACAGGTATCATGGTTTTAGAGAAATATCAAAAATACCGTTGCCTCAGGAGAATTGAATGCACCTCTGAAGTGACCTTGGGAAAATCAAGATTTCTCCTAGCATGGTTGGCTAAATGACTTGCTTGATGCATCAAAGGATAACTAGACAGAAATACCTTTCCAATGAGCTATCATGAGCTCAATTTGGATTTTATGAAGATCTTCAAAAGTTGACTGCAACAGCGCTCTGCCTTGAGGTAGAATCATTCTTCTCATTTTGACTAGTGTTGGGAGATTTGATTTTTGACAAGGTAAATGAAATCCAAATTGCATAATTTTACTTGTGTTGGAAAGTAGACTCCAGGAGCTTTCCAACGACCTATCACACGCCCGATTTGGACACCGAGAAGGCCTCCAAAAGCTTCTTGTAAAATTCACTATGTGGCAAGAGGCATGCGACCCACTTGAGGGGGATGCGACCCACTTGGCAGATGCGACCCACTTGTGCATTTTGGCCAGTGTAAATTTGAACGCATGTGACCCACTTGAGGGAGATGCGACCCACTTAAAAACAGAACTCAGAAAATTGCGTTGGGCACCCAGATTCGATTCAAATTAGCTCCGGCGGCGTACAAACAGGTTTTTATCATCGCCCAATGGATTTTTAATGTAGTTGGGATGTCATTGATGTTGAAGAAACTAACCATGCTTGGAGAAATTTGTGTAAACCCTACATTCACCATGCAAATGATTCCTCAAGGGTTTTCAATTGTATGGGCAGTTTATGAAGAATTTGGAAGCTTTTGAATGGTTCACACCCTAGCGCATTGTATATGTCACCCTCACGCCTTCAGTCATCATTTTATCATTGCCATTATACCCTTTCATGTTTTGCACAGTTTTCATGTTGACTTGTATTTAACCTCCATCACTATATCACTGCTGTCATCATCATTCGACTGCCATTGTCATGTTCATTTTGTCTTTCATATGGTCTTTGCAATGATGGTCCTATTCTACATTACCTAAAACACAATCCTTTGACAGATTTTGGCCATTATTAAAACTTGACTACA
The DNA here is from genome assembly GCA_034641835.2 of Pinus albicaulis. Classification (NCBI taxonomy): domain Eukaryota; kingdom Viridiplantae; phylum Streptophyta; class Pinopsida; order Pinales; family Pinaceae; genus Pinus; species Pinus albicaulis. Next base: position 165,463,935 of record CM076578.1, on the reverse strand, counting down.
CATTTGCATTTGGTAGTCATTTGTCAAACCTACTTGCAATCTGAAAACAGAGATAGTGTTTATGCCATTAAAACAAAGCCATCCCTATGATGATTTTGGTTTTCCCTTGCTACTTGGGTATATGGGTGATATCTGTTGGGTTTTGAAAATACATTAAGACTTTGCCTTCACTGCACCTATATGAGCATCCATATTGCAAATATCTTGTTCAAAGCCATGTCAGAGACGGATTCAGTTTATGAGCAAGGATATGAGCAGGACAGTGACTCAACCATTGAGGTTGATGTACTGAGATGGAGAATATCAGTGCGCCAGTAGTGGTAACATATCAGAGAGGCCACAGAGCTTTGTTTGCAGCATCACGACGAGTACTATCTCCACATGGGGTGGAAGGGGTCTCGTTGACTTCATCAGCAGCGCGAGTACTATCTCCACATGGCGTGGAAGGGGTCTCTCATTCTTCATCAGCGTAGGTACATTCATAGGATCATGATAGAAACAAAGATATGTTCCGTCATATGAAAGGACATTATTGGGCTCGCATGCATGTCTGCAAAGCGAGAATGAAGATTCTGAAGAGGAGGATGAGCGAAGCACTAAAACGGCGGAAAAGGCCTGATCCAATCCGGATTTTGGCCGAGGCTTCGTTGACTGGGCAAGATACATGATGGAGGGTCTTCGCTCCGAATTTGAGCAAATTCGGAGAAAATTTTGTCATTTTGAAATTTTTTGGTCTAAAAACAGGTTTTTCAGTTAAGTGGGTCTCGCACTCATATGCTCACTTTTTTTTCGGGACACTTGCTGAAGGAAATTTTTGCATTTTTGGATTTGTCATGGTAAATTACACATCCTCAGACATTACCTAAGAATTTCATCAGATTCTGGATGGTAAAAGAGCTCAAAAACACCATAAAAACCACCTTGCTGCCACCTTTTGCACCAGCAGGAAGTACTTCTGGGAGAAAGAAGTTTTGGAGGGTCAAATGAGCTCCAAATTGGGAAATTCCACTTGGGTTGGATAGTCAACATCCAGGGCTTTCCACGAGCTATCATGAGCTCAATTTGGATGCCGGGAGGTACTTCAAAATCAGGCTGAAAGTTATGCGACCCACTTGGCTCAAATGCGACCCACTTAAATTTTTGCTAAATTTTCAACTTCCAGCTCAGATTTTCGGCCAGTTTGGACCAGTTTTGCTTGTGGATGAAATTTTTGAGCTATTATGATGTAAATTTATGTTTGGCATGTAACTTTGGTTAATTTTTACCTATTCTAGAAGATTCACTCTTAAAAAAGTGAAAATCATGTAAATGAATCAGTTTCCACTCTTTTAGAGGCAAGTTGTTAGCTGCCTAGATTTTAGCTCCTTGATTAGAATTTGTTGGAACTGCTCCTAGAAGGAGGATTTCGACCCCTAGAGGTGTGGGAAGGGGTTAGGATGCTCTATATGATGTAATTTCTCAATCATTTTCAGAGATTGGAGAGGTTGGACTCTTGGGAAACTTTTGGCACCATTGTACATATTTTTTCATATTTTGGCTAAGGAAAGATCAGAGGTTTTACGGCACCTGTTGGGATTCTTGTGGTGTTCTGTTCTTGATGGTGTTTTCTCTCTGTTTACTATAAATTCTTCATGTTTAATTTATGCCATTCTTTCATATGCTTCTGAACTAAATTGAATGAGTAGATGAGGTTGAATCCATTGTTTACAGTGCTCTGCCTTTGAACTCATTTAGTTCTATATGTTTTCGACTGTTTGGAGAGGATCCAAGTTCTTCTTTTCCCTCTTCAGCTCCTTGTCGTTCTAATCTGTCCACATATCCAATCTAAAGTATCGAGACATTCACCTACCTCGCCCCAACTCGAAATCTGCAAAGGTCTGACCTTATCCCCGGACCCAAAATTTGTTTTTCCCATTTCTCCAGCGAAAACCCAAAAATCAAAAATCAAACATACTTATCTCTTTACTAACCTAAAATCAGTTCTCATTGTAAGTCATCTCGCACCCTATTTTTCATTTTATCGAGATTGACGGAGAGAGCCCTCTCCTGTCCTCGTAGGGCTAGCTACGAGGCTGAGCGTGGTTTGATGTGGCCTTGAGTTTTACCTCATTTCAGCCTGAGGTAGATTTGAGCGCTAACATAGTGGCGACCATACTGGGGAAGAATTGGTTTGCTTGTTGATGTCATTTGTTTCATTAGCTACAGACGGAGTCTGAAGTCACGCCAGGAAGCCTTCGAACTGCACATTGCTCTGCGAGTGCATAGTAGATAAACGCTGCTTCAGTCCATCTCCGGTCTAGCTTGTGAATGTGACACTCAACTTGTAGATTGTCTTGCCCCAGTATATGTATCAAGATCAGATCTGATGGTTGATGGTGGACAACGATCAGACATAAGAAGGCTGAAACCATTCACCTGGTGACTCCAATTCAAAGTCTGGAGGACTGACTCTTTCTCTGAGAAAATGGAAGGATCTTACACAAAGTTCAGGTATCTAAAGTGGAATGGTATTCAGGATCTAATCTGATTTCTTGTAAATTACTTCTTTGCTGGTCTTGAAGCTGTCCTGAAAGTTTTTCAAAATTTGTTGTATGAGAAAGGTGATCAAAATCTTCACTCGACCCATTCAAAAAGTGTAAATGCTGAGTTTCCCTTTGATCCTGGTCTCCTTACTTTTCCCACATATTATGATGACTCTCTTCAGAGTGATGAGCCTAAAGAAAAAAAAACTGATCCCGTAGCTCTTGTACATACCCCTACACCTTGTAAAATTCCAGATCGGTACAAACCTCTTGTTTTACCTTCTTTTCTTCATGCTTTCCCTACAAATTATGACCTATATCTACCAAGATTTGACGGTGAATGTAACAATGTCAACGCTGAGCAACATGTGCAAAATGTTGAGACTTTTCTGGATTTTTTCGAAGTTGATGATGAAGATGTTAGTATTAGGCTTTTTGCTCTTTCTTTGCAAGGCCAAGTGAAGAGTTGGTTTAAAGCCCTGCCTGATGCGAGCATTTCAGATTTCCAGAAGTTTGTCAAAGTTTTCCTTGACAGGTGGATGATCGGATAGAACTTTTTGTTGATTATAGAGGAGTATAACCAGTTGAAAAGAATGCCAGGTGAGACAGTACAACAATTTTCTGCTAGATTTAACCAACTTTATTATTCGATGCCAGTTGATATAAGACCTTCTCCTAGATCTGCTCTCTTGCACTACCCGGGTGCCTTTGATCCGGAAATGGAGTTTCAGCTGAGAGAAAAGAATATTGCAACACTTCACGAGATGCAGAACAAGGCAGTGAATGTAGAGGCTCATTTGCTAATCTTGAGGGCAAGGTTGAAGGAAGAAGAAAAGAAGAATGTTTCAGAGCAGCTGACACCTTCAGAGGAAAAGCTTGATCTTTTCGTAAATGCAGTAGAAGAGATGGTGCGGAAAATGACTGCAAAAAATGAAAATGACATTCAAGAACAAGTTGCTGACCCAAAACATTTTGTTTCTGATCCCAGTTGTCATAGTGATTATTTTATAGATCATTGTGAAGAAGAGAGAGCTGTTGATATGATGTGTATGTTTGATGATGTGTTGTATACTGATGATTTGCCTCAGTTTGATCAGTATGATGATGATTATGTTCTCCAAACAGAAGCTAATCTTGCAGACGAATCAGTAGCTAGCTTATGCGAGGAGGAAGTTCACTTTCAGCAGCTCGAGTACAGTGATCAACCGATGCATATCAGCTATGGCAATGATGAGGAAAGTGCAGAAAATTTTGATGTAAGTGAAGGATCTTTGCCTTTTTGTTTTGATTCGTTTCATTTCATTAGAGATAACTTCCATGCAATCAGAAATCAAACGTCAACAAGTCTTGATCTGGATCGTCTTGAGGGCAACGAAAACTTCTCATATTCAGACTTGCAGCCCCCAAAAGTCATTGATTGTCAAGTTGCAGTTGAAGACTTGGAAGTGGGCACACATGATTTAATGATTCAAGGTGACTCCGTACCTTTCTGTTTTGAATCATTTCATCTTTTGAAAGATAAATTGCATAGTAAATCTTCAGATGAGCAGCTTGTAGCATCAGATTTGCAGCCATCCAATGCAATTGAAGGTCAGATTACAGATGAAGTTGTGGAAGATGAAAAACATGATTTGATGATGCAGGAAAATTCTATACCCTTTTGTTTCGAAGAATTTCAGTTTATAAGGCAGAATCTTCGTAATATGTCTCAAGGAAAAGAGGAACAGCCAGTAGGATGTCATACAGTTTCAAGGGATACAGTGCAGCAGTCTTCTCAAGTTTTTGATGATCCTATTGCTCGTGTGTTGGATGATGTTTGTTATAAAAATTCTGCTCCATTAGTTAACCATGTGCCGGAAAAGAATGTTGATGATGATCTTATTCAAAAGTTGCCTTCATTGTCTTGTCTAACAGATTTTTCATTACAAAGCTCATTTCACGGTTTGCAGTCATATGAGGAGATTGATAAAGGAGGCTTTTGTTCAGTTTGGAATCAGCAACAGAGTTTGGTTATTCATGAATTTCAGGATCCTTTTGACAGCTTGCTGCAATCACCAAAGGAAAGCACCGCAGATGTGAGGAAAAGTTTAAGATCAAGGTATGGAGATTATCTGGACCAGAGCTATGTTTATGAAGATCCTTTCGCAATATTCTTGCAGTCATCCAATCAATTCATGCTTTGCAAGTTTATCAACAATCCACCTGGTTCAAATTTTCCATGGGAGTTTCCTTTCGATTCTTTCCTTTTCCTGTGCATCAGTAAGCATGTGGGAAGAAATCAAACAGCAGCCAGCATGCTTACATGGTTGCATTGGCTGTTCCATTACAGTTGATCGGGTGGTGTAAAGCACAATTAGAGTAGGTTGTATTGAATAAGCTCTACTTTGAGCATATTTCCAGTTTGTCGGTTGTGTTTAAGTATCGAGTTAGTTTTTAGATGAGTGAGATTTAATTTGTGTCGTCAAGTCATCAGTTTTCAGTCATGCATTTCAGTTTGAGTTTTTTATTCCATTGCCCAATGGATAAGGCACTGGTCTGCTCTCCCAAAGATTTGTCGTTCTTGGCACCTCCAAGGAGCTACCATCCCCATTGGAGCCAATGTTAGTGTCAGCCTTTGCAGCTTTCCTTCAGTGATCAAACATGCTCTTAGAAAGTGATTTTAAGGTGTCAAGGTCAAATTTTGTCATTTCAATGAGTCTTCAAGCAAAATTTGGTCACTAGGCATTAGGTCTAGGGTTTGTTTTCACTCTTTTCAAAGTTGTCCAAATGTTGGTCCATGTCACCATTCAGCTGAGTGTACCATCATTCAGAGGGTTTTCATCATCATGTCAAGTTCCATTGGGTCATTTTATAGCTTGTTCATGCTTCAGTTGTGCCTAGGTAAGGTCCATTTCCCTCTCCTAGGGTTTTGGAGGTAATTTCTCTTGGATGGTCAAATAATTAGAAAAACTTGTATCCTGATGTTCATACACCTTCCCCTATCATTAATGTACCTTATTAAACACTTCCCATCACCGAGATCCCCCAAATTCCTCATTTTTGCACAAACCCTAGTTTCTTGCCACAACTTGGCAATTTTCTAGGCTAGGCCTGTGTTTTTCCCTTTTGGACCCCTTCCCCTCACTCAATCTCTGTGATTCCACTTCCCCCTGCTTCCTAACATCCCTCCCTACTTCCCAAAATTTCCCCAAGAATTTAGAAGCCCCTTACCCCCTTCGTTTCGCTTCATTTCGACAAAATTCCTTGTTTCACACATCGGGGTAAGTTTCACTCAAAAGATGTTTCAGAGCAATCAAAGATGCATTTTGGAAAACTGAGAGATTTTTTTGTTCAAAACATGCCAAGGAAGAAAAACCTCTTTCACTTTTTACACAGGTATCATGGTTTTAGAGAAATATCAAAAATGTCGTTGCCTCTGGAGAATTGAATGCACCTCTGAAGTGACCTTGGGAAAATCAATATTTATCCTAGCATGGTTGGCCAAATTACTTGCTTGATGAGTCAAAGGATAACTAGACACAAAGAAATTTCCAATGAGCTATCATGAGCTCAATTTGGAGTTGAGGAAGACCTTCAAACGTTGACTGCAACAGCGCTCTGCCTTGAGGCAGCCTCATTCTGCTCATTTTGAATAGTGTTGGGAGATTTGATTTTTGACAGGGTAAATGAAATAAAAATTGCATAATTCCACTTTTTTTGGAAAGTAGACTCCAAGATCTTTCCAACGAGCTATCACATGCTCGATTTGGACACCGGGAAGGCCTCCAAAAGCTTCCTGAACAATGCACTATGTGGCAAGAGGCATGCGACCCACTTGAGGGGGATGCGACCCACTTGGCAGATGCGACCCACTTGTGCGTTTTGGCCAGTGTAAATTTGAACGCATGCGAACCACTTGTGGCATGCGACCCACTTGAGGGAGATGCGACCCACTTAAAAATAGAACTCAGAAAATTGCGTTGGGCGCCCAGATTCGATTCAAATTAGCTCTGGCGGCGTACAAACAGGTTTTTATCATCGCCCAATGGATTTTTAATGTAGTTGGGATGTCATTGATGTTGAAGAAACTAATCATGCTTGGAGAAATTTGTGTAAACCCTACATTCACCATGAAAATGATTCCTCAAGGGTTTTCAATCGTATGGGCAGTTTATGAAGAAATTGGAAGCTTTTGAATGGTTCACACCCTAGCGCATTGTATATGTCACCCTTATGCCTTCAGTCATCATTTTGTCATTGCCATTATACCCTTTCATGTTTTGCACAGTTTTCATGCTGACTTGTATTTAACCTTCATCACTATATCACTGTTGTCATCATCATTCGACTACCACTGTCATGTTCATTTTGTCCTTCATATGGTCTTTGCAAAGATGGTCATATTCTACATTACATAAACACAATCCTTTGATAGTTTTTTGGCCATTATTAAAGCTTGAACTACACATTTTCATTTGGTAGTCATTTGTCAAACCTACTTGCAATTTGAAAACAGAGATAGTGTTTTAAAACAAAGCCATCCCTATCATGATTTTGGTTCTCCCTTGCTACTTGGGTATATGGGTGATATACATTTGGGTTTTTGAAAATACATTAAGACTTTGCCTTCACTGCACCTATATGAGCATCCATATTGCAAATATCTTGTTCAAAGCCATGTCAGAGACGGATTCAGTTTATGAGCAAGGATATGAGCAGGACAGTGACTCAACCATTGAGGTTGATGTACTGAGATGGAGCATAGCGGTGCGCCAGTAGTGGTAACATATCAGAGAGGCCACAGAGCTTTGTTTGCAGCATCACGACGAGTACTATCTCCACATGGGGTGGAAGGGGTCTCGTTGACTTCATCAGCAGCGCGAGTACTATCTCCACATGGCGTGGAAGGGGTCTCGCCTTCTTCATCGGCGTAGGTACATTCACAGGATAATGATAGAGACAAAGACATGCTTCGTCACATGAAAGGCCATTATTGGGCTCGCATGCATGTTTGCAAAGCGAGAATGAATATTCTGAAGAGGAGGTTGAGCGAAGCACTAAAACGGCGGAAAAGGCCTAATCCACTTCGGATTTTGGCCGAGGCTTCGCTGACTGGGCAAGATACATGATGGAGGACCTTCGCTCCGAATTTGAGCAAATTCGGAGAAAATTTTGTCATTTTGAAATTTTTGGGTCTAAATTTCTAGTTTTCGAGTTAAGTGGGTCCCAGGCTCATATGCTCACTTTTTTTGGGACACTTCTTTGAAGGAAATTTTTGCATTTTGATTTTTCATGGTAAATTACACATCCTCGGACATTACCTAAGCATTTCATCGGTCCCGGATGGTCAAAGAGCTCAAAAACACCATAGAAACCACTGCGCACCTTTTTGCAGTATACAGGAGAAAGAAGTTTTGGAGGGTCAAATGAGCTCCAAATTGGGAAATTCCACTTGGGTTGGATAGTCAACATCCAGGGCTTTCCACGAGCTATCATGAGCTCAATTTGGATGTCAGGAGGTACTTCAAAATCAGGCTGAAATTTATGCGACCCACTTGGCTCAAATGCGACCCACTTAAATTTTTGCTAAATTTTCAACTTCCAGCTCAGATTTTCGGCCAGTTTGGACCAGTTTTGCTTGTGGATGAAATTTTTGAGTTATTATGATGTAAATTTATGTTTTGCATGTAACTTTGGTTCATTTTTACCTATTCTAGAAGATTCACTCTTAAAAAAGTGAAAATCATGTAAATGAATCAGTTTCCATTCTTTTAGAGGCAAGTTGTTAGCTGCCTAGATTTTAGTTCCTTGATTAGAATTTGGTTGAAACTGACCCCTGAAGGAGGAATTCGACCCCTAGAGGTGTGGGAAGGGGTTAGGATGATCTATATGATGTAATTTCTCAATCATTTTCAGAGGTTGGAGAGGTTGGACTCTTGGGAGACTTTTGGCATCATTGTACATATTTTTTCATATTTTGGCTAAGGAAAGATCAGAGGTTTTGCGGCACTTGTTGGGATCCTTGTGGTGTTTTGTTCTTGATGGTGTTTTCTCTATGTTTACTGTAAGTTATTCATGTTTAATGTATGCCATTCCTTTCATATGCTTCTGAACTAAATTGAATGAGTAGATGAGGTTGAATCCATTGTTTACCGTGCTCTGCCTTTGAATTCATTTAGTTCTATATGTTTTCGACTGTTTGGAGAGGATCCAAGTTCTTCTTTGCCCTCTTCAGCTCCTTGTCGGTCTAATCTGTCCGTATATCCAAATCAAAAGCATCAAGACATTCACCTACCTTTCCCCAACTCGAATTCTGCAAAGGTCTGACCTTATCCCCGGACCCAAAATTTTTTTTTCCCATTTCTCCAGCGAAAAACCAAAAAAAAAATCAAACATACCTATCTCTTTACTAGCCTAAAATCAGTTCCTATTGTAAGTCATCTCGCATCCTATTTCTTATTATATCGAGATTGACGGAGAGAGCCCTCTCCTGTCCTCGTAGGGCTAGCTACGAGGCTGAGCGTGGTTTGATGTAGCCTTGAGTTTTACTTCATTTCAGCCTGAGGTAGATTTGAGCGCTAACATAGTGGCGACCATACTGGGGAAGAAATTGTTTTTCTTGTTAGTGTTATTTGATTTATAGCTACAGACGGAGTCTGAAGTCACGCCAGGTAGCTTTTGAACTGCTCTTGCTCTGCGAGTGCATAGTAGATAAACGCTGCTTCAGTCCATCTCCGGTCTAGCTTGTGAATGTGACACTCGACTTGTAGATTGTCTTGCCCCAGTATATGTATCAATATCAGATCTGATGGTTGATGGTGGACAACGATCAGACATAAGAAGGCTGAAATCATTCACCTGGTGACTCCAATTCAAAGTCTGGAGGACTGACTCTTTCTCTGAAAAAATGGAAGGATCTTACACAAAGTTCAGGTATCTAAAGTGGAATGGTATTCAAGATCTAATCTGATTTCTTGTAAATTACTTCTTTGATGGTCTTGAAGTTGTCCTGAAAGTTTTTCAAAGTTTGTTGTATGAGAAAGGTCATCAAAATCTTCACTCGACCTATTCAAAAAGTGTAAATGCTGAGTTTCCCTTTGATCCTGGCCTCCTTACTTTTCCCACGTCTTATGATGACTCTCTTCAGAGTGATGAGCCAGAAAATCAAGCTGATCCCACAGCTCTTGTACATGCCCCTACACCTTGTAAAATTCCAGATCGGTACAAACCTCTTGTTTTACCTTCTGTTCTTCATGCTTTTCCTGCAAATTATGATCTATATCTACCAAGATTTGACGGTGAATGTAACAATGTCAACGCTGAGCAACATGTGCAGAATGTTGAGACTTTTCTAGATCTTTTTGAAGTTGATGATGAAGATGTTAGTATTAGGCTTTTTTCTCTTTCTTTGCAAGGCCAAGTGAAGAGTTGGCTTAAAGCCCTGCCTAACGCGAGCATTTCAGATATCCAGCAGTTGGTCAAAGTTTTCCTTGACAGGTGGATGATCGGACATAACTTTTTGTTGATTATAGAGGAGTATAACCAGCTGAAAAGATTGCCAGGGGAGACAGTACAACAATTTTCTGCTAGATTTAACCAAGTTTATTATTCGATGCCAGTTGATATAAGACCTTCTCCTAGATCTGCTCTCTTGCACTACCCGGGTGCCTTTGATCCGGAAATGGAGTTTCAGCTGAGAGAAAAGAATATTGCAACGCTTCACGAAATGCAGAACAAGGCAGTGAATGTAGAGGCTCATTTGCTAATCTTGAGGGCAAGGTTGAAGGAAGAAGAAAAGAAGAATGTTTCAAAGCAGCTGACACCTTCAGAGGACAAGCTTGATCTTTTTGTAAATGCAGTAGAAGAGATGGTGCGGAAAATGACTACAAAAAATGAAAATGACATTCAAGAACAAGTTGCTGATCCAAAACATTTTGTTTCTGATCCCAGTTGTCATAGTGATTGTTTTATAGATCATTGTGAAGAAGAGAGAGCCGTTGATATGATGTGTATGTTTGATGATGTGTTGTATACTGATGATTTGCCTCAGTTTGATCAGTATGATGATGATTATGTTCTCCAAACAGAAGCTAATCTTGCAGATGAATCAGCAGCTAGTTTGTGCGAGGAGGAAGTTCACTTTCAGCAGCTTGAGTATAGTGATCAACCGATGCATATCAGCTATGACAATGATGAGGAAAGTGCAGAAAATTTTGAAGTAAGTGAAGGATCTTTGCCTTTTTGTTTTGATTCGTTTCAGTTCATTAGAGATAACTTCCATGCAATCAGAAATCAAACGTCAACAAGTCTTGATCTGGATCATCTTGTGGGCAACAAAAACTTCTCATATTCAGACTTGCAGCCCCCAAAAGTCATTGATTGTCAAGTTGCAGCTGAAGACTTGGAAGTGGGCACACATGATTTAATGATTCAAGGTGACTCCGTACCTTTCTGTTTTGAATCATTTCAGTTTTTGAGAGAAAAATTGCATAGTAAATCTTCAGATGAGCAGCTTGTAGCATCAGATTTGCAGCCACCAAATGCAATTGAAGGTCAGATTACATATGAAGGTGTGGAAGATGAAACACATGATTTGATAATGCAGGAAAATTCTATACCATTTTGTTTCGAGGCATTTCAGTTTATAAGGCAGCATCTTCGGAATATCTCTCAAGAAAAAGAGGAACAGCCAGTAGGATGTCACACAGTTTCAAGGGATACAGTGCAGCAGTCTTCTCAAGTTTTTGATGATCCTATTGCTCGTGTGTTGGATGATGTTTGCTATAAAAATTCTGCTCCATTAGTTAACCATGTGCCGGAAAAGAATGTTGATGATGATCTTATTCAAAAGTTGCCTTCATTGTCTTGTCTAACAGATTTTTCATTACAAAGCTCATTTCACGGTTTGCAGTCATATGAGGAGATTGATAAAGGAGGCTTTTGTTCAGTTTGGAATCAGCAACAGAGTTTGGTTATTCATGAATTTCAGGATCCTTTTGACAGCTTGCTGCAATCACCAAAGGAAAGCACCGCAGATGTGAGGAAAAGTTTAAGATCAAGGTATGGAGATTATCTGGACCAGAGCTATGTTTATGAAGATCCTTTCGCAATATTCTTGCAGTCATCCAATCAATTCATGCTTTGCAAGTTTATCAACAATCCACCTGGTTCAAATTTTCCATGGGAGTTTCCTTTCGATTCTTTCCTTTTCCTGTGCATCAGTAAGCATGTGGGAAGAAATCAAACAGCAGCCAGCATGCTTACATGGTTGCATTGGCTGTTCCATTACAGTTGATCGGGTGGTGTAAAGCACAATTAGAGTAGGTTGTATTGAATAAGTTCTACTTTGAGCATATTTCCAGTTTTTTAGTTGTGTTTAAGTATCGAGTCAGTTCTTAGTTGAGTGAGAGTCAATTTGTGTCATCAATTCATCAATTTTCAGTCATGCATTTCAGTGTGAGTTTTTGATTCCATTTCCCAATGGATAAGGCACTGGTCTGCTCTCCCAAAGATCTGCCATTCTTGGCACCTCCAAGGAGCTACCATCCCCATTGGAGCCAATGTTAGTGTCAGCCTTTGCAGCCTTCCTCCAGTGATCAAACATGCTCTTAAAAAGTGATTTTAAGGTGTCAAGCTCAAATTTTGTCATTTCAATGAGTCTTCAAGCAAAATTTGGTCACTAGGCATTAGGTCTAGGGTTTGTTTTCACTCCTTCCAAAGTTGTCCAAATGTTGGTCCATGTCACCATTCAGCTGAGTGTGCCATCATTCAGAGGTTTTTCATCATCATTTCAGGTTCCATTGGGCCATTTTACATCTTGTTCATGCTTCAGTTGTGCCTAGGTAAGGTCCATTTCCCTCTCCTAGGGTTTTGGAGGTAATTTCTCTTGGATGGTCAAATCATCGGAAAAACTGGTATCCTGATGTTCACACACCTTCCCCTATCCTTAATATACCTTATTAAACACTTCCCATCACTGAGATCCCCCAAATTCCTAATTTTTGCACAAACCCTAGTTTCTAGCCACAACTTGGCAATTTTCTAGGCTAGGCCTGTGTTTTGCCCTTTTGGACTCCTTCCCCTCACTCAATCTCTGTGATTCCACTTTCCCCTGCTTCCTAACATCCCTCCCTACTTCCCAAAATTTCTCCAAGAATTTATAAGCCCCTTATCCCCTTCATTTCGCTTCATTTCGACAAAATTCCTTGTTTCACACATCGGGGTAAGTTTCACTAAAAAGCTGTTTCAGAGCAATAAAAGATGAATTTTGGAAATATTAGAGAGGTTTTTGTTCAAAACATTCCAAGGAAGAAAACCCTCTTTCACATTTTACACAGGTATCATGGTTTTAGAGAAATATAAAAAATACCGTTGCCTCTGGAGAATTGAATGCACCTCTGAAGTGACCTTGGGAAAATCAAGATTTCTCCTAGCATGGTTGGCCAAATTACTTTCTTGATACGTCAAAGGATAACTAGACACAAAGACCTTTCCAATGAGCTATCATGAGCTCAATTTGGAGTTGAGGAAGAACTTCAAACGTTGACTGCAACAGCGCTCTGCCTTGAGGCAGCCTCATTCTGCTCATTTTGACTAGTGTTGGGAGATTTGATTTTTTACAGGGTAAATGAAATCCAAATTTTATAATTCCACTTGTTTTGGAAAGTAGACTCCAAGCGATTTCCAACGAGCTATTACATGCTCGATTTGGACACCGGGAAGGCCTCCAAACGCTTCCTGCAAAATGCACTATGTGGTAAGAGGCATGCGACCCACTTGTGGGGATGCGACCCACTTGGCAGATGCGACCCACTTGTGCGTTTTGGCCAGTGTAAATTTGAACGCATGCGACCCACTTGAGGGAGATGCGACCCACTTAAAAACAGAACTCAGAAAATTGCGTTGGGTGCCCAGATTCGATTCAAATTAGCTCCGGCGGCGTACAAACAGGTTTTTATCATCGCCCAATGGATTTTTAATGTAGTTGGGATGTCATTGATGTTGAAGAAACTAACCATGCTTGGAGAAAATTGTGTAAACCCTACATTCACCATGCAAATGATTCCTCAAGGGTTTTCAATTGTATGGACAGTTTATGAAGAATTTGGAAGCTTTTGAATGGTTCACACCCTAGCGCATTGTATATGTCACCCTCACGCCGTCAGTCATCATTTTATCATTGCCATTATACCCTTTCATGTTTTTCACAGTTTTCATGTTGACTTGTATTTAACCTCCATCACTATATCACTATTGTCATCATCATTCGACTACCATTGTCATGTTCATGTTGTCTTTCATATGGTCTTTGCAACGATGGTCCTATTCTACATTACATAAAACACAATCCTTTGACAGATTTTTGGCCATTATTAAAACTTGACTACACATTTGCATTTGGTAGTCATTTGTCAAACCTACTTGCGATATGAAAACAAAGATAGTGTTTATGCCATTAAAACAAAGCCATCCTTATGATGATTTTGGTTTTCCCTTGCTACTTGGGTATATGGGTGATATCTGTTGGGTTTTGAAAATACATTAAGACTTTGCCTTCACTGCACCTATATGAGCATCCATATTGCAAATATCTTGTTCAAAGCCATGTCAGAGACGGATTCAGTTTATGAGCAAGGATATGAGCAGGACAGTGACTCAACCGTTGAGGTTGATGTACTGAGATGGAGCATAGAAGTGCGTCAGTAGTGGTAACATATCAGAGAGGCCACAGAGCTTTGTTTGCAGCATCACGACGAGTACTATCTCCACATGGGGTGGAAGGGGTCTCGTTGACTTCATCAGCAGCGCGAGTACTATCTCCACATGGCGTGGAAGGGGTCTCGCCTTCTTCATCAGCGTAGGTACATTCACAAGATCATGATAGAAACAAAGACATGTTCCGTCATATGAAAGGACATTATTGGGCTCGCATGCATGTCTGCAAAGCGAGAATGAAGATTCTGAAGAGGAGGATGAGCGAAGCACTAAAACGGCGGAAAAGGCCTGATCCACTCCGGATTTTGGCCGAGGCTTCGTTGAATGGGCAAGATACATGATGGAGGGTCTTCGCTCCGAATTTGAGCAAATTCGGAGAAAATTTTGTCATTTTGAAATTTTTTGGTCTAAAAACAGGTTTTTCAGTTAAGTGGGTCTCGCACTCATATGCTCACTTTTTTTTCGGGACACTTGCTGAAGGAAATTTTTGCATTTTTGGATTTTTCATGGTAAATTACACATCCTCAGACATTACCTAAGCATTTCATCAGATTCTGGATGGTCAAAGAGCTCAAAAACACCATAAAAGCCACCTTGCTGCCACCTTTTGCACCAGCAGGAAGTACTTCTGGGAGAAAGAAGTTTTGGAGGGACAAATGAGCTCCAAATTGGGAGATTCCACTTGGGTTGGATATTCAACATCCAGGGCTTTCCAACGAGCTATCATGAGCTCAATTTGGATGCCGGGAGGTACTTCAAAATCAGGCTGAAAGTTATGCGACCCACTTGGCTCAAATGCGACCCACTTAAATTTTTGCTAAATTTTCAACTTCCAGCTCAGATTTTCGGCCAGTTTGGACCAGTTTTTCTTGTGGATGAAATTTTTGAGTTATTATGATGTAAATTTATGTTTGGCATGTAACTTTGGTTCATTTCTACCTATTCTAGAAGATTCACTCTCAAAAAAGTGAAAATCATGTAAATGAATCAGTTTCCACTCTTTTAGAGGCAAGTTGTTAGCTGCCTAGATTTTAGTTCCTTGATTAGAATTTGGTTGAAACTGACCCCTGAAGGAGGAATTTGACCCCTAGAGGTGTGGGAAGGGGTTAGGATGCTCTATATGATGTAATTTCTCAATCATTTTCAGAGGTTGGAGAGGTTGGACTCTTGGGAGACTTTTGGCATCATTGTACATATTTTTTCATATTTTGGCTAAGGAAAGATCAGAGGTTTTGCGGCACTTGTTGGGATCCTTGTGGTGTTTTGTTCTTGATGGTGTTTTCTCTCTGTTTACTGTAAGTTCTTCATGTTTAATGTATTCCATTCCTTTCATATGCTTCTGAACTAAATTGAATGAGTAGATGAGGTTGAATCCATTGTTTACTGTGCTCTGCCTTTGATTTCATTTAGTTCTATATGTTTTCGACTGTTTGGAGAGGATCCAAGTTCTTCTTTGCCCTCTTCAGCTCCTCGTCGGTCTAATCTGTCTGTATATCCAAATCAAAAGCATCAAGACATTCACCTACCTTGCCCCAACTCGAATTCTGCAAAGGTCTGACCTTATCCCCGGACCCAAAATTTGTTTTTCCCATTTCTCCAGCGAAAAACCAAAAAAAAAATCAAACATACCTATCTCTTTACTAGCCTAAAATCAGTTCCTATTGTAAGTCATCTCGCATCCTATTTCTTATTTTATCGAGATTGACGGAGAGAGCCCTCTCCTGTCCTCGTAGGGCTAGCTACGAGGCTGAGTGTGGTTTGGTGTAGCCTTGAGTTTTACTTCATTTCAGCCTGAGGTAGATTTGAGCACTAACAGGAGCTACAACCCCCTGCTCTCGTTTACCAGCCTCTCTTGGAAGGGAGCTACTACCCCCTGTTCTCGTTTACCATCTACCACTGGAAGGGAGTCACTACCCCCTCACTGAAGGCTTTGACCCTCAGCACCACTGTAGACCACGTTTCATCAATTTTCAAACCGGATCAAACAGCGTCAACACAACCCTTCACTTATCAACAAACATACTTTGCCCAATACTTCAAACAGAATAGTGAGACCACTGTAACCAGAATATCAGAAATAACCCAGACTTCAGAATAGATATGCAGATAAAAGCTCAACCTTAATATTTCATTAAATCAAATATCATACGCTACTTCCATTCACTGAAGACGCGTACATACGCGCTTTAATGCAGACTAACCCGCGTATACCTCCGTATAATTTATTCTTCAGAAAACCCTATACGTGCTTTTCATTGATCAAACCCGCATATACACGTGCTTTTTCCAGAACAAACTAGCGTATAGATCTGTAAATGGAAAGCTTTGCAGAACAGACCAGATCTATAAACTTACCCATATTTCTTCATTACCTTCAGCAGACTTTGCGCCAGATCTTCACCATTTCTTCTTCTATAGATCATCTTAGAGATTCATCATCATCAGATATAAGGATCTTGAACCATCCATGGGTGCATCATAGATTCAAATTTATCAATCAAGAACAGAGTTCAACCATGCAGATATACTTCATAGTGAAGTATTCATTCAAACCCAGACATATGCACACCTTGCACTATGATCTTCTTCTCCTTAAATATATTTAGCCTTTATCAATACCATCAGCCAAAACCACACCACTTCCAATGGTATTCTTGGATGGGATCAAATAAATATTCTAGTGCTCAATACTTTGGGCCAAAACCATGGTAGTGCCCCTTGGTATTCTAATTTTGGAGCGCAAAAAGGCATACGTGACTTGGTACGTACTTCTCCACGTGCATACGCTACTTCACCTTTACGAACCCGCGTATGCATTGTGACATATCATATTTATCATTTCTCTGGCTCTTGCAGGAATTCCTTTCTTCATTACCTCTGAACTACTCTGTAGATACATCAGATTTACATCAATAACAAATGGGACAAGTCAGTTTCCATTAAGGACAACTTCATCAAGTAGGTTTCCATCAACTTTATCAAGTGGGTTGCCATCAAGGACAACACATTGCATCATATTTCCAACACAAGCAGGAGAGATGATTTATTCCACCATGACCACCAAGGCCATGAGTGCACAAAAGCTTCAAAACACTTTGATAAATGTAAGAGATTAGCTCAAATTGAAGAAGGCATCTTCATATGCAAAAGATACCTGAATCAAATCCTTAGAAGAGCTATTGATTGAAGTAGGATATGATCCTCAAAATATAAAAGCTGCAGAGGAATTGATAAAAAAGAATAATGTTGATATTGCTGCACTAAAGAAACAATTGAAGTTGCCCCTTATAGAGCATGCTCAAGCCAAAGAGGTTTTATAGGATTCCAATCAGAAAGATGAGATGATGTGTCTCATTTTATAGTTAACAACCAAGATTAAAGAAATGGAACTTGAAATGGACAAATTGGTCCAAGATAAAGAAGCCAACAAAGCATAGGAAGTTCCTGCCACTATGATTCCTATAGTTACAATAGAAGTACCATCTACTTTGGTAGAAACACTATCTCCAAATGTCCCAATGGCTAAAGCAATTCCAGTTACTTCATCTACAACCTCAGCCACTAAATCTTCAACAACAACAACCCAACAATCAGATGAGGCAAGTAAACTAGTAAAAGCAATGCAAGATATGTCTATCGAGACAAATGAGATAAACAGGTTAAAAAAACAGATAAAAAATATTGAAGATGCTAAGAAACTTTCTCAAATAAATGCCAAGAATGAAGAACAAAAAGCCAATAGGTTGAACGAACAACTAAAGAAGTTGGACAAAGAATCAACTTTGAAGGAACCTATGGCACATGTTAAGCAACAATTATGGTCCAATATCATTGAAGCAGTCAATGATATTTAGCCATCCATGTAGGTCATCTATGAGCAAAAAGATTTATTGAAATCATCAAGAGAAGCAATACAGAAGACAAAAGAAGAGCTAGGTAAAAAGCCTAAAAAAGCTCTAGAAATCATCAAATTCCTCAATTCCAAAAATAAACAAGAGCTAGAAGAAATTGGAATTACAGACAGAATTGAGACCATCTTAGAAGTTACAAAGGTAATATCTAAGAAGAATTTGATGACACAATTAGAGGAAAAGTGCCAGAAAATGGAAATTGCAATCACAAGGTTCATGTTTAAGTTTGATGTTCTAAGGCAAAAAGGCCTTCCTAATCCTCTAGTGATTAGTGACAGATTAATGAAGCAAGATGATTATGAAAAAAATATAAGAGAGTTTTCGAAAGAGCAGGTGAACAAATCAGCCTTACAGTGAATCCCAATAGGGAAGGTACTATATAAGAATTTTGAAAATTTGTTTTACTTACCGCATTAAGAAAAACACTTATTTGTGAACAAACCAACATTTTCAAAATATACTGAAGCTGATGAAAACTTCAGAAGGCTTATGAAGATAAAATTTCTAGAAGCTGAGTTCTAGGAGAAGTTGAGTGATCTACTGTAAGATCAGATTATAGTGAGCACAAAGCAGTGAAAGTAAAACATAGAGTTTGTTTCTTTTACAATAAGATTGATAGTTTTTTGCAGTAAAAGAGTATCAGGATGAAAGTGTATCAGATAAAAGGCTAAAGACAAAATTACAGCAAAAATGAATCTTCTAGCATGAAGGACACCTCATTGTCCAGCTGTAGCCTTCATTAAATAGTAAAGAGAGAAAGCAGTGATAAAATCAAGATAGCAAACCATTTTATTTCAATAAAAAAGGGACAGCTAGCATTAGTTAGGGAGCTATCACTATCTTCTTGCATGAAGATATTTCTTTTCCATAAAAAATTCTTAAGTATATTTTAGTATATTTTGTATGAGTTTTTGTATAAATAATTCTCATTAGGAAGTATTGAGGGTGGATGAATTGCTAAACATTTCTATAGTTGTAAAATTTTGAACCTAAGGGTTTTTTGTATCAATTTCAAGTTAGCAGACTGGATCACAGGAAATAAAGCATCATTTTATAGGATTCATGTGTTGGGTCACTGCAGTGAACTATTTTCACTTGTTACCTTGTCAATATTCTTATGTTTTCCATATATTCTTGAATGTGTTCTAAATCTAAATGATAAATCAGGAATTGTTATTTCAGAATATGTTAAAAGCACTATGTTTTGACTGATTATCATTTATATGTTTTCAACTAATATCTAGACTAGGGAACCCTTAATTGCTCCCTGATTTCGATTGACCTCTTACTTTTCACTCATAATCCAGATTTAAGGACCCTTAATTGCTCTTTTATCCCGATCAAAGCCATTTTCACCATTAGCCTTGAAGATCTGAAGTGAATCAACTATCTTTTCTTGTAAAAAATTACCTTTAGACCTTGATCCTGATTTGACTGCTTGATACATTGACTCCATTTTCCCAATGGGATACAAACCTATAGCTATCCATCTAAGTAAGTTTTTTCACCACCAAATCAAATCAAAACCTAAAACCAAATTTCCCTATATAACTATCCTAAAATCAATACAAATCAACAAAGTTAAATAATATAGAGAGAGTCCTCTATGAGCGTTAGGAAGGTTAGATCATAAGGCTTAAAAGTAAGTTTGTAATTAGCTATGATATTCTTTAAAACTAAAATAAAAAATCTCACAACTTTTGAGAATTATTGGAGTGATAGGTATGCACAATAGTATATTTACCCATCAAGTAGTGTTTCCACTTCTTGACACTTTCTACCAACACATATAGTTATTTTTCATATGTAGGATAATTAGTGACAACACCATTAAATGTTTCAGAATGAAATGTGATAGTGTTAGGTCCCTATATTACTAGTTTAGCCCCTTATTATTATTAGTGTAGCCCCATTATTGTTATTATTGTAGCCCCCTCAAACCCCAATATTGTTATTATTGTGCCCTTACATTGTTATTGTTAGGTCGGCTAGGATTACATTGTGGCCCCACTAGGATTACATTGTGGCCCCATGGACTCCTATATATAGAAAGGAGGTTTTGTCATTTGAATCATCCAAGAATTGTTCATTCATGTAATGTATTGGAGTTTTCCCCATCGAATTGGCTTATTTCTAAGGCGTTGATATCTCTTTTCTTCTATTTTTGGAGTTGGTTTCACAACAGATAGGCTTACCATGCTGCAAAAGAACTATGCCCATGGCATAATCACTAGCATCGGTTTGAATCTCGAATGGATGTCTCAAATTTGGTAATGCAAGGACTGGAGATGATTTGATATTGTCTTTTAAAGCTTCGAAAGATTATTATTGTTTGCCTCCCCATTGGAAGAATTTCTTCACACTTGTCACTGCATGCATAGGAGCTGCGATGGAAGAAAAGTTAGCAGTAAACTTTTTGCAATATTGAGTTGCACCTGAGAAAATTCTTACCTTGGTTACTATTTTGGGTGTGGGCCGATTTACAGTGCCTTCCACTTTAGAAGGGTCAATTCTCAGCTCTCCTCCCCCTACAATATGTCCCAAATAGACCAAATAAGTCTTTCCAAACTCACACTTTGACATCTTAAGAAACAATTTCTCTTTCTTCAAAATATCAAGCACTCTATTCACATGCAAGACATGATCTTCACTTGTTTTTCTGAAAATCAATGTGTCATCTAAGTACACAATCACAAAATCATCAAGGAATGGATGCAAAACACTATCCATAACACGCATGAAATTTTTCGGTGCATTACACAAGCCAAATGGCATAACTAACCACTCAAAGAGTCCTTGTTTGATTTTGAATGCAGTTTTCTAGATATCACTTTCTGCAATTCTTACTTGATGATATCCACTTCGTAAATATAACTTAGTGAAAAAAAATTCTTCTTTCATATTATCAATAAAATCATTTATCCTTGGGAGTGGGTAACGATTCTTTACCGTAATCTTGTTCAAAGCTCGAAAATCTACACACATGTGCCAAGTCCCATATTTCTTTGGTATCAAGACTATGGGTGAACAACATGGCGAGGTGCTTGGCCTTATGATTCCTTTATCCAACATCTCTTTGATTTTCCTATTTATTTCAGCATTCTCCATTATCGACATGCGATACATACCGATGTTTGGAAGAGGACAATCTTGTTGCAACTGAATCTCATGTTGAATCTCTCTTTTTGGAGGTAATCATGTTTGCTCATGAAACATATCATGATGTGCATTAACTACATCATATAAATCTGATTTCAACTTATGATCACATCCCTCAAATGATTCATGATTAACATCAACTTTAGGCTTAATTGAATAAAGAAATTCTTACTTGAATTTACAAGCCTCTTTAACTGTCCAACATTTACCATCGCAATGTTTTCCTTCTTGCAATGTGCTCTAAAAATGAACTCCTTTCCATATTAAAATAAATGAGATTTGTTCTCATGGAAATGGAATATTGTTTTCCTATCATACAAGTAAGGACTCCCCAACACAATACCTGTTATAGCAAGTGGAACCACATCTAATTAAACTGTGTCAACAAAATTTGCAGTGATTGCAAACCGCAATATACATTTCTTTGAAACCTGTAAATTTTCGTCCTTACAAATTCAACCCAATGGATATGGTTTTGGATGTGATATGGTCTCAAGGTTAATTTTCTTGGCCAAGTCTTCAGAGATTAAGTTTTCTTGTGACCCACTGTAAAACAATGTGTCAATTTTGGTATGTTTGGATATGACCCTCACATGAAATAGTTCTATTCTTTCTTCTTCATTTGAAGTGTTTATGTGAAATTTTGATGTACTGGTACTGTGTTTAGTTTCAATTTCTTTTCCATTCATGTTCTTCAATACCATGGCTGTAATATTAGATTCATCACCTGAATCATCTCCTAAATCAGGTTTAGTTGTAGCAACAGTTTTCTGTTTTCCTTTGTTATTGGGTTTCTTTGGCTTCATTTAAGGATGTAATTTCCAACAATGATTTTCGTCATGGACTTATTTTGAACAATATTTACAAATCAATTTGTATCCCTCTTTCTTAACAGATGCATTCTTTTTTCTTTTACCTTCTGAGGTCTTTTCTTTGGCTTTACCCTTAAAAGGTTTCTTTCTACCCTCTTCAAAAATGTTCTTCCCTCTAGATTCTAGATGTGTGGCCTAAACACATACTTCATCTAGATTGGTGGGGTTAACATGAGAATAGTATGTTTAAGGTAGCCATGTAATCCTTCTATGTAATTGAGAAAAGTATCTTGGCTTTGCAAATCTACCCCTAATAAGAGATCTCTTCTCCTAAATTCTTGGGTGTATTCTTACACATTTTGTCCCTTCAATTACCTAAAGTTTTGATAGTTCATTATGGTTTTCTGCATATGAGCTAATGGATAAAACTGTTGTTTTAAAGAAGAAATGAAATATAACCATGATATAATAATCTAACTAGGTTTCTTGATCTCCTCCTTTTTCTTGGCTTCACACCAAACAAGTGTTGCACCTTCCATTCTCAATGAAGCTAATTGGATTTTGGTATCATCATCTTGAAGGT
This sequence comes from Pinus albicaulis, assembly GCA_034641835.2. Taxonomy (NCBI): domain Eukaryota; kingdom Viridiplantae; phylum Streptophyta; class Pinopsida; order Pinales; family Pinaceae; genus Pinus; species Pinus albicaulis. The sequence continues at coordinate 165,441,254 of CM076578.1, read as the reverse complement.
TCTGGATTCTCAAATAGACCTCCAATTTCCTAATCCAATTATCAAGATTTTCTACATTGACTTCACCACTAAGCATTGGCAATTCAAACTTAACATCAAGTTTTAAAAAAGGACTTTTACCAGTCTTCTTTGACTTGTGTGGCTGATGCACTAAAATATAAGTAGAGGATGATGATGATGAGGGTGAGGATGATGGCTCTCCATTGCATCAATTTCCTCCATTTCCCTTGTTTGACTTATCTTCATCATTATGACCTCCTGAAGATTCCTGTCCTTCCTTGTGAAGTTTGGATACTTCTCCTTTTAGTATCTCATTCCTTTCTTCATAAAGGATTCTAACCATCTCAGTCATGTCAAGAAATTCTTTCCTAAACACTCTTTCTTCCTCTTTGCGATCAACTTCTTCATGGATTTATCATTCCTCTTGAGGCATACTTAAAGTATCTTATGCTTCCTTAGGAGGTGAACTATGTGGTGGAGATTGTGGCAATATTTCTCTCCTTTTCTTTGGCTCTTCTTGAAACCCTTCTGCTTCCACCAATTTTCCTTCTCCTCCCTTGAGCTTGAGCCTAGTAAGCATCTAAAACTTGCAAACAGTTAAACAATTCTTTGCACTAAAAAACAATAGAGAATAGAACTCTAGATCTGATACCAATCTGATCTGAAATGACTTTATTACTTTTTCCATGCTAAGTGTATGTTTAGTTTAAAAACATGTGCATACTTGTCTCATTAGTTTTCTTAAGGATTGAGGTTTTTTTTCCATGAAATGTAGATGATTTTTAGTGAATTAAAAGCATGAAATAAGCTTAAATAACACTGAACAATAGTGTAAAATAGATAAATAAGTCACCACATGAAATTTACACAGCAGGCGTGATGAAGCATTTTAGCCCTCCTAGGCTACATCTACTAGTCCAGTTCCCAATGGCATGTCCATCTTTCATTATGCTCAATTTTTTGCAAATACATGTATTTACAATGCTCCAATGGATGTTTTCGATGCACCAATGGCTCCAAAATGCTCCAATTAGTCAAAAATGACTCTTAATTCACTCAAAATGGGCAAAAATTGAGTCTCGTACTCTTTTGCCCAGTTACACCTAGAAAAACTCCACTAAAAGTGGAGGACTCCACTTAACTAGAGTTAAAATAGTGAATACTGCCACAAATAGAGCGCTTCCAAAGATACCACCGGATTTAACTGTAGAATTTAAGTTAATATTTAGCTGATGGCCACATGCCCACCCCCAAAATGTTATATATGCAGACGATTAGGTGTAAACCACATTGCAACTGCAGTTTTAAACTTGAACCACGAGTTATTTTGTTATTAGTTAGTGCTGACCATTACATAACCGCACGGAGACTTAACACTTTAAACATGGCATTTGATAAGCGTTTGAATGCTGGTGGGTTTGCATAATAGGCAGAATATGGGTTTTTAACTCCGGAGTGTTTGTCGTTGTAGCATGTCATGTAATCACCATTGCAGGGACCGTTGGAAAGTTGGGACTGCAGTAAACCATCACTCTTCATTGATGACTATGAACCTCCTACTATGACCACATAGGAGTTGGAGAATTCTATAGATGAGAAACCAAAAATATTTGATTAGTGGAGGAAGAACCCATGTTACCTTCCCAAAACATGGATGATAACAAAGATAAATAGCTCTTTCCTATCAAGGAAACCAATAGGGAGGCCATAATGAAGAACATAATCCTAGATTCTAAGGACCCTAATACATCTATGTTCAAGTTTTTTGTGGTTTTCAGAACCTATGATTCACTTATGTCGAGAAGAAGCTAAATTTTTCACTTTTTAATCTCAAGGATGCATCCTTGTGTTGGTTCATGAGCTTGGAAGGAGGAAGTATAACCACTTGGTATTAAATGTAGCAAGCCTTTAATTAGAAATATAGGGAATAGTGTAGATCAAGGGAAATAAAAGAGGAGATATTTAGTATGACACAAGGGCCAGATGAATCCTTAGAGGATTATGATGATATATTCCAACTCAACTATAGAAGAGCTAATTGTACCCTTAACCCATAGTTTTTGAAGCTTGTACACCTCCAAGGGATTAGGGAGGATATGATGGAGACCCTTAATATTTTTTCTGGTGAAGACATCGACCAACTAAGTTATGAATAAATCAAGACAGTATTCAAGAATCATTCTCGGGTTGCAAGGAAGAGAGTTATGGACAACCAAGGTACATTCAACTCTTCTCCCTCTACCTCAACCATAAAAAATGAAATAGGGAGCATCCTAGAATAATTTAAGAGTGGGATGTTGCAAACCTTTTCCTTGCAAATTGTTAGGTCCCTATATTACTAGTATATTCCCTTATTGTTGTTAGTGTAGCCCCCTTATTGTTATTAATGTACCCCTGTAACCCCCATATTGTTATTATTGTGCCCTTAAATTATTATTGTTAGGTCAGCTAGGATTACATTGTGGCCCCACTAGGATTACATTGTGGCCCCATGGATTCCTATATATAGAAAGAAGGTTTTGTAATTTGTATCATCCAAGAATTGTTCATTCATGTAATGTATTGGAGGCTGGCCCCTCGAAGTGGCTTATTTCTAAGGAGTTGATATCTCTTTTCTTCTATTTTTGGAGCTGGTTTCACAACATTTGGTATCAGAGCTTTGGATTCTAGGGTTTCGCTGCTCCAAATAGGTCATCATGGAATTTTCACTATAATTTTTTTTCTACGAAGTTTCAGAAGCTGAAATTTTTAGGGTGCGAAGCAAAATCCTGAGGAACATTGTCACAAAATTTCAAAGCATGGTCCACAACATTTTTGGAGATATTATCTGTGGAAGTTAGGTATTTTGCAGGTTCCTCAATTTAATCCAAATAGGTCATCGTGGAATTTCCACTATAAATTTTTTTATACGAAGTTTCAGAATCTGAAATGTTTAGGGTGCGAAGCTAAAATCCTGATGAAATTCATCACAAAATTTCAGAGCTTGGTTCGCAATATTTTCAGAGATATGATATGTGGAAGGTGGTGCTTTTTCAAGCTCCTAAATTTCATCGCAAAGAGGTGATCGTGGGAAAATATTCATAACTCTCTCTCTGAGCATCGGATTGGAGTGCCGTAAAAAGTGGTCACAAGTACATGGATTTCCGTTTCTTTGCAATCAATTTCAAAGCTAAAAGTTGAAATAGTGACACGTGGCAAGTTGTACAAGTTAGCTCTACTGAACCAGTTCATAATTAGGTCATTGTGGGATATTGGACATAACTTTGCCTTGGAGAATCCAAATCAAGTCAGACCTGTGGAATTTGAAAATAATTCAGAAGGCTACCTCAGTGCCAAATTTAGATATTGAATAGCCACAGTCACAGAGATAATCCAATTTCAATATCGAGATCCTCAAAAGCAAGAAAAAGGTGTGTATTTTTTTTTGGAATTACATAAGTCTTGTTTGAAGAATCAATTTGAATTGATTCCAAAGGCATATTGTAGAATATATATCAGTATTGGGTTCTAAAAAATGCCCCATAAAAATAATTCAACAACCATTAAGCCTACAGAAGGCTCTACTATGACTCATGAAGATGAAGAATTACAACATGATCTATCAAAATTACAAGAGCAACTGCACCAAATTTCGCTCTCGCAAAGAGCAAGAAAAAATGAAATGGAAGTTTTGAAGAAAGGCATGGAAGTGAAGATGGATAGTTTGAAGAATAATATGGATGGTTTGAAGAAAGGCGTAGAATATAAGATAGATGGCATGGAAGCTAGCATGAAATCTAAGATGGATCACATGGAAGCTAAGATCGATGAAAAAATGAAAGACAACATGGAAAACATGAAGAATGATCTAAAAGAAGACATGGAAGGTTTGAAAAAGTTGATACAAGAAATGTTTCCTAATGGTGAAAAGATAGTAGAGGAAAGTCATGATGAGAACAAAATAAATGTTAATCGTGACTTCATAAACTCTAATGTTGGCGGGAAGAACCACCATATTCCAAAAATGGATATGAGGAAGTTTGATGGAAAGGACCCTGTAACATGGATACTATAGATGGAGCAATATTTTGATCTCCATAATGTGAAAAACACAGAAAAGGTACGCATTGCAACTTTACATTTAGAACAAAATACATTTGTATGGTATCGATGGCTTTGCTCCCATAAAAAAATTGTCACTTGGTCAATTTTTATGGAGGAAATGATAGCACATTATGAGGATACAAAGAGAAACACCTTCTTTAGCCAATCGATAAATGTAAAACAAAAGGGTTTAGTGGGGGAGCACAATGAGGACTTCAAAAAATTGAATATAAGGGTAACTGATATTCCAGAGGAACATAGGATTGATCGCTTCATAGGTACTTTAAACGATATCATCCAACATGAAGCTCGCGTTTTGGAACCTGATTCATTGGAGAAGGAATTCAGGTTGGCAAGAAAAATTAAATGTAAAATTATGGCGACAAGGAAGCCTACCACTCACTTCTATAAAGAAGGAAGTGTTGCTACGCCTAGATTTCCACAACCTATAAGGTTGACACCACAATAATTGGAAGAAAAAAGAGCAAAAGGGCTTTGCTACAGTTGTGATAGAAAATACACTAAAGGTCATAAGTGTGCTGAGAAGAAATTATTTTACATAGATTGTGAAGACGAAGAAGAAAATGAACAAGAAGAGGATATACACCAGGAACATGCCCTAGAAGAGGAAGAAATGAGTCTGACCATATCGTGTAATGCATTGGCAGGAATTACCACTCCTCAAAATCTTAAGATAGAAGGACATATCAAGAAGAAAAAGGTAATAGTGTTGATTGATTCAGGTAGTACCCATAATTTTATTCATTGTAAGGTAGCCAAGGAATTGAATTGTTTCCTATACCCAGCACCAGAATGTCAAGTGATGGTTGCAAATAGAGGAAATATAAATTTCTCTGGAAAATGCCATAATATCAAGCTAACCATGGGGGAATATGTATTGAATAGTCCAATGCTTTCCATTCCTATGGGAGGTGCTGATGTTGTACTAGGAGTACAATGGTTACGATCTTTGGGGATGGTAGCTTTTAATTTTCAAGAACTTTTCTTGAAATTTTTTTCAGAAGGAAAGGAAGTCGAATTACGGGGTATTGAAGGGAAGCCAGGAAGGATAATAAGCTCTAATGTCATGACAAAGCTTCTAAAGAAAGAAAAATGAGGCATAATTGCACAATTATGCTCACTAGAAGTTCCGACATCAAAATCATCTATTTCTGCAGATCTCCAACAAGTCTTGGACAATCATTCCAAGGTGTTTGAAACTCCCAAAGGACTCCCACCTATTCATGATCATGATCATGCTATTCATTTGATTCCAGGAAGTGTTCCTCCAAACATCGGGCCTTATAGATATCCTTATGTCCAAAAGAGCGAAATTGAATGTATGATTGCAGAAATGTTAGAGGCGGGTATAATTCAACCTAGTCAAAGTTCTTTCTCTGCTCCTCTAGTATTGGTACACAAGAAGGATGGATCATGGCGAATGTGTCCAGATTATAGGGAGCTCAATAAGCTCACCATTAAAGATAAATTTCCCATTCCTGTGATTGATGAATTATTGGATGAATTACATGGAGCAATTTATTTTACAAAGTTGGATCTTTGTTCAGGATATCATCAAATTAGAATGAAGAATGAAGATATTCCAAAAACAGCATTTCGAACTCATGAGGGTCATTATGAATTTTTGGTCATGCCTTTTGGCCTTACACTTCTACATTTCAAGGGTTGATGAATTCCATTTTCAAACCCTTCCTTAGAAAATTTGTGCTAGTATTTTTTGATGATATACTAATCTACAGCAGGTCTTGGAAGGATCATGTTGAACATGTTGACAGGGTGCTTAAACTATTGCAGGAGAAACAATTATATGCAAAAACATCAAAATATTTCTTTGGAGTATAAGAGGTGGAATATCTGGGTCATATTATATCTCATGAGGGTGTTAAGGTAGACCCTAACAAAATTAAATCCATTAAGGAATGGAAAGTCCCCACAACCATAAAGCAGTTGCGAGGATTTCTCAGGTTAACAGGGTATTATTGCATGTTTGTTAAGAATTATGGGAGAATAACAGCACCTCTAACAACATTATTGAAGAAAGATGCATTTTCATGGACTCTTGAAGCAACTAAGGCCTTTAAACATCTTAAAGAGGCAATGTGCCTAGCACCGGTCTTAGCTATGCCAAACTTCACAAAAACCTTTATTGTGGAATGTGATGCCTTAGGAAATGGAATTGGTGTTGTTTTAATGCAGGAAGGAAGATCCATTGCTTTTGAAAGTCATCCAATCAAAGGAAAGTATTTACAGAAACCTATTTATGAGAAGGAATTGTTAGCAATACTGCATGCAGTAAAGAAATGGAAAACTTACCTAATGGGAAGACACTTCAAGGTAAAAAATTATCATGATAGTATTAAACACTTTTTTGAACAAAGACTATCTTCAGAAGAACAACAAAAATGGGTCACAATGATGTTGGGTTATGACGTTGAAATAATATACAAAAAAGGGAAGCTTAATGTTGTTGCAGATGCACTCTCAAGAAAGAATGAAGAGGTGGAATCATTGCTTTGTGCCATTTCTATTATCCAACCAGATTGGATAACCGAAGCAACAGATGAACGGAAGAAGGACAAAGAAGTATGGACACTCATTCAAAATTTGCAGCAAGATCCTAGTACATCTGATACATGTAGTTGGAAAAATGATTCTTTATGGTAAAAAGATCGCTTATATCTTTGTAAGAATTCCCAACTAAAACAAAAGATTCTTTTGGAATTGCACACTTCTCCTTTAGGAGGACACTCAGGATTTTTAAAAACTTACCATGGGGTGAAGAAAGATTTTTTTTGGGATGGCCTTAAATCTCATATTAAAAAGTTTGTGGCGGAATGTTTGGTTTTCCAGTAGAATAAAGTTGAGACAATTAAGACCCCGAGACTTCTACAACCTTTATCCATTCCAAGTCAACTTTGGGAGGAGATTTCAATGGATTTTATCACAGGTTTACCTAAGTCCGAAGGAAAGAGTGTCATCATGGTGGTAGTTGATAGACTTACCAAGTATGCACACTTTTGTGCATTATCTCATCCATTTAAAGCAAGTACAGTTGCTACTACATTTATCGACACAATTCAAAAGCTACATGGAAACCCAAGGGTTATTGTGAGCGACAGAGATCCCATTTTTACTGGAAATTTTTGGACAGAGTTATTTTCTTGTTTGGGTACTCAATTAGCTCATAGCTCATCTTATCATCCTCAATATTATGGTCAAACTGAGATAGTAAATAAATGTTTGGAAGGATATCTTCGTTGTTTTGTATCTGATAAACAAACACAATGGGTCAAGTGGTTACCTCTTGCTGAATGGTGGTAGAACACTTCCTTCCATACTGCAGCAAAAATGACCCCATTTATGGCACTTTATGGATATCATCCACCATCCATCACATCATCTTTAAGGGAAAATTCGAAGGTTCAAGCAGTGGAAGATCACATCGAGCATCAGCAAGAAGTTCTCCAACTCTTAAAGGATAACCTGAATTTGGCAAAAAATCGAATGAAACAACAGGCAGATCAACATCGTAGCGAGAGAAGTTTTGATGTAGGAGATTGGGTATTTTTACGGCTACAACCATACAAACACATGTCCCTCAAGCAAGCAAAGAAGGATAATAAATTATCGCCAAAGTACTATGGTCCTTACAAGGTGTTGCAAAAGATTGGTACTATGGCATACAAATTGGAGCTTCCTGCTTCTTCGCGAGTGCATCCAGTTTTCCATGTTTCATGCTTAAAAAAGGTTATAGGTGAAAATCTTCCAGTTCAAACAATATTGCCAGAACTTGATGAGGAAGGAAAAGTCATATTGGAACCTGAAGCAGTCATGGAAACAAGAACTCGACAGCTACGGAATCGATCAATTTCAGAGTATCTCATCAAGTGGAAGAACTTACCCACTGAAGATTCTACATGGGAGGATGAGAATTTTATACAGAAGCACCCAAAGCTACTCAAGTTTTGAGGACAACACTTTTTTGAAGGAGAGGGGCATGTTAGGTCCCTATATTACTAGTATAGTCCCTTATTGTTGTTAGTGTAACCCCCTTATTGTTATTATTGTACCCTGTAACCCCCATATTGTTATTATTGTGCCCTTAAATTATTATTGTTAGGTCGGCTAGGATTACATTGTGGCCCCACTAGGATTACATTGTGGCCCCATGGACTCCTATATATAGAAAGGAGGTTTTTTAATTTGTATCATCCAAGAATTGTTCATTCATATAATGTATTGGAGGTTGCCCCCACGAAGTGGCTTATTTCTAAGGCGTTGATATCACTTTTCTTCTATTTTTGGAGCTGGTTTCACAACAAAAATGGATACTATGGAGATCAAAAAGAGGCAAAAGGAGGAAGAAATAGAACTAATATATTTTTCCATAAATGCACCAAGAGGCACCCAAAAATGAGTTCCCACTGAATTTCATATAGGTTTTCTCTATTTGTGAGGAGAACCATACAATTAAAAAATTTCCTTCTCTTCTAGGTCTGAAGGTTGTACATCAAGGGAGAAAGAGTCGCTTGGAGCAACTCTGCTTCATCAACCAAAGGAGGCCACAAGGCCCTAAACCATATTATCAAGGAATGAAAGGTGAACATTATCCTTCTTTCAACCCAAACTAGAGTGCACCTTTTCAACCTTTGTTTCCTCCAGCTCACTCATCCTAGTCCATGCCATCACCTTCATCCTATTCCCCTCAGAATCCTCCCTAATGTATAAATCCACCCTTTGAACTATAAAAACATTAACCTCCTCAATAAGGAAACCGTTCACAAGGATAGAGGCCTCATGTGACCCAACCTCCTACCTTAATGCCTCCTCATCCACCTCAACCACAACTACTCCATAGTAATCCACCAAAGAAACCTCAAATTCCTACCCAACCCAATCTGAACAAGAAAAATAAGAAAATCCAATAGGTCTATAGTGGGGAAACCATCTATCCTACTTATGATGTTGAAATCCAGGAGATCAACTTTAGGCTTGAGAAGGTACTTCCATATTCTCACCCACCTTCTCCACCTGAAGATCTTGAAGAATAGAAGAAATATAGTGCCCCTTAAGCCAATATGCCTCCATATCCTGAAATGTTGGTCCAACCTAAATAACACATCCCATAAGAGATTGAAATTTTTGGAGAATTAAAGAACCTATGTTAAAATACCCCTTCTACAAGCTGTCGAAGATGTTCCCATCTAGAAAAATATTAACAAAGAAGAGTGCTTCATGAGGCCTAGAAGGAGAAAAAAAGATGGGCTCACTATGAATGTTGTTGGGAAGCTATCTGATATAATTCTTGGAAGGTTTATCTCCCCAAAGTACTTGGATCTCGGTAGCATATATTTGGACTGTAACTATAGGACTCTCTGGATCTTCATATTTAATAGGTGTCTCCCTGCCCAATAATAAATTAGACAAGGTTCTTACGACTTGGAAAATTGGGGAAGTTTTTGTTTTCCTCATAGTTTTTTTCGTGCATAGTTATTTAAATGTCTTAGCATAGATAGTGTTGTCTTGAATGGCCTGGAGGAGAGGAATTTTAATACAAATATTTTTAATTTCCCCAAAAATATTTAAATCTTGGTAGGTAATTGGTTTAGGTATCACTAATCTTTCTGGGAACGTGGGAGAGGTATTAATAAGTTTTCCAGAATCTTCTTATTCAATTTTGCCTTCTCCCTGTCTTAATTTTATGTATATCATAGTCGATGGATTAATTTCAGTTGGGGGTTCTAATTTTTCTTTTTACGGTTCTGTAATTTACCCCAAGCTAATAATGTACCCAGATCTCAGCCTAAGTTCACTGCATTCTTTTTACTTCATTTCAAGGTCTGGAATTTCAACAAGTTATATCAATTGCACCAGTCTATTGTTGGGATTCAAGTTTGGTGGAGCTAGTAGTTGTGGGCGTATCAGAGGTAGAGAATTCTGTGGTAACAGATATGAAGTTGGTAATGTGGGTTGAGGTTGAGGACCCATTCCCATAGGTGAATTGGTTATTACCAAATGTCACTGCCATTTTTGGGACCAATTGGGGTTTTGTGAGGTAGAGGCAGGCCACTAGGATGCATATGGATTGTTCTACCAAAATGGAGGAGAGAAAGAAGAATTTGGCCAACTACTTCCTGGAAAGGATTGAGCTGGCCAAGGGGGCATGGAGAATGGTTTGGATGGCCAAGTGGAAAATGGTGGTTGATTTTGCCACGTTTTCCTAGGATTTTGTTGTTGATTAAATTGCAAAGAAGGAAAGAACTAAGATGGGTCTTGTGACATACCTATAGTTTGGGCTTGCCACTATCGACGTTGATTCATTAAATATATTGGTTATATTGTTTCTTATTTTTCTTCTTTGAAAACTTCTTTCAACCATGGAAGTGACGGGCATTATTCAGTGGAATGGTCTTTAGTACATATGGTGCATGTTTGGACCATGTCCAATGTGAATTCTCACTGGTTATGCTTCTTTCGACAGTGTGGGAAAAATACAACCAAGTTCTGTTCCACTAATTCTTACTTCTGCTTGCCCTGCAGAACATCTAATTGTGTTGTGAGGGTACCCAAGATATCGGCCTTGAAGTCTTCCAAGAGATTGTCGATTTTTTTTCATTTTACGCTGCTGCCTGAATTTCTGTTATTCCTGGTAGCCACATTCCACCCTGCTGGCCTAACACTTCTGCTGCCTCTAGAGCACTTGACACATAATGAAATAATATCATCATAACTTTCCTGATAGATGTCTACTTTCCCCATTAGATTTAATGTTTCTATCCATTTATATTTCATTCCTTTTATCATAGCGACTTTTAAGACATCTTTAGACATTGGAGTACAAGGGAACATTTGCAAATTTTATTGGAACCGTTCAACATATTCCTCTAATGTTTCATTATCATTTGCAGTCATGTTGAATATTTCATCTTTTAATTCTCTAGTCCTGCAGTATTCTTGATATTTAGCAAGAAAAAAAAAATTCATTTGATCCCAGTTATTAATAGTTCGTCCACTGAGCCCCATAAACCAGCACAAAGCTTCCTCCTTTAATGTAGAGGTAAACAGTTTTAATTCCTAAGGGTAGATGGCGTAATAGTATCCCCTATGCAAGACATCAAATTCAAAAAAGAAAGCATCTTGATCTTCCGAAGTCAATACATGGAAAGTGGGGATGTTTTGCAAGAGAATAGCTTTCATAGGGGCATTAGCGACTGGGTCAACAATGGGATACTCCAATGTTCATGTTTTTCCCCAGGGTTGATTGTGCACCATCTGATCAAAGATATACCCATAACCTTCATGGATTTCCTAGTCTAGGAGATTAATTTAGACTGGACTAGAAGTCTTCTTTGGAAAAGGGCTTACAGTACTACCATGATCTGGAATGTCAGGTTTTTCTTCCTCAACCAATATTTTAGGAGATCCAGGATCTAGAGATTTTAAGTTAGTTTCCACAGCACCACTGGTCTCTCCCTCTCCTTCTTCCAAGTTTCAAGAATTCTTGCCCGTGAAAGGTCAGGATTTATATGTTCTATGACCTGAAAGCTTTATTATGACCCCTTTGTTTCACTATGGATCTCGTCATAAGCTGTAGATGGTGAGCCTACTACCTGAGGGTTTATAGTAGGAATCTTTTCAAAAATAGTTTTGGGTCCTACAAATGCTTAAGATTTTTCTTTTTCCATAATTTCATCTATAAATGTTTTTCTTCCAAGGGTCACAGGTCCCTTGGGTTTCGTGGATTTGGATGGGGGTTTAGAATTGTTTCTATATTTTTCTTTCTATTCATTCATAGAAAAATATATTTCTGTTCAACCTCTATATTTTTTCTAATAAGCGGGACAATGGGCAAGCATGTTTCTTGCTCGTACGCAAGTTCTTACCTTTCATTTTTAATACCCAATTCTTCTTCAGTAAAAGAAAAATAAAAACATCACTTTTAAACACTCTCCCCAGAAACAACACCAAAATTTTGGTATATTAATATGAGTATTTAAAAATATCCCTAATCCCTACATTAATCATCAACCCAAGGTAATTTTGTTTATTTGAAGAGTTTTCAGCACATTTTATGTAGGTGAAATTATATTTTAATAAATTGAAATCGTTGCAAGAGATAAAGTCTAATTCTCAAAGTTCAATCAAATAAATTCTGAAAGAAATCATTAAATAGCTCAATAAATCAACTTAAATTAATTTATATGGAAGCAGCAAACTGAAATGTGAAGCTTAAAGGAATTCACAATTAACCATAATCACTAATCAACATCTACAACAGTCTATTTAACCAGATAGGGAATAATGTAGTAACTGAACAACGAGTAACACAGTCATGCTCTGCAATTTAAATTCTAAATGATTGATTAACCAAACAATATCACTTAGAATGAACATCAATTTGAATATTCAAATAACTCTAGTAAATGCAAGAGATAACATTCATGTGGAAAATGAGTGCGATTAAGACTTTAACTCAATAGAAACGCAAACCATTCAATGCTGATGAGATTCAAATGAATTCCAATTCTGCAAAACACAGGAATAATTAATTGCAAAACAAGAAAATAAGAATATAAAACAAGACAATAGTAGAGCTCCTAGTGATTGGGCCTAGAGCCTCTTGAAGTCTCTACCAAAAGATCTTCAGAACATGATTATGGAAAAACCACTATCTCTTTCATTAAATTCAACAATTAGGATACAACATCGCTAAGTGTGAAAGCTTATGTTCTGAAGGAATGTAAATAAAATACAATTACAACATACAAGTTAACAACTCCCATTCCATTTCATCTATTATTCTTTTATATCCTACAGAAAAACAGAATGGATAATAGTGAGTCCTAAGGAAGAATGAGGAAGACCTATAATATGAGGTTTTCATTATAGAATATGATAGGTCTTCCTCATTCTTTGTTGGTTTGTATGAACAGAATGAGATATTTTCCTTTACTTGGTCGTTGTTGTTGAGTCATTTGAACAGTGGTTAATTGGTTTAGATTTCCTGCACATAAAAACAACTAAAGTTAGCCTTTAATCCCATAATTACATAATTTGTTGATAATTAGTTTTACCCTTTGTTTAGAATTAATTCTTCCATATTTATTTCCCAAGTGATGGTAAACACATGAAATTTAGTAGTAAATCAAACTAATTATGAGGGTAAAACATACCGTTTTCTTGGCCTAACATACTCCCAATCTTACCTTGTGGAATGTCCTCATGCAATGAGATGGTTAAGGTGTAACAATGTCAATGAATAGGAAAGATATATTTCCTCCTTATAAACCATGTTTTTGTTTGACTTTTGCAAAAGCCTCATTTACATGACCCTTTGGAAGATCATAGTCATGGTGATAGCCTTTAGGAGGGTACCATATGATAGGACACCTATAGTGGCACCCTATCCATATAGGACCCATGCATTAAATTATGTTACTATATGTTTTAAAACGAAAAACGGCTACTTTAATGTTCCTATAATTAAAGAGCTCCTGATTCTTAATGTTGTTGGTGATTTCCTGCCATCTTTGCTTGGCTGCTAACAAAGGATATTTTCTAATCTCGTGAAAGTACTCTCTCCCTGCTTGTACAATGTCCTTATGGAGTGGTCCCAATTTAGCTATGACCCCTTTCTGTTTCACGAATCTCTTATGTTGAGTGAAGAGATGCAGAGGCTTAGTGAGCTCCCCTCTAACCCAGAGATCGAAGCCATGTTCCCTTCTCTGAAAAATGTTATAGGTTTTAGCCCACTTGATTTGATTATCAAAAAAAAGAGTGGAATGATTGAAATTGTATGTCTCCTATGAATTGACTAGGGTTACTATCTCTCTCATCTTCCAAAAAGAAATTGTGTAGATATAGTTCACATAAGAGGCGCTGCCTTGTCAGGAAAGGTTGAGGTATCTTGATGTGAACTTAAACGTTTAGAGCATCTTCATTTTACTAGACCCGAGGTTGAGGGATGATTTCTTTGGAACGAGTATTTCCCTTCTTGGCTGGTCAATTTCTCTATTATCAAGATTTTCTTCTGGTGAGGTTAGGATAGGGCTTACAAAGTTTTCCCAAGTTAATTGATGTTTAGTTAATTCATGAGTGACAATCATCTTTATCATACCATGATGGCTGATAATTGTATGTGGATTCTTAGCCCTCCTAATGCGACTAGATATGTCATGCAACAAAGAATTCAAGAAAAATGGAAAATTAACTGAAATTTTCTGTTTCATTATGGCTAGAAGTTTGAGTTTCCATGTTTTTACCACTTCTTGGAATCTGTCGCATGTAATATACTTTTGAATGATGATTTCTAGTTCTTTCCATGGTTCCTTCAAATTCGCAGGGTGAATCCCTTTTCCTTTGCGTATAAAATTCTCGTCTGGGTCTTGGAACACTGCAACTGCTTCATGTAAGAGAACGTGATTATCGGTCCACTTTGTTCCTACTACCGGAAGTTCATAAACCTCAGCTATTACAGTTTTTTATACTGTTATATCTCTTCCCTTCATAATTGTGTGTCATCTCACAGATTCTGCAGGAATTCTAGTGCTATCTCAAAGTGGAATATCTGTAATTTTTCCAGATATGGGAGCCAACCAGCATTCTGAAGGATAGCATGAGCCTGTTTTGTAATATTGAGTATTGTAGGCTCATTGCAGATAGATCTCCTGACCATGACTGTTTTTTCTCAGATACTGAATTCACACTTCTGCATGGACTACTCATGACTTCATAAATTTGGAACAAAAAAAATACTACAAGAAAATACTTTGAAACTATTGAAAATAGTATAAATGCAATTATATTTATTTGCCATATCAACAGGTTTCGGCAGATTTTGATTATTAGTTCACATGCTTGCTCATAATGTACACAATTTCCCCCTCCAATGAGAGAAGGGTGTCCATGCCCTTAGAGCGTAGAAAAAGAGGAAAGACGTTGAGGGTCAGTAATGCAGCGGAATAATAACTAGAGTGACGTACATTGCAACAAAATTCAATCAAATCAGCTCCAATCATAAGAAAGGTGGGAAAATGATTAAAAAGGAAAAAACAGAGAAATAATTATTATGAGAAAATTATTTTTTGCTTTGATGGAAACTTGCGACAGAAACATGATAGGTAAAGAGTGGTAACAACTGTTGGGTTTAAGTGATCAGACATAATTAAATTAATTAAGATGAAAATTTAGTTTTACCATGTAAACTGGTTATTATAAAGATAACACTATTCAAATGATATGTTCTCCTTTGGTAATGGGTTGGTAAAAATATGTGAATATAAAACGATTGGTTGTTATTGTAATATCCCAAAATGGGAATGCAGATAAGCACAATACTAGAATAGCAGGGTGAAATTAAGTCATAAAATGTGTTGATAAACACATAGCCATCAAATTAATGAAACAACAGCAAAAATAAGCACTTCTACATCAAGTGGGGAAAATGCAGCAATTTGACCCTAAAAACGTTATTTCTGGATATTTACATTTTAACTGAGATAAATAACGCTTGGTTACCTTAGCATATGGACTTAGCCCCTCACATACAAAATATTAACTGAAACAAATCACTTATGATAAGTTAAACAAACCTCCCGGCCTCAAATCAACTTAAAAATAACCAAATCCCATGACTTAAGTTATGCAGAATTTACTGAAGCAAATGATAGCGCTATTTTCTGAGGGTTTATGCAGTATAATGATAGAAAATCATAGATCTAGAGCTTTAGAGAACAATTTCCAAGAAAATGAAGGTCTGGCCTCCTTAATGCATTATAAAGGTAACTCGGCAAGGGTTTCTTGAAAGCATGAGTACAAAAAGAGCAGATCTAAATATTCATCTCTAAAAAATGTAGTTTTACCACAAAATTACAAAAATATAGCTGAATAATACAAGATGGATAAGAATCCATTCTTCTAGCTTTTCGGGAGAAGGGTTGGCCCTTTCCCTAGGAAACTAGCTCAAAAACAAGGGTCTTCACCCTGCATCATCAACTCTATACAAAATGACGCATTTCTTGCAAGGGACTGCACTGTAGGAGATGAGGAATACTTTGGCCTACTACCAATATGTGAAATGAGCCTAGAAATCTTCCTAGCTGATCTCTCAAGAGAAGGAAGGCACCCTCTACTGAGAAACAGACCCGAAAGTGGTGTTAACAAACCTCCACTGCAACACCCTGCAACATAGCACTATTATGCTACAGAAATAACATTGGGGCTGAAGAATGGTGCTTGGCCTCAAGCCTAGATGTGGAGAAATATAGTACAGAGCTCTCCCAAGAGGCCTCTCAAGGGAAGAGGTGGGATTCCCGCTTGGGAACACCCAGTGCTAAACATCACTGCAACCCTGCTAAACAGCAAGAGGAAGCCAAGTCTAAACAGACCAAGATCAAATTGATGCAGGGGCATTAGGCACAATCAAATACCTTGTACCTAAGTATACATAGGGGGTCTTATACTTTTAAATCCTCATGTAATTATTAAGTATTTTGAATAAAATTTGTGAGAAATTGTAATTGTTCTCGAGTCATTTGAGAACATGAGAGAATTGATTATGTTAGGAATATGAAGAGACAACCAGGGGTTATGAGAAATTTTAGGATTAGTTTCAGTTATTGAGTCTAAATTTAGGAATTAGTAATGTTAAGAGTTTGATGAATTTTTTGAGGACTTGAATCGACTCAGGTCATCCTTGAGCATAAAACGTAGGCATCTATAGTATAGAGGGCTAGAGTTCTATTGAGGAATAGCACAAAGTAGTAAGGTAGCAGGCCATCAAATAGAAAATCTGGCCAACTAGAAGTGTAATTGGATGCTTTGAAATCGATGACATTTAATATATATTGTTGAAGGTTTGGATGCTTTGAAATTGATGACATTTATTATATATTGTTGAAGGATTGTTCCAATTTCTGTGTGAAAATGGTTGTATTCTCGATCAAAATCTGCATGAAGAACATTGAATTCCAGGGGCAAGAGTGAAGCTCTGTTTTGTGGATTAATTTTTCTGTCTCTGTGTGGATAGTCTCTGTAATTGAATTTTGAACAAGGTTCTGTATTTCATTAAAGTAATCGGTGTTGATACCCACGCTGAACTTGAGTTGCAGAGTCATGTGTATCCTTGAGAGGGTTGTGGATAATTAAATGCGCCCCTCTTCAAGGTAATCAAATGTAGAGAAAGAATTTTGAACAGGATCGTAGTGTAAAGCCTTGCATTGAGCAAATGCGAAATTGTGTTTGCCACCATCTGTGGCAATGAGAATAGTAATGGTGTATCAGAATATTTGTAAAGCGATAGCCTGAGGAGTCCTAGAATGCATAGCAATGGATCGCTGCATAGCAAGGGTCTCTGAGGGAAAAAAGAGTTGAACTATGGTGATGAGTAGTGGAGCTTTTAACTCTTTTTGAACTATTATGGAGAACCATGAATTCAAAGTATAAAGAATGAGACAGAACCTAGAGCGGCGAGGACTGGAACCGTGAAACAAACAGTAAAACTGGCATTAAGAAACCAGTGGTCTCGCGTTGCGCAAAGGTGGAAATCAATTTTGTCAAAAAAAGTGCTATGTGTCTCAGCGGCTGACACGTAGGGAAGGGGTAGTATTCTAATACCACTAATTTCGCGTAAAATTTGATCGTTAAAGCTCGGAGGTTAAAAAAATGCGACATTCGTTCATAGTCATTGGATCTTGGATGTTGATGCGATGATCTGCCCGCCATTGGATGAGTGAGGTAAGTTAATAGTGTAGTGGGCCCGATGGGTTCAATGGTATTTATGCGCGGTGATTTCACTTGAACTTATGTTAAGTTCAAACTTAATTAGTGGATATGATCTGAATGGGGCCGAATGTAAATTCATTGATTTGACGTCGAGGCTTTATTATGATGTCTAATATTTGGCGGAGACCATAGTATACGATAATACACTGTAATACACATTAAAATATTACAGTGGGTCACAAAGGGCACGTGAGTGATCTATGTTTGTTTGAAGAGGGGTGTGGGCCCTTGTATGAGTCGGACGTATGCTGGGGTGCAGTATAGTTATACAAGAAGGGTAAGCTATAACCTTGGGTTTTAATAAAAGTTGGTGTTTAATTCCAAGGTGAGAGCCAAGGACTTGGCTGGTGCTTAATTACAATTCGAATAATGAATGGGTTGCGATAAGGGTGTTAGGCCTTATAGAAGACTCCGCATAGAGAATTGTTGTATGGGTTTATGAACTTTTTAAAAACAAGCTTCCACATTATCAAACAGAATGTTAAGAATGGTCGTGGTTAACCAAGGATTAGAATATGGGTTAATTATAATATTTGAACACCAATTCGAATAGTTATAAGGTGGGTTGTGATATAGTTCTGAATTGAATTAAAGCATTGGTTGGGTTTTATAACCCTGGGTAAAAGGGGAGCTTCCGCATGTATGCCATTGCCAAATTTTAAATTATTTGGTAAACTTAAAGTGCATTATTTCCTATGCATAGATTCAAGGAGATTGTGGATTGGGAAGGGAATTGGAAATTTATATAT
The DNA here is from genome assembly GCA_034641835.2 of Pinus albicaulis. Classification (NCBI taxonomy): domain Eukaryota; kingdom Viridiplantae; phylum Streptophyta; class Pinopsida; order Pinales; family Pinaceae; genus Pinus; species Pinus albicaulis. Next base: position 165,422,619 of record CM076578.1, on the reverse strand, counting down.
ACACAGAAGAGTGTAAATGTGGTTTGAGTAGGGAACCAGGCATCAGAAATGATCAAATCCAAAGCATGCCTAACAAAGGCTCCCATCCTATCCATATATAGCAAGTGAAATTCTTCACATTGGGTCCCATCAATATGTGCCATCAAGCTCATGCAAGTTTTCCTCCACCAAAACTGCGTTGTTCATCAAGGAGATTCAATGTATGTAGACAACCCGTTGACTTGGTCGAAATTGACTGAATCAACATGATCCCACCTCTTTTCACACCTAAAGGTGCTCAAATTAGCTTCTTATTCTTCCTCCTTTCACATTAGGAGTGTTATTGATCCTTCTAAAGAGGTTAATGGGCCTCCCTACCCATTTATTCACCTACCTAGTGATAAAGAAACCCTAATATTCCATTTAGCTTGAAGGATAAATTTTTGGAATATTATAGTCCTCCCCTCCAAAATGTTGCTTTCCCTTAAGCAACTGTATAAGGAGAGAAAAATTCCTCCCCTCCTCTTCTTGTGGCCTCCTCATCAAAAGTCCCCACCACTGCTCAAACAATCTACAATATATCCATCCTCCAACACTCCCTCCCAAGCATGCAAAACAAAATGGCTCACATCATGAAAAGGTGGAATGTGTAAGTGGAAACCTTCTTGTTGTCCAATGGCCTAATCAAGTTAGGAGTGATGATAAACATGGGGAATATTATTCAAATGAAATGATCCAATCTAGTTAGCTCAAAAAGATCCTCAACCCTAGTTCATACAATGTGTTGGGGCTGCATGGAGAGATTGGATCCTCCCATCCAAATGGTTTCTCTCTCCATTTATGATAAGTATGGGGCTTCTATTGATCTTGGGCTAAACTTTCATGACCTCCAAGAGTGGCCCAAGCTACCCCACCAAACAAATAAACCATGAAGTGCCTCCTCCAAAAACTCAAGTTCTTCAAATGGCTCATCCCACATGAAGAAAGGAGATGTAGTTTGGCAATCATGGGTTTCCCATTGCTTCCCCTGAAACATGCATCATGTAAATTAAGGAGAATAATACTCCCAATTAGCATCTTCAACTCATATCCCACTCTCCAAACAAAGCTCCCTATGAACATAGAAATATCAGCAATACATGGAAGCAAAAACCAATATAAACAAGTTTTCATATGACAACTGGAAAGTGGATCAAGGTCCCACACATGGAACTAGCGCAGTGCATCCTTTGCCTGCAACAATTCAAACAAGAACAAGTGCTTTTCCAGCCACTTTTTTTCTGCCACAATAATTCTATAAGATATAAACATATAAAGTGGTGTCAATGGTGTGCACAAAAAATCATGTGGCTGCCCCCACAAACCACCAATAAGATAGCCAATCTCAATGCTACAAATGGCTTCAAGTACATCATCATACAATATTAAAGAAGGGATAATCCTCCTTGGTACAACATGTTTCTCATATAAAATAAAGAAGTACAAAACATAATGTGGAATTAGACATTCTCCACCATGTACTTGGGACCTTGAGCTGAAATGGCTCAACTGGAAATTCTCCCTCACCTCCAAAGAGTAGGGAAGTGGCATTGACATCATCTCTATCAAAATATAGGTTATGCATCTCTCCATATGCTGAAATATATCATGCTATATTCCCTCCCAAATAAACTCCTTTTCCAAGGAAAGATATGCATCAAAGTGCATGGAAAAGAAGTCCTCATGTGCTGCATGTAGCAGCTTCTCCTTGAGCTTAGAAACTCTAGTCAAGAAGACTCTTCCATAAGAATAGATGACCACATCATCCACCATATATCTATCATCTCCATCCAGGTCATCAAGAATCATGCAAGAACCAAGATCCTTCGAGTACTCTACCAAGATTTGAGACCTCCAATATGGATCAATCCTCCTAAGAGACAACGCTGGTGATCTGCAATGTGAAGCTCTCTACATGTTGTTGTTTTTTCCTTTGACATCCCTCATGCCAAAATCATCCCCCAAATTGCTTCCATGCCCATCATGCAGCTTCTCATGCTCAAAAAGAAGGATATTTGGAAGTTGGTCTCCCATGAGAAGCCATCATCCAAAAAGAATCTCTCAATCTTGGCCAATGTAAGCATGAGTGGCCTCCATCTACTCCAATGTATGGAGGATTCCTTCCTCAAAGGAAGTACCCTCTATTTCTTCAAATCCATGGAGCATCTCCCTTTCATCATGAAGGTGCCATCCTCCATCACTGCAGTAAATTTTGTCAGCACAGTACATGTGGTGAGAGTGGGTGTTGTTTAAAATGGAAGAATGTCTCCCTCCTCATTGAGTCTATTCCAAAATCTCTGCACTATACTAGAATCCTCCAAAGTCTTCACCTCTTCGGTATCTAAGAGGAGTGAACCAAATGGCAAGATGTCTCTCACCAACTCCAGATCTGGTGGTCTCCCAAGTGGTATGCCTCCATGCAGTGAGACATCAATGTCAAGAGTAGACTTTACATATGGTTGGACAACCTTGCCCTTGCCATCACAACGTAGATCAGTCTACCTCTTCCTTGCACCATCTCTCTGAAATAGATAGGGGTGTGTGATCCTCATCAAATGATGTTGCCCTTCCTTCCTACCTTTGACTTTCATTAGTAATATCTCACAATCATGTTTTTCATTGATTGTGCTTTGTCTTCCATATGTGAGATCCTGGGGAACTTCTTGAAATGATACAAGAAATCCTCCTGTCAGAGCATGTGATCCTCCTTCCTCTGCATGAGGTACTAGATATTATCTAGATGTGACAGCGCTGTAACCCCCATCCTTCTCTTCCTCTTCAATATGAATAGGAGTCGTCTGCTTAATAAAAAGATCCTCTTTTGAAAAAGGAACCTTCATGCCCTCTTGTCCAAAGGTATGGGACAGAGATCTTGCCTTCAACAAGGTGTTATGCAAGATGTGGGTTTCTCCAACAGTTTTCTGAAGTGGTTTTGATTTTTTAGGTTCTTCCAACCCATGCAAAAGTTCAGTTTGTCTTGGTTTGTTTGGCTCTACCAAGAGTGTTTTAGAATGTCTCCCATCAAACCTCTCCACTAATCTCTTAGTGAACTTTGCATAAGAATAAATATTGGCATGTTTCAATGAAAATGACTCAAAAATCCACCAAGCATAGGCCTTACCTTCAAAGTGCAGCGCTGCAACTCTGATGGCTTCATCTTCAGAAACTTGGTGCTACTACAAATAAATGTGTAGCTGCTCCACCCAAGTTCTAGCTGAACATGTTGGTGATCCATAAAAATTAGATAGAGTAAATATGTCCAATTCATGATGTCTGCTCCTCTCCACCTTGATCTTACAAAACTCCTGAAAGGTGATATGATCTCTAAACCTTTCAGTTTGAGATTCATACTCCTAAAGGAAATCACTAAGAGTTTCCCTCTCAGGAATTCCTCCTTCTTCCATCTCTCTAATGAAATATCTGGGCTTTTGACTGAGCTGTGCATAATAGGGTGTAGCTCCATGCTCACACCTATCATGTGCCAATCTAGATTTGGCTCTAGATGCAAACTTCTCTGGAGATTCCATCTCCTCTCTCATATTCTTAAGATCTTCATTGATGCTCTGCATAGATTTTGGAAGAAGCTTTGAGAGCCTCTCCTCCTTTCTTCCTCCACATAATGGAATCTTATTTCTGTTCATCTCTCCTTCTCTTGATAGCATCATGGCTGAGTTCCAAAGGTTGAGCCAAGACTATGCTCTGATACCACTATAATATCCCAAAATCGGAATGCAGAAGTGCATAAACACAATAGAATAGTGGGGTCGAAATAAGTCATAAAATGTGTTGATAAACACATAGCCATCAAATGAATGAAACAACAACAAAAGGAAGCACTTCTACATCCTCCTAAGTGGGGAAAATGCAGCGATTTGACCCTGAAAACGTTATTTCTAGATATTTACATTTTAAATGAGATAAATAACGCTTGGTTCCCTTAGCATATGGACTTAGGCCCTCACATACAAAATATTAACTGAAAAAAATCACTTATGATAAGTTAAACAGACCTCCCGACCTCAAATCAGCTTAAAAATAACCAAATCCCATGACTTAAGTTATGCAGAATTTACTGAAGCAAATGATAGAATTATTTTCTGAGGGTTTCTATATTATAATGATATAAAATCATAGATATGGAACTTTACAGAAAAATATGCCAAGAAAATGAATATCTGGCCTCCTTAATGCATTATAAAGGTAACCCAGCAAGGGTTTCTTGAAAGCATGAGTACAAAAAGAGTAGATCTAAATATTCAGCTCTGAAAAATGAAGTTTTACAACAACATTATATAAATATAGCTGAATAATACAATAGGGATGAGAATCCCTTCTTTTAGCTTTCCGAGAGAAGGGTTGGCCCTTTCCCTAGGAAACTAGCTTAAAAACAAGGGTCTTAACCCTGATGTAGAAACTCTATACAAAATGACATAGTTCTTGCAAGGGACTGCACTGTAGAAGATGAGGAATACTTTGGCCTACTGCCAAGATGTGAAATGAGCCCAGAAATCTTCCTATCTGATCTCTCAAGAGAAGGCACCCTCCACTGAGAAACAGACCCAGAAGTGGTGTTAACAAACCTCCACTACAACACCCTGCAACACAGCACTATTCTACTACAAAAGTAATTTTGGGGCTGAATAATGGTGCTTGGCCTCAAGCCTGGATGTGGAGCAATATGGTACAGAGCTCTCCCAAGAGCCCTCTCAAGGGAAGAGGTGGGATTCCCACTCGGGAACACCCGGTGCTAAACAACAATGTAACCCTGCTAAACAACAAGAGGAAGCCAAGTCTAAAAAGACCTAGATAAAATGACCAAATCCAAAGCATGCCTAAAAAAGGCTCCCATCCTCTCCATAAATAGCAAGTGAACCTCTTCACATTGGGTCCCATCCATATGTGCCATCAAGCTCATGCAATTTGTCCTCCACCAAAACTGCGTTGATTCAATGTATGTAGACAACTCGTTGACTTGGTCAAAGTTGACTGAATATCATGATCCCATCTCTGTTCACACCCAAAGGTGCTCAAATTAGCTGCTTATGCTTCCTCCTTTCACATTAGGAATGTTATTGATCCTTCTAAAGAGGTTAATGGGCCTCCCTACCGATTTATTCACCTACCTAGTGATCAAACAACTCTAATATTCCATTTAGCGTGAAGGCTAAATTTTGGGAATATTACAGTTATCATAAAACTCCAATGCCATAGGAGATCCACTGCTGCCAGCAGATGTCCATAGCCTCGACAGGGTTTCTTTTTAACCCAAAAATGAGCCAGAACCCTTTATTTAGCATTTATATAATTAAGTTTTTCATTATGGACAGACCACTATGTTGGCATGGGAACCAGATAATCATAGTGTCATTCACTAGGTTTTAACAAAATAATCAAGTTGGCTCGTGATGAGACCTCCTGTATTTCAGGCATTTGTTCTTGGCTAGAAGGTCATTGCCCTGGTGTGGTGGCCATTATGGAAATATTACTTGTTATCTCCTTATGATCATGGTAGGCTGGCTCATGATGAGACCTCCTATCCTCTATAAGAGATTTGCATATTATTTTCATATATATATATATATATTGAATCTACACTAGAGGGAGGCTCATTAACTGCTTAAGAGTTAGGGATGGTGTGAGGAGTAAAAATAAATTCCAATAAAACTTACACCCGTATTCCTAAGTCACCCTACCCTAGAAGATGAGTTATTGATAGTGTAAAAATATAAACCAACATGGCATTAAGATAATGAATCCTTTATAGTATTTTTGAAGAAAATATATCGAGCAAGCCGTTATATAGTTAGACCATATCAATGTTTAAAAATAAAGATATCCATCAAAGATAAAAAAAAAAATCATAATTGCTATTAGTATCATTGTTTTTCTCCTTCTTGGATGCACATTCCCCATTCAACAGGATGATTCCCATGACATAATGTATAATAAAATGGTTATATGGAAATAAATTAGCAAAACTTCATTTCGGCATCTATTCAGTATAAAAACATGACTGTTCATTTGATCGAACAACAATTGTTCAATGTATTGAACAACAGTTGTTTAATCGATTGAAAAAAAATAACCCACAAAAGAAAATCCACAGTTCATTTGACCGAACAACAGTTTTTCAATCGATTGAACAACAAAAAAGCACAAAATAAAATTCGTTTTTCATCTGACCAAACAATGACTGTTCAGTCAACAACAGCAGTTCAATTGATTGAACAACAAAAAAAACACAAAATAAAATTTGTTGTTCATCTGAGCGAACAATGGTTGTTCAGTCTATTGAACATCAACTATTCAAGCGATTGAACATCACAAACACACAAAATAAAATATGTTGTTGATTTGACCGAACAACGGCTATTCAATTGATTGAACAATAGATTTTCAATCAATTGAACAAAAACACACAAAATAAGATATGTTATTAATTTGACTGAACAATGGTTGTTCAATCAATTGAACATCATATGTTCAATCGATTGAATAGCAAAAACACAAAAGAGAAAAAAAAATTGTTTTTCATTTGACCAAACAGAAGCTGTTCAGTTGATTGAACAATAGTTGTTCAATTGATTGAACAACAATAACACACAAAAATAAAATTGGTTGTTCAATTGACTGAACAAGAAAAACTTACAAAAATAAATTCAGTTGTTCATTTGACCGAACAACATTTGTTCAATTGATTGAACAACAGATGTTCAGTTGATTGAACAACAATAACACACAAAAAAAGAAAATCAGTTGTTTAAATGATTGAACAACAAAAACTTACAAAAATAAAATCTGCTATTCATTTTACCGAAAAACAGTTGTTCAATCGATTGAACATCAATAAATCACAAAATAGAAAAAAATAAAGAAAGAACAAGATATTTTTATATTTATACAGTGATGCTTATCTGAAAACAACAAATCACAATCAAAAGCAAGAAAATATATACATTCTTTACAAAATTGGAAAGAACATATTTTTATGAAGGTAAAGTTGCCAAGTTATTACTCTCTGCAGCTAAAATTTGCATGGCGGGGTCTTCACGTACATGTTGGCAAAAAGACTCCTTTGTGAGTGGTTTATTCTAAAGACGTACCCGATGTCCATTTACTTGGAAGGAAGAGCCAGATCCATCTATGGTGGCCAAAGTGAGAGTGCCATTGTTATGCACTTCTTGAATTTCATATGGACCGAGCCATCTTATCTATAGTTTACCTGGGAATTCTTGAAATATGGAATCATAGAGGAGTGCCTAGTCTCCTTCCTGAAATTTCTTCTTCTTCATAAGGTTGTCATGCCACTTATCCTGTTGCTACTGAATGATTTCGGTACGTTGTAGAGAAATTAACCGAGCTTCATCTAATTCGTTTATCTTTTGAAGCCTTTTATTTTGAGCTTTCTTCAAGTCCAATCCCACTTCCTGAGTTGTTCTGAGAGACTTTATTTCAAATTTGATGGGAAAAATAGGCTCTTTTCTGAATACAAGTTGGTATAGAGAATATCCAGTAGTATTTCTCCAAGTTGTAAAAGGCCTCTAACAGTCAAGTAGCCAAGTCCCGTTGATGTGTCGAGACCGTTTTAGTCAGAATTGCTTCAATGACCTTATTGGTACTTTCGACCTGTCCATTCGCCTGTGGGTGGTATGGAGAAGTGATTCTATGCATGATGTGGTGATTCCGTAGAGTGGCTATAATTTTCTATCCTAGCAATTGTTTCCCCCCCGCATTAGTTATCACTTCCCTGGGTAAATCATAATGCACAAATATCTCAAAAATAAAATTGATAACAGTTTCTTCTATAGCTCTTGGCAATGCTACTGTTTCAACCCATTTTGCTACATAGTCTATGGCAACCAATATGTAAGCTTTTTGGTTTGAGGGTGGATTGAATGGACCAACAAAATCCAATGCCCACTATCCAAAAGGTTCTATTACCAATTGTGGTTGTAAGGGAATTTCATCAGATTGACTGGGGCGTCCCATACTTTGGTAGCTATCGCAGGCCTACACATATTTCTTAGCATCCTTAAAAATAGTGGGCCAATAATAACCCATTTGTAATACTTTGTGCCCAGTTTTACGGTCTGCGAAGTGTCCACCGCAAGGTCCTTAATGGCAGGCCCTTAAGTTGTCAAAAATTTCATCTTCCTATATGCATCTGCATATGTGCATATCAGCCCCTGTGTGGAAGAGATATCCACCAATCCAAGAAAAGTGGGCATTCCATTGGACAATCAACTTCCTTTCTTTTGCTGTTAAATTCCTGGGTAGTTTTCCCACTACAAGGTCATTTTCCACATCCACATACCATGGCGCTTTTACTGCTACTACAAACAGGTTTTCATCATGAAACGGGTCCTCTACTTCTAGTAGATCATTTATCCATTATCAGAATTTTAAGGTCTAAAATGGACCTCCTAAGGAAATTTTAAAATAATAATGGAAATAATAAAATAAGATTTGATTACATCATCAAATTTTAGAGGGAAAAAGGACAAAACTATTTTTTCAACTCATATTTTGAACTTATCTCCCTAAGGTATTACTCAAATTTCAAGCAGGAATACTCGTTGGATGAAAAATTAAATTCCCCATCCAAGGAGTACCTATGTTGCATACTTTTTATGGACCCTGCTACACGAAAAATAAGAAATACATGAAAAACATTATTGCAATCACGTTCTTTATGTATTTCCCATTTTTTGTGTAGTAGGGTCGATCAAAAGTTTGCAACATGGGTACTCCTTGGATTAGGAATTAAAATTTGCATCCAACGAGTACTCTCGTTTGAAATTTGAGTAAAACCTTAGGGAGATAAGTTGAAAATACGAGTTGAAAAATTAGTTTTATTATTTTATTATTTTTTAATATTTTTACTTTTTTACTCCAAAAATGGTGAATCATCCCCCATGGTTGACATCATCTTCTTGAATCCTATTGGTTCTCATAAAGTTTATTTTGGTTGTACATTTTTCTTAGGAGGCCTATTTTAGACCCCAAAATTCCCCTAATGCTTTGGGACCTAAGACAAAAAATCTACGACTGCGTTCTCCTTTCCTGGACGGTCCTTAATGGTGATATCGAACTCCTGCAAAAGTAATAGCCAACGAGTCACTCTCCCATTCGTAATTGGTTTATAAGCTAGGTACCTAATGGAAGAATGATCAATATACATAAGTAATTGATAGCCAGTTATGTAATGTCTAAATTTATTTATGGCATATATGAATGCTAAGAATTCCTTTTCTATTACTGTATAATTTAATTCAGCAGGGGTGGGATTTTTGTTGATATAATAAATAGCGTAGGGATTTGTATCTTCTTCCTGACTGAGAACAACTCCTATCACTGTGTCCGATGCATATGACGAAATATGAAACGGTAGTTCCCAATTGGGACCATGCAATACTACTACAGTCGGTACTAATTTCTTTAAATATGTAAAAGCAGTGTCACACTTATCAGTCCATTTAAATTCAACATTTCCAGTTAAATCATACAGAGGCGTAGAAATTTTTGATTTTTTTTTTATGAACCTACGATAATATCTTGCATATCCAAGGAAACTATGTACCTTCTTCTAAGTACAGGGTGTGAAATAATTATTTGACAAAGTGGGTTGAAATAAAAGAAGTAAAAGCAAAAAAATAATATAATGTGGCAAATTTTCTAATGGAAAACATGTTTTATAGTTTACATTGCAAAGGGAAATGGTCACTGATCAAGGACCTCAATTTAATTCAAATCAGATTGAGGAAATCATGGAGAAACATCATATAAGATGAAAAACATCCACTGCCTATCATCCTCAAGAAAATGGGTAGGCATAGGTCACAGACAAAGCTTTGGATAACATCTTGAATAAATTTTCAGCAAAAAAAAAATGGATTAGGGAAAACCACCACTAGGTTAACTCCCTTTAAGTTGGTTTATGGAAAGAAGGCATTGTTTTCCATTGAGTCTGATAATAACACCCTAAAAATGACAACATAATTGGACCTATACATCACCAATGCTAAAAATTAGAGGTTGCAATAGCTCAATTCCCCTGATTAACTTAGGTTGCAGGACCTCATGCATATTGATGTGGTCCAATTGAAAAGGAATATTTGGCATGACAAAAATATTATATAGAGGGCCTTCCAAGATGGGGATTTGGCCCTATTATATGACTCAATATTTAAGGAATTCAAGAGAAAGTTGATGACAATATTTTTAGGTCCTTACGTGGTGGAAAAATTCCACATGGATGAATTTCTCCAAATTAGAAAAAATGATGGAGTTGAATTCCACTTTTAGTCAACAATTAGTGATTGAAACTCTACAAGAAACCTTTTCAAAAGAAGATTTTACCACCTCAATAAGGAAGGATATTCTTGAGAATTATGTAGGGCTAGGTTTAATTCAATTCTCTACTTTGATAATTACATGTGAGCTTACTCTTCTTACTTATTTCTTCTTTTTGTTAGCTTATTAGATATTTCATCAAGTCAATTGTCAAAACACAAGAGACACAAATTTAGGCTATTCAAGCCAGGGCCAAAACCTCTCCCTCTTGGAGAGGAAAACCTACAAGAAATTATTCTTATAGACTTTCAATTGACAAGTACCATGACAATGACCTATACCCTTGATCTTTGTATGCCTGCAAGACCTTATGATTGCTTCTTCCTTGACTCCTTAGGATGATCCTTCTTTTCTTCACCATCCTACATCATCCTTCACTAGGATGGGAGAGCTCGGTCTATAACTATCTTATTCCTTCTTTCTACACTATTATGCACTAGTTATTTATAGAAACTCGGTCTCTATTAAAAAAACCTCACCTTCCTTATTTTTCCTAGTGACTTCTCCCTTCGGCCTCCTTTCAGCACCTTATTCCACTTAATGATAGCCCCAAACTTAGATCCACAATTACAGTGTAGACGTGACCGATAACCACAATGATATCCAAAATTGTTTCTTGCTGATCTGCATCACACCAAAATCCTATCTTTGCACTTATTTATAGTCCTGAACCTTTGCATTTATTCCACGGATCCTCATTTTAATTTTCTGCAATCCAATCTGAAAAATATAGACTGATATGAATTTTGTTCATCTATTTTCTGTTCAGTACATTTGGGTATAAATAGTTGTCTAAACCTATAAATAAGTTGGCCTTACCAGTGAAAGGGTGTTATGGTTAATAAGCCAACATTTTCATTGTTTATAGGATGACTATGAGAGGCATATGAGCCAAATCGTAGAGAGAGTATTGTAGGTTGTCTTGAAGAGTATTCACATTAAGTATTTCACCATTCTTTGACAAGGTTTTTGATGCACACTTCATTTACTTGACTCTTCATATACATGACTCTTAATTAATACATTTTTGACAAGATGAAAAATACATTAAATGCATTAAGAAGAAGTCTTTTTACCTATAATAAAAACCTTGGTCATGAAGCCTATGGAGAAAGCATAACAAAAATGCATTTTATTATCTTCATCTTCTTCATTACATAAATACATAGATAGTCAATATGAATACCAAAACTAGTTATAATTTCCAATAGAGATGAATGTAATTAGGGGTCTCACAACTCTGAGTTCATCCAAATTTGATCATCATAAGAATTAAAAAAAAAAAAAAACAATAAGCCTAGGTGAAAACCTCCTTTTATGAACTTGAGGGAAAATCTAGGACTAAAAACAGGGATGAGGAAGTCCAAGAGTAAAAAAATAAGAGAATGAAAATATCCCGATGTGAAAGCCTCCTTTAAGGCACCTCAAGTAGTCGTGTAGGTTTAAAATATATTTTCAGGAAGTCTGGAGGTATCTCAAGAAAAGAAATAAAATAAGTGAAAAAAGAAGAAATGAAAATAAAAAATAACAAGGAAAAGCAAGGGATCCCATATATGGTTGTGGTTAAAATGTTTTTTTTTGGGTTACAACCATGACCTAAGAGGAAAATAGTTAAGAAGATAGCTTCCAAACTCCACTTTCCACCCACCAAGACGACTCTCTACATTTTCTCCATCATTTCATCAAGCTCCTCAAGTCCCTCCATCACCATGTCACCTATCTCAGTCATTTCTTCTTTAGTCCTGAAGTGCTACAAGATTGTCCAGATTTTCTATAGGATTGTGATCAACAGAGAAAAAGGGTTCAAATCTTATGTTTTTCATAGAGCAACAAGAGGATGGATCCACCCATGGTCCACCACACCCTCATCATCCATTGTCCACACCATTGAGCCTCTCTTCCACCCCAATATCCACATATGTCCACAAAAACTTCCTATTTTCACCCCTTCTTCCATAATTTCCACCACAACAAAGCCTTCTGAACATTTTACCTAGATTAAAAATGATTTCTTAGTGTTTATGGAGACATTGTCTAAGGGATATTGTGATCATAGAGCTGTATGTGTGACTATTATAGGAATAAACACAATCTTTTAATATTCTGCAAAAACCCTACAAGACAATAGTTGGAAGCACCAAAATGAAAAATCAACCATCATGAATATATCAGACAGTCAGTTACTTGATTTTGGATAGCCACAAGACCTCTACAAGGATGCTACAGGATCATCGTTCATCTTCAACAACAACATTTCATCGTACTCCTACAAAACCTATGTCAACAAGATTCAATTAGTCAACCAAATATCAAGAAAAGCATACAAAACAATTCTCTCAAATCAGAGCCAATGTAAGGAGCAAGAAGCATGGGAAGGTGACACATCAACAAGCCAGTAGATCAACAACTTTTATTCAGAAAAACATGGTTACATGAAGCATTTAGAACATCAATAAATACTATCAGGTAGGCACAAGTATGAAAGTCCTCACCGCTTCCTTTAAGAACATAATTTTTCAAAAATGTTGAGAATGCACGAGGAAAAATGTTTTTTTAGGTTGAAGGTGGCCATTAGTCTCGACCACCCTTGAAAATTTGAGTAAAGTTAAGTCCCTCTCTCATTCAACATGGAGAAAACAACAAAAAATAAAAAATGATGATTTGAAGGAGTATGGAAACAAAACTATGAGGAATTTACGAAGGTGGTAGGTGGGGGCCAAATACCACAACATGATAAGCCCACTACCAACCCACAAAAGGAATAAAGAGTGGGCCCAAGACTCACTTTCACCATGAATTTTCATTCCAAAAACAGTAATAGAGGCCCATTGCATAATAGAGAGTCAAGCTAGCCACCACCATGAGTCCCATAGGCTACCATAGAGAAGCTATAGGGTCGAGCACTAGCTACTATAGGGTCCGGGTTCAATGCTATAAGAAACAAGACATGTGCTATAGGATTGTGACCAATTACTACACGATTGGAATTTGGCCTGAGAGGTGTAAAAGGGTTTTATTTTATGCAATTTTCCCTCCAAAACCACAAATCCATGAATAAGTCTCCAAGGGAAGGGTAAGTAGTGAATTTTCCTCACCTTCCATGCATAAAACATTGGTGAAATTGATCAAATTTTGTCTATCGATGCATCCTATAGAAAACCCCTCTAAGTTAAAAAAAATCAAACACTGATTTTTCTTCTGTGAGAGCATGCTAGTAGAAGGGTAAAATTGTTTTAAAGTTGGTATATAACTTTAGAAGAACCTTTGATCAACAAAAGAACACTATTCTTCCAACCTCTTCTCTGAAACCCTAAATTGCCTAGAAAATTATAATTGACAAATAATTCACCCATGTTTTCGAACGTCTCGAATATAATATACTGTAATGCCTTCATTTTATCGCCAAGCCTATGTAGCCTTTCCTTGTTCAATTGTAGCCATAATATATCTCTCACATTGAATGATTTATCTTTTCTATGCGAATCAATATTCTTAGCATTATATTTCTCTTATGACTTGTACGATGTATCTTGTACCTGTATATCTATCTACCTTATATTCTCTATAAACTTTTCATCCCTCAAGGCATCTCATGTAAGATCTTCCCTCATTCCCCCTTCTTTCCCATATGGATCATCCAAATCTTAAGGCATAAAATATTCAAAATAAGTTTCAAATGGGGACTTTTGAGTAGAAGTGTGTACTTCTCTACCACAATAATGTTGTATGTATACCATATTTCCATCTTAGGTATTTGGATACTTCTGGGTATATCCCCTCGAAAGATGCACCAAATTCCCTTTAACTAATTTTTCCTTCCCATTTGTCTGTGGATGGAATGATGCAGATCTCTTCAAATTTCTGTCCATATTCTACCATAATGTAGTCCAGAATGCACTCATAAATCTTGTGTCCTTGTCTGAAATGATGCTCCTTGGTATCCAAAAAAGAAGCTAGACCTATCCAAAGAATAGGTTTGTTCCTTATTTTCCATTAATGGTATTTTTATAAGGCATCAAAACATACATCTTATTGAACCTATCAAATATCACGAGTAGTTAGTCATGTCCCTTCCTCATTTTTAGTAAACCTCCAATAAATTCCATGGAAATTCTCTCACAAGGACAAGTGGGTACTGGTAAGTGATGATATATACCTTGTTTCTTATGGCTAGGTTTCCTAGTACAACAAATAATTCATCCTCTTATAAACCTAAATATGTATCCTTGCATTTTGGGCCAATACAAATATTTATGCAAGTTAGCGACAATCTTCCCTAAACCAAAGTGGCATACAACCTTAGTGGTGTGAGCCTCTCTAATCAGCTACAATCACTCACCTTTAGGAACACATAGCTTCTCCAAATTGTAGAGTAAGAAAATGGTGTTGTCTCCATCATGCACATAAATTTAACTCTGCACCTACGAAAACACCTCCTTGAATTTATCATCCTATGAATATGCCTCTATGTATGCATCATGGGTTAATGGCTCCATCTGCATAAGAGTCCCCAAGGTTTTGATATTTTAAGTGGGTGTTCTTCAAAGAACATTTGCAAATGTTCTTGTGTTTAATTTCTTGTACTTGATCACCAAATGGAACTTTTGTAGAAAACCCATGCACTAGTAATTCCTCTTCTACGGTATCTTACTCTAGGCCTGTGAGTAATATTGTAGTGGTTCGTGATCTATGATGATTATTGTTTTATTTCCCATAAAATCATGCTTCCACTTCTTCACATATTTCTTTGGGGAATAAAGCTCCCTGTTGTAGGTATGCTAGTTAGGAGCTTCCCCATGAAATTCTTTAGCATGGTAGCATACATGCCTTCCTCCCCACATTGAGACTAGTCCCATAGCATACCCACTCATATTTTTCTTCACTTGAAGGGTTTCTAAAATTTTGGTAATTCCAAAACTAGTACATCATTTTTCTTATCCTTTAGCTCCTTAAATGCTCTCTGCTGACACTTACCCCATTGGAAGCTCTTACCACTTGCTTTTATGGTGTGGAATGGTGTTGCTACTACTCAAAACAAGGTTATGAATTTCCTCGAGTGTTGTGATACTCCAATGAAAATCCTGACCTCAAAAACATTAGTAAGAACCAACCATTAGATGATGACCTCCATCTTGGTAGGATCTACATTTAACGCTCCTCCACCTATCACATAACCTATATACACAAAATAATGTTGTTCAAACTCACAGTTCTTAATATTTTCTAGTAATTGGTGCTTCTTTAATATCTCCAATAGGTGTCTCATATGGGAGATGTGCGCATTACAGATAACACTATATACTAGTATATCATGTAGATAGAAAATAATAAGTAAATCTATAAAATGGTGCAATAGATAAATCATTAATGTCATAAATTTAGTCGGTGCATTGCATAGTTCAAATTTCATGACTTACCACTCATACAAACCTTGCATAGTTTTCAAGGTAGTCTTCCACGCATATTCTTCTTTAGCTCAAACCTGGTGATATGAAAACTTTAAGTCTACCTCGGCGAAGTATTTTTCTTACTGCAACTAATCCAGAAAATCATCTACCCTAGGCAGTGGGTACCCATTCTTAAATTTGATCTTCTTCAATTCCATATAATCTATACACATCCACCAAGTTTGATCATTATTTGGAACAATGATAATGGGTGACCCACATGGTGATTTTAACACCCCACCCCACATTTACCCACTTTCACAGGCTCTCAAGGGTAAACATGGGTTGAGAGTTACTATGACATGACCCATCAACCAAGTTTCAGTTATGGAAGAATTTTCTATTACCTTTACACTTATTGTAACCTCGAAGAACACTTGATCACCCAGATGTTAAACAACATCCACTGATCATCGTTTCTTGGACTGGAACTACATTTTTGAATAATTTCTCAGCCCAGTCATACACATGCCAAGCCTTCCATGCATTCAGAAGGCTCTAGTCACACGCATAAGGTTCCTTCCATGCAGTTACAACTGGAATCCCCATTTCTGTGTGTGCGGTCGTCGATTAAGTGCAACAATTATAGGGCTAGCCTACAGGGCATTGCCTAGAACTTCTCAAAACTTTCTAGAATCAATTCTAAGATGAACGAAAGTATTCATAACCTATGCTTAAGCTAAAATATTTCCTAAACATTCCAAACAAATGTTAAACATTTCGACAAAAATATGGTAAAAATAGTAGCTATAGGCCATGAATGCATATATTATCGTGGTCTCACTCATTTCACTGGAGACTCATCAAGACGACTCACTGTGCTCTAAAGCTAGTTGCATCAATAAATTGTTAGCTCATGCATTCATATAACCATTCAATTACTTATTGAATCATGAAATAGATCCATAAGAAGATCACATCATTTAACCATGCCTATAACTAACATTTAACTAGAATGAAGCAATGACAAACCAGTAATAAAATCAACATAATAAGAAATATGTAAAAACCCTAGTAAAAAATCCATGTAAAAAAATATAAGACTAATGTCATGGGACACATATTCCAAGATGAATGACAAGAAAGGACATCCTAGTGGGTGTTCATTTCGGTTTATTATGGATAAGGAAATTAGAAAAGTCAATGACAAATGCTTTGGAAAGGAAAAGAGACATTATTGGCTTTTCATTTCTGAAAATAAAGGAAAATAGAAGAAAATTTAGGTGAAAGGTCATAGGTTAAATGTGAGGAGGAAATTCAAGAAAAATAATGGAAAATGAAGAAATTAGAAGCCTCGTTGATAAAAAGGCTTCTGAGGAACAACGGGAAAAAATTTTCTCAGACTTTCGTCAGTTTTGTTTTGGAGCTTTCATTATATTCTCTCTCTCTCATACTCTTGGACACTTAGAGTTTTCTTGGAGCACTCTTGGAGGAGTGTGGCATACTTGGGATTTGGAGCAAGAATACAAGGTAACATTAGGAAAGCACAAGAGTACAATAGGATTAACAACTACAATGGATTTTTCTTGCAAGTAACGAGTTGCATGTATGATTTCCTTAATAGTTTTGGAATGCATTGAATATGCACGTGGTTATTTGGTTATGATATCTCATTGGCATGCAGGATTGCTTGTATTGATAATGGTTTTGCCTAGCCTTTCCATTTACTAGATAGTGATGTAGGGGCATTAGAGTCTAGCCAGCAATGTGAAAGCTTGTTCACATGCTGTGGCTAGCTGAGTTAAAATTCAGTCACTAATGGGTGAAAGTCAATGTTTAATGAGAGGATTGAACTCCTCAAACAATTTAATATTATTATTTTTGTAATAAATTAGGAGATTATTTAGAGATAAGTGGTTTGAATAGGTGTGAGCTTGTTGACCATATCTAGGCTACAGTTGATAGATTTTAGAAAGATATTTGGGCAAGTAGGATTTTGTATCAATTTAGGATATTTGATCCTAAATTGAGGAGGCATTTGTTTGTAATAAAACTATAAATTAGAATCTTTGTAATGGAGAAAAGTGGAGTTGGCCGTGAGGAATTATTGCGAGGATTGGAATTAATAAAGATTGCAAAGTTCTAAATTATTGTTTCATACTGGCAATCCCCGGAGATCTCTATCTTCGAAATTTTATTGGTTTTGACATTTTTGTATAAAATATTGAGGTTAATCGAACTTCTGTGGTCGCTATGAGAAGAGAAGTGTTCGATTCCTTTCATAATTCTTGATTTATATGGTTCAATCTTGAATTAATTGCAACGCAGTGCTTGTATGAATTCTTGTGTTCATCAATTGTTTATTATTACAAGTCATATAAGTTTGAGTAATACGCTCTTATTTGGTGAAGAAATTCTATTTATATCAGATATCAATTCTGATATTGAATAGAGTTTTTATAAAGGGTTATTGGGGTTCGATTTGCAAAAATCGACACTGATTCTAGTTTTAAAATTGCCAAACAAGAACTGATGATGTATGACGGACGCACTGAGTTAAATGTTTTATTTTTGAAAGTATATTGAAACATCTGTTTGCTGGAATGATACTATTGAATCATAGTCTTAACGCAGAGAAAGACAATTTTTCTTTAAAGGTCGGAATTCAGAGTCAAATCTTAGTTTTGAAAAAAAAGTAACTTTGAATCATGGCAGCCTATAGCAATGCAGATCTGGAGGTTAACGTTGTTGTTTGAATTATGCCGTGGATTAATTCTAGCTCCAATTAAATTGAAATCGATCCAAATCTTTGATGCAGAAGAACCCATGCTAGAAGAGAGCGATGAATTTCTGGTTTGAATCAAACTAAAATTCTGTGAAATTCGACTTCAAAGTAATCAGAAATTTAAGACTTGAAGAAGTAGTTTGAACCAATAATACAGCCAACATCGCATAGCTCTGGCATATTAAAGTTCAGCTCTTCAGGAATTACGATTTCTATCAGATCAGTGTTGTGACAGATCTAAGGGTAAACGCATTGAAAGTTATAGGTATGAACCAGAGTTCCTTTGAAGTTGGAATTTGTTTATTAAATTTGAAAGCAGTTTGTTAAATAATGAATGCATGGGTCCATATGAATGTAACACAAAACTCTACTCTTAGAGTTAAATTGTGCTATAATTTGAGTAGTTAAAGTTAGCCAAATACTTCACAAGTATTTTAATACTATGATTGAAGTGTACACTCTATTCATATGCCAAGGATTTGGAGTTGGGTTTTAAAATTAAATCCAAGAATTTATAAACTTTTGAAGGGAGTTGATATTGTCTAAGTGACCTTTTTAAACTTATTATGATTTCATTAATCAACTTTTTCAAATTTAATGAATGAAAATGAGAATGAAGAATTGAATCTGACTCCTCCGGAGTTAGAAACCATTGTGAGTAAATTTGAAATTGAGAAGAATTGAATTGGAAGTCCGAATTGGTAGAGGTGTTGTTGGTAGAAGAAGAGGTAGGCCAGTTGCTAATGCAGAAGTACTGGAGACTATGCAGCAAATACAAGCCATATTGGAAGCAATTGAAGTAGGACAACCAAGGGATCCTGAAGATGTCAGTGAACCTAAAGCTGAAGAAGAAGAAGGAGGAGATGTTGAGCTTACTCTTGAGATGAGATTCTTTAAGACGGTTTTAGGATCTACATCCAAGCCTAGACTTGAAGTATCAGCTTTTGCAAGAGGATTGAATCCAAAAGAGTTGATAGACTGGATCAATGAGATGAATAAATGCTTTGGTTATGAAGATATGGCTGAAGACAAGAGAGTCAAATTTGCAGTCACAAGATTAAAGGGACATGGAGCACTTTGGTGGGATGGAGTGCAAGTAGAGAGAAGGAGAGTTGGCAAACAACCAATCAAAAGTTGGAGTAGAATGGTGGCAAAACTTAAAGGTAAATTCTTGCCTAGTGATTATCATCTTACATTATTTAGACAAATGCAGAATCTTAGACAAAGACTAATGACTGTGAAAGAGTACACAGAAGAATTCTACAGAGTGAACAAAAGAGATGGACAGATCCAGGACACAACAGAGAATATTTCCAGGTATGTGAATGGTCTCAGATTGGAGATCCAAGATGAAATCAATGTTTTTTCTCCTAAGTCAATTGAAAAGGCTTATCAAATGGCCTTGAAAGATGAAGAGAAACTGCTGAGAAAGCAGTCTGCCAAAGGAAGAGGTACTTTCCGAGGAAAGAGAAGTCAAGGTGGTAGAGGGAGATCTATAGCACCAAAGGATGGAGCTAGCAGCAGCTCACCTCAGCATGCACACACAGATGGTGATGCAATTGGCAGAAGAAATTCCCACAGAGGAAGAGGAGGCAGAAGCAGAGGAAGAGAAGTAAGATGTTACCGATGTAAAAAATTGGGACATAGAGCCTTTGAGTGCCCAAAGAAAGAAAATGTGGGTAGAAGTCAGAGAAATGCAATTGTTGCTCAAACTGAAGAAGTAGCAAAGTTTCCTAAAGCAGAGAGAGAGATTGTGCCAGAGAAGGGAGAATCTTTGGTTGTTAATAAATTTTTGCTGAAGCAAACAAATGAAGTTGCTGAACCAGCACAGAGGAAACTTTGTTCAGGAGTGTATGCAAAGTTCAAAGGAAATGCTGTCAATTAGTCATTGATAGTGGCAGCACAGAAAATCTGGTTTCTACAGAGGTGATAGAAAAGTTGAAGTTGAAAATAAGGGAACATCCAACACCCTCCAAGGTGTCATGGCTTCAGAAGGGTCATCAGCTGATTGTGAAAGAATAGTGTGAGATAGAGTTGCAGATGGGCAGCTACAAAGATAAGGTAATGTGTGATGTGATTCCTATGGATGTGTGTCATATACTGCTGGGTAGACCTTGGCAGTATGACAGAGGAGCAGTACATTATGGTAAGCGAAATGCTTACAAATTCTTCAAGGATGGTATGTATCAAACATTGTTGCCAATGGAAGAAGGAGAAACATCAAGAAAAAAGTCTGATCCAAAGGCTTTATTGCTGACTCGGAAAGAATACTTGCAACAGATTGAAGAAGAAGAGGTAAATTTTTCTTTAGTTTGCAAGCCTAAAGTAGTACTTACTTCTACAAAAATTTCTGATTTGCCAATTGAAATTCAAGAAATGTTGGACAATTGTTGTGATATAATTGTGGATGATTTTCCTAATGAGTTACCACCTGTAAGAAAAATCAGCCATTAGATAGATTTGATTCTAGGATCAAATCTGCCAAACAAAGCAGCTTACAGAATGACTCCAGCAGAAAATGAAGAAATCAGAAAGTAAGTGCAGGAATTGGTTGACAAAGGTTTGGTTCGAGAAAGTTTGAGTCCTTGTGCAGTACCTACAGTGCTGAGCCTGAAGAAAGATGGAGGCTGGAGAATTTGCAGTGATTCAAGAGGAATCAACAAGATAACAATCAGGTATAGATTTCCTTTGCCCAGAATTGAAGATTTAATGGACTATTTGAGTGGAGCGAGATATTTTTCAAAACTTGATTTGAAAAGTGGTTATCATCAGATTAGGATAAGAGAAGGTGATGAATGGAAAACAACCTTTAAGACAAAAGAGGGATTGTATGAGTGGATGGTAATGCCTTTTGGCTTATCAAATTCACCCAGTACTTTTATGAGGCTCATGAATGAAGTGTTAAGAGATTTTATTGGTAAATTTGCAATAGTATATCTGGATGACATACTAATTTACAGCAAAACAAAAGAAGAACATTTAAGGCATCTTAACTATGTCTTGAAGAAATTACATCAAGAGAAGTTACTGATAAATCTGAAGAAGTGTTCATTCATGAAGGAAAAGCTGGTGTATCTGGGTTTTGTTGTTTTTTCTGAAGGATTAAATATGGATCTAGAAAAGGTCAGAGCAATTGTGGAGTGGCCTTCACCAAAAAGTGTCTTTGAGTTAAGAATTTTCCATGGAATTGCTAGTTTTTATAGAAAATTCATAAGGAATTTGAGCAAGATTAATGCACCTATCATTGAAACTATAAAGAAATACAAACAGCCATTCAAGTGGACTGCTGAAGCTGAAAATAATTTTCAGTTTTTAAAACAGAAAATAACAGAGAAACCTGTATTAGTGTTGCCTGATTTTACTAAAACATTTCAAGTAAAGTGTGATGCCAGTGGAGAAGCTATTGGAGCTGTCTTAAGTCAAGAAGATAGGCCTGTAGCATATTTCAGTGAGAAGTTGAATGACACAAGGATAAAATACTCTTCTTATGACAAAGAGTTTTATGCAATAGTACAATCATTGAAGAAGTGGAGAAATTATTTAATGTCTAAAGAATTTGTACTATATTCAGATAATCATGCTTTACAATACATTATGCAGCAGCCTAAGTTAAATAAAAAACATGCTAAATGGGTTGAATATCTTCAAAGTTTCAACTTTGTTTTAAAGCACATAAGTGGCCACACAAACAAGGTAGTTGATGCCTTGAGTAGGAAGAACATTCTTGTCCAAGAAATTCAAATTGAAGTGGTAGGTTTTGATTTTCTTAAGGAACTATATAAAACAGATTTGGATTTCAAGGAGGCATTTGAGGCATGTTTGAATCCTGTTTTGATAGATAGAAGTCAGTGGTTGGATTATTTCTTGCAAGAGGGTTTATTATTCAGAAGAAATCAATTATGTATACCAAATTGTTCCATGAGACAAAATCTCATCAGAGAGAAGCATAGTGGTGGACTTGCTAGACATTTTGGTATTGATAAAACTTATGAGCAGCTGAGTCATTTTTATTATTGGCAAAAAATGAGATCTGAAGTGGAAAAGTATGTGAAGAATTGTAAAATTTGTCAGTATGCTAAGGGAAGAATCCAAAATGCAGGTTTGTATATTCCATTGCCTATTCTAGACAGACCTTGGGATATGGTAAGTATGGATTTTTTTTTAGGACTGCCTAAGACACAGAGAGAAAATGATACAATTTTTGTTGTTGTTGACAGATTTTCAAAGATGGCACATTTTATTCCATGTTATAAAACCAGTGATTCTACTCATGTTTCTAATTTGTTTTTCAAAGAAATTGTTTATTACATGGGTTTCCTAAAAGCATTGTTTCTGATAGAGATACCAGGTTTGTTGGTCATTTTTGGAGGACATTGTGGAAGAAGCTCGGTACTAATCTGAGTTTCAGCTCAGCTTATCATCCTCAGACTAATGGGCGGACTGAGGTAGTAAACAGAAGTTTAGGT
Organism: Pinus albicaulis; assembly: GCA_034641835.2. Taxonomy (NCBI): domain Eukaryota; kingdom Viridiplantae; phylum Streptophyta; class Pinopsida; order Pinales; family Pinaceae; genus Pinus; species Pinus albicaulis. The sequence continues at coordinate 165,399,610 of CM076578.1, read as the reverse complement.
AATCTTTTGAGAAGTCTTGCAGGAGAACATCCTAAGCAGTGGGATCATATCTTACCACAGGCAGAATATGCATACAATGATTCACCAAACAGAAGTACAGGACAGAGTCCATTCCATATTGTTTATGGGATGCACCCAAGAGGAGTTTCTGAATTGAGAAATTTGGGAAAAGCAGAATTGAGAAGTGCTGAAGGTGAAGAATTTGCTTCAGAGATTCAAGCAATTCACAAGAAAGTAAAGCAATAGCTACAAGATAGCAGTATCAAGTACAAAGGCAGAGAAGATTTGAGCAAAAGAGAAGTTCAATTTGAAGTTGGTGATTTAGTTTTGGCTCATTTGAGGAAAGACAGATTTCCAAAAAGAGAGTATAAAAAATTGAAGTTTAAAAAGATAGGACCATGCAAAATCCTAAGAAAATTTTCTGCTATTGCCTATGAAAGACCAGAAGACAAAGAGCAGATTGATTGGGTAAAACAGTTACCTACAGTGCAACCATTATAGCCAGAGATGATCTTGGACAAAAAGGTGTTTAAGAGAACCAGAGGACAAGAGTATTTCCAGTATTTGATTAAATGGAAGAATCAGCCGATTGAAGATGCTACATGGATAATAGAAGCTATGTTACAGAAACTGGGCAGTTCTGTGAAGGAGCTCATGGACAGGAGCCCATGAAGAATTTTGTCCTCGGGAGTCTGATGCAGGCACATTAGAGTCTAGCCAGCAATGTGAAAGCTTGTTCACATGTTGTGGCTAGTTGAGTTAAAATTCATTCACTAATGGGTGAAAGTCAATGTTTAATGAGAGGATTGAATTCCTCAAACAATTTAATATTATTATTTTTGTAATAAATTAGGAGAGTATTTAGAGATAAGTGGTTTGAATAGGTGTGAGCTTGTTGAGCATATCTAGGTTGCAGTTGATAGATTTTAGGAAGATATTTGGACAAGTAGGATTTTGTCTCAATTTAGGATATTTGATCCTAAATTGAGGAGGTCTTTGTTTGTAATAAAACTATAAATTAGAATCTTTGTAATGGAGAAAAGTGGAGTTGGCTGTGAGGAATTATTGTGAGGATTGGAATTAATAAAGATTGCAAAGTTTTGAATTATTGTTTCATACTGGAAATCCCCAGAGATCTTTATCTTCGAAATTTTATTGGTTTTGACATTTCTGTATAAAAGATTGAGGTTAATCGAACTTCTGTGGTCGCTATTAGAAGAGAAGAGTTCAATTCCTTTCAGAATTCTTGATTTATATGGTTCAGTATTGAATTAATTACAACGTAGTGCCTGTATGAATTCTTGTGTTTATCAATTGTTTATTATTACAAGTCATATCAGTTTGAGTAATACGCTCTTATTTGGTGAAGAAATTCTATTTATATCAGATATCAATTCTGATATTGAATAGAGTTTGTATAAAGGGTTATTGGGGTTCGATTTGCAAAAATTGACACTGATTCTGGTTTTAAAATTTCCAAACAAGAAATGATGATGTATGAAGGACGCACTGAGTTAACTTTTTGATTTTTGAAAGTATATTGAAACATCTATTTGTTGGAATGATACTATTGAATCATAGTCTTAACGCAGAGAAATACAATTTTTCTTTAAAGGTCGAAACTCAGAGTCAAATCTCAGTTTTGAAAAAAAAGTAACTTTGAATCATGGCAGCCTCTAGCAACACAAATCTGGAGGTTAACGCTGTTGTTTGAATTATGTCATGGAGTAATTCTGGCTCCAATTAAATTGAAATCGATCCAAAGCTTTGATGCAGAAGAACCCGTGCTAGAAAAGAGCGATGAATTTCTGGTTTGAATCAAACTAAAAGTCTATGAAATTCGACTTCAAAGCAATCAGAAATTTAAGTCTCGAAGACGCAGTTTGAAGGAATAATATAGCCAACATCGCATAGCTCTGGCATATTAAAGTTCGGCTCTTCAGGAATTGCTATTTCTATCAGATCAGTGTTGTGATAGATCTGAGGGTAAACGCATTGAAAGTTACAGGTATGAACCGACGTTCCTTTGAAGTTGGAATTTGTTTATTAAATTTGAAAGCAGTTTTTTAAACAATGAATGCATGGGTCCATATGAATGTAACACAGAACTCTAATCTTAGATTTAAATTGTGATGTAATTTGAGTAGTTAAAGTGAGCCAAATACTTCACAAGTATTTTAATACTATGATTGAAGTGTACACTCTATTCATATGCCAAGGATTTGGAGTTGGGTTTTAAAATTAAATCCAAGAATTTATAAACTTTTGAAGGGAGCTAATATTGTCTAAGTGACCATTTTAAACTTATTATGATTTCATTAATCAAATTTTTAAAATTTTATGAGTGAAAATGAGAACGAAGAATTGAATCTGACTCCTCTGGAGTTAGAAACCATTGTGAGTAAATTTGAAAGGCTCTCCTTAACGCCGACACCATTACCGCCATCAGATAGCCATGGTGTTGTGGGTTTGAGTTATGTTTTCTAGCTGGCTTTCATGTGCCTTTGGCTGTGGGTTGAGTTATTAGTTCCTTGAAGCCTTGGTAGGAAAAATTCTCTAGAAGCTCTGTAACAACTTGGGTTAAGTTACTAGTCCTGGAAGTATTGGTTGGAAAAATGATTTGGAATCCCTTGGTTGGTTGAGTTACTAGTCCTAGAAGCCTTAGTTGGAAAAAAAAAACTGGAAGCCCAAGGACAACTGTGATTTGAGTTACTATTCCTAGAATCCTTGGTTGGAACAAATTCTTCATAGCCCTCAAGAGCTTGGGTAGAGACCAATATGGTGATGGTTAGTGATGTTCTACCATGAGTCAGAATAATTGGTTGAGGTTTGAGGTGTTTTTTCCTCTGGAAACCGTAGTTTTTTTTATTGATTTTTTTTATGAGATCCCAAATTCATACTTGGAATATGGCACAGGGGTGATTGGATGAAAGAAATATTTGGTTCATTCTATGCTATGGTGAGGTGTTCATGGAAGTCCCATAATTGGTTGGCCTATGATATAATCAATAAGAGTTATTTATCCTTGGTATTTTAGGGGTAAATATACTTTTTTATATGTGGTTTATATGGTTGTTATATCCTTGATATTTTTGTTGGTTATATGTTGGTTATGAATGAGTTTTATGACAGTGAGAATGCATGGCTCTCATCGTGTTTTGATCAATCACTGGATGAGCAATTAATATATGGTTTAATGAATGGTAATTCAGTTATTGTGATGAGGCATCAATTATTCTTAGTGATTCTCATATAAGTGTGACACCCCTATGCTCAAATTTGTTGTTTTAACCTATAGAATGCATATTTGTGACATGTTTGACGAAATTTTTGCCATGGCTAGTAGGGGTCTAGTCAAGTCCTTGTTCAAATATTTTCATTTGTATCATTTTTCAATGTTACTTCTCATTTCTGGAAGTTTCATGGAGTTATGGGAAGTGGTCTGAGTCATGGCCCTAAAAAGTGACACAAAATCTAGAGTCGTTGGTACAAAACTACATAGAAAAGTCCCTAGTCACAGGAATGCCTTATTGTGGGAGAGACTGGAGGGTCCCAATCGCATGCATGCCCATGTCATGGGAGTTACTAAGGCTTTAATGGAGTAAAATTTCAGGTTGTACCAGGGGCTTGTCACCTATGTTAGCCTCCACAATGTCCCAAGGCTGATGAATGGATGCCGACAAAGGTAACCTCAAATCGAGCTTTCAGTTTTTTAGCTAGACCTACAAAACCAGAGAGGGCTCTCTCTATGAGATCACAACTAACCTATTTGACTGGATGAGGAGTATATTTTCTGCTAGTTAGGTCAGCTCTAGGGTTTCAAAAATTAATGGTTTTAATGTTGGATCAGGGATGAAAACTAGGTAGGTAGGTCAAATGTATCAAAGGGTTACAACTGCAAATATATAGAGGAGCAAGGTAGAAATTATTAAGTGATGGAATTAGGTTTTTTTTGGGTCTAGTGTAGGGTTTGAAAAAGAGGAGAGGATATTAATGATAATTCATCATGAATTCATTAAAACTGAAGGAAATAAACATGAAATTATATTCCCAAACAAAACACAGCTTATGAAGAATTATGCTTATCAAAATTTTAGGAAGATCACCGAGGAAAGAAAGGCATGGAAAGAGAACATATATATCATTTATAAAATACTAAAATAGAGAAAAGGAAATAAACATGAAATGATATTCCCAAACAAAATACAGCTTATGAAGAATTATGCTTATCAAAATTTTAGGAAGATCATTGAGGAAAGAAAGGCATGGAAAGAGAACATATATATTATTTATAAAAGACTATAATAGAGAAAATACAACATTAAAAACTCACTACACATGAATTCCTAGATAATAGTTGCAATGGTTCCTCTGAATTTCTAAATAAAAGATGAAGAAAAAGCTACAATGGTCTCAAACCTTTGATGTCCAGCCATGAAAATGAATAAGAAATGCATACATATAGACAAAAAACATTTCCCCTATCTCAGGGGTCAAATCCTTGAGTGAAGCAACTAATCACATGATTCTCTCACCTAAAACCTAAAGACTAGGGAGGTTAACAAGACACTACCCAAGTTAGAAAAACTGATACCTTTGACCAAAAATGACTTTACAAGCATGTATCTACCTCATGTTTAGTCTATCAAGCATATTTACACATGTTTACATCATCAAAACATCAAAAGTGACTAATTACATTAGTGGAGGTCAAATTTGGACAAATTCAACTCAGAAAATTTACATTCATGAAAAAACAGAGTGTGCGAGGAGAAATGCAATGAAATTTGAAAAAGTCACTTTTGGAGACCTTCCCGAGGTCAAAATCCTATTCTGAAATTCACTAGAGATATATCTTCCACTTGGATACAAAATAGTGTCCTCAAGAAGTAAAATTGACTGATTCTAGCCCCTCAAAACTTCATTTTTCCACAAGAACTCCAAAAACGCAGTGTGTTGTTGAAAAAGAGGGTAGAAAGGTGGTTTTGGAGTGGTCTTTGGGCCTTTTCACCTACCAGATCTTGCTGAAAATCTACGCCCAGGGGCTAGATGTGATGTACAAATCATAAGAAATCCAAAATGGTAAACTTTTTGTCATTTTGTGGCTCCCATCAATAGCACAGCGTGGGCCATGCTGTGTTGTTGACCCTATGACTGTGTCAAAAACAATCAAAAACTCCAAAAATTTCAAAAATTTCCAAAAAATCTCAAACTTTTCTCAAAATTTCACCAAACATGATCCATGATGAACTGAGATGGAATTCTAAGCTATTAGGGAAGCATCAACTAGCAAATACAACTTTCCTTTCTCCTCTTCCTGCATTAGGGTTCTTTAAGTTTTGCCTTCAATTTTATGATTTTTTCTTAAGACACTTGATTTTTCTTGTAGTAGTGCATGACCATGTATCTCTAAATTTTATTGTCATTTTGGCCCTCTTGGGGAGCTTTTCCAAATTTCCATTAACTCTATCTAGCCAATACTCCATGTCTTGTTCAATTTCTCTCAAAATGAGCTTATTCACTGTCATGTGTGTTTTTGGTGGAGATACTTCTCTTTGTTGTTGTAGTACTCTTTTTATGCCTCTAGCTCTAGGCCTCTTCCTTCTAACCTTTTCTTCATGTTCATCAAAATCATCAATGTCAACTACTACATTTCTCTTTAATTGATTCAGTTGCAGTGAGGGGAAGAAGTAGTTGTTGGTCGAAGGACCAAGAGTACATAGCAGAGCAAGGGAAGCAGAGATGGTAGAGGAAGTAGTGCAACCACTAGGAGAGGTGACACAGTGATCATGTGATCAAATTTTCACTCAAAAATAAAAGTTCTCAGAATGACATGAAACATGAATGATCATGAATTTTTTGTCATTCTGTATCCAACGACGTTCATTTCACCTTAATCTGACACATAGAGCTCAAGTTATAACCTACTGACTGTTTTCCAATATAGGGAAATTTGGTAAAAAAATTGTGTAGTCAGGGAGCCCAGTTAGTAGTCTGTACTACTGACGTGGCATGCTAACTGGGCAGGTCAATGGACAGGTTAAATGGCTGGTCAACGCATTCCACTGGAAAATTGAAGGCTACGAAGTGGCATTTTGTGGTTGGACCATCTTGGTGCAAGTGGGTAGGTTGTCAATGGTTCTGTTTGGGCCAATGAGGGGGAGGCACGTGGCTCAGCCTCGGGCCACCATGTGTCCCCCCCAAGGCAGTGTAAAATTATGGTGAAGGACTAGAGGGACTGTGCAAGGGTCGAACATGAGACCTACGCCCAACCAGCATGTTGCATTACCAACTCCCCTATGTTGTGTTGCTTACCCATATACAATTCTGAATTTATTTAAATTTTAAAAAATGCACTAATGGGGGAAGAGGGGGCTATCCCCCAAACGATATGATCACGACCTCAGACCACCAGTGGAGCATAGGAGCACTAGCCATAAGCACGTTTAATTACCCTTAATCTTGGATTAATTAACCTTAAACTTGATTATTAATGAAGTGCCATTTAACTATTAATCTTGGTTTAAATAATGGTAAGTGGGTTCAATTAATTTTAATCTAATTTTATTTTCCGACTCCAAAAAATCTAGCGGATTTGCTAAATTTAGCACTAGTTAGCCCAATTTGGGGCGAGTTATCTAATTTTGGGGAGGAAATTGTGGAGCGGAATTGGGGAAGTCATAACTCAACCAATTTTCGACCAAATGAGGAGAAAAAAGAGGCTAAGGTACCATTTTTGGGAATTCTAGACTCAATGAAACAGGTCCTAGAATCCATAGAGCACTCTAGATAGGTTTTTTTACAGGTTGAAGCCTAAGGGGTGTACTGATCAAGCAGGGTTTGGTAGCGGTTCCTAATGGTATTCAGTATGAAGAAGGCCTTGTAGGGGTTTTCCTAACGTTTAGAATTCATATGCAGCAGTTGTAACTAGCATGGTTCACTTCGTATTTAGCTTCTTTCATCATGAATTTGTCATTATATTCTTCAATGTTTAATTGAAGGATGCACATGATTTTTTTTTGACTCATTTCAGTAGAAGTATGTAATCTTTGTAGGATATGTTTTGAGTTTTTCTTGTTGTGAGAGTTATTTGTACGAGAACATTACCTTGTAGGGGTAATATCCACATTTTATTTGTAGAAAAATTTTATGTATTTCATTGATACTAAATTTATATAAGTGGTGTAGTCATGTTGACAGGCCTGGATATGTAGCCGAAGAGGGGTGAACTTCTTCAAAAAACCTTTTGTCTTGCTCTTCTTTATGCCTACATGGATTATGTGTGTTATGTTCATTATTTTCAATTGCATATGAATACTAATTCATGTTGAAGAGACGTTAAACAAACATGTTTTTGAAGACCCAATTTCATGCTTGCAAAGTGTCGACATTGTCCTAATTTTAATTTTATGTGATTCTGAGGAAAAGGAAAGAGAACACCTCCTCCAAATTCAGATATTTTAGTATCAGAGCTAAAATTGACCAAGTTTCAAGATGGGTAGCAAAAAGAGTCCCCAAGAGCTATAGGAGTGGAATTTGGCTCTTCAAATGGAGAACATAGGGTTGAGAAGGATGTTGGAAATTGCTGAAGAGGAGAAGAGGAACATGCGCTTTGTATTGCAGCAAGTGCTTAATGAGCAAGTTGCAGAAATTTTAATTCCTGCACCAACAAGATAAACCTCCAAGATGAAGCGCGTATCTGTTCATGGTTCAAATAGTGGATTTGGACCATATGTGGAAATAATGCATGTCAATTTTTCAAGCATCTTCAAGAAGCACATCATATGACAGTGGATAAAAGTGGGTGGCTAGAGTCATCTACACATTGGCCATCATCATCATCATCATCATAATCATCATTAGAGGTTGTGAAGATGAACGGAAAATATAAGGAGGCAATTGGAATTTCCAGTACCACTCCTTCCATATATGGGCATAAAAACACTTTTGCAGCATTCGAGCAACATACCAAAGGCATAGGTATGAAGGCTCTCTCCAATATGGTATATGATGGTGGAGGCCTCGGCATAAATGGCCAAGGAATTACCAATCCAATTTAGGTAGAGGAAAGACCAAAATATATGGTATTGGGATATGGTTGCAAAGAGTATGGAGAGTGCTCTAACTGGCTTGAGGCACATCAAGTATCTAAGAAAGAGATGTCACCACCTGGTGACAACCGTCGAAGATACAACTCCAAAGACAAGTATAACTCTCAAGAGTGTTTTTTAAGGCATGGTGATTTTGAATACTTATTAAATCAGAAGCCCTGTACGTTTTGTGATTCTTTTGACCATTGTGTGGTTGTGTGTGAGCAACGCATGATAATGGTTATACATGACTTGTGTGGCTGATGTACTAAAATATAAGTAGAGGATGATGATGGTGAGGGTGAGGATGATGGCTATCCATTGCATCAATTTCCTCCATTTTCCTTGTTTTACTTATCTTCATCATTATGACCTCCTGAAGATCCCTGTCCTTCCTTGTGAAGTTTGGATCCTTCTCCTTCCAGTATCTCATTCCTTTCTTGATAAAGGATTCTAACCATCTCAGTCATGTCAAGAAATTCTTTCCTAAACACTCTTTCGTCCTCTTTGCGATCAACTTCTTCATGGATTTCTCCTTCCTCTTGAGGCGTACTTAAAGTATCTTATGCTTCCTTAGGAGGTGAACTAGGTGGTGGAGATTGTGGCAATGTTTCTCTCCTTTTCTTTGGCTCTTCTTGAAACCCTTCTGCTTCCACCAATTTTCCTTCTCCTCCCTTGAGCTTGAGCCTAGTAATCATATAAAACTTGCAAACAGTTAAAAAATTCTTTGCACTAAAAAACACTAAAGAATAGAACTCTAGATCTGATACCAATCTGATCTGAAATGACTGTATTATTTTTTCCATGCTAAGTGTATGTTTAGTTTAAAAACATGTGCATACTTGTCTCATTAGTTTTCTTAAGGATTGAGGTTTTTTTTTCCATGAAATGTAGATGATTTTTAGTGAATTAGAAGCATGAAATAAGCTTAAATAACACTGAACAATAGTGTAAAATAGATAAATAAGTCACCACATGAAATTTACACAGCAGGCGTGATGAAGCAGTTTAGCCCTCCTAGGCTACATCTACTAGTCCAGTTCCCAATGACATGTCCTTCTTTCATTATGCTCAAATTTTTGCAAATACATGTATTTACAATGCTCCAATGGATGTTTTCGATGCACAAATGGCTCCAAAATGCTCCAATTAGTCAAAAATGACTCTTAATTCACTCACAATGTGAAAAAATTGAGTCTCGTACTCTTTTGCCCAGTTACACCTAGAAAAACTCCACTAAAAGTGGAGGAATCCACTTAACTGGAGTTAAAATAGTGAATATTGCCACAAATAGATCACTTCCAAAGCTACCACCGGATTTAACTGTAGAATTTAAGTTAATATTTGGGTGATGGCCACATGCCCACCCCCAAACTGTTATATATCCAGACAATTAGGTGTAAACCACGTTGCAACTGCAGTTTTAAACTTGAACCACGAGTTATTTTGTTATCAGTTAGTGCTAACCATTGCATAACCGCACGAAGACTTAACACTTTAAACATGGCATTTGATAAGAATTTGAACACTGGCGGGTTTGCATAATAGACAGACTGTGGGTTTTTATCTCTGGAGTGTTTGTCGTTGTAGCATGTCATGTGATCACCATTGCAGGGACCGTTGGAAAGTTGGGACTGCAGTAAACCATCACTCTTCATTGGTGACTATGAACCTCCTACTATGACCACATAGGAGTTGGAAAATGCTATAGATGAGAAACCAAAAATATTTGATTAGTGGAGGAAGAACCCATGTACCTTCCCAAAACATGGATGATAACAAAGATAAATAGCTCTTTCCTATCAAAGAAACCAATAGGGAGGCCATAATGAAGAACATAATCCTAGATTCTGAGGACCCTAATACATCTATGTTCAAGTTTTTTGTGGTTTTCAAAACCTATGATTCACTTATGTCGAGAAGAAGCTAAATTTTTTCCTTTTTAATCTCAAGTATGCATCCTTGTGTTGGTTCATGAGCTTGGAAGGAGGAAGTATAACCACTTGGTATTAAATGTAGCAAGCCTTTAATTAGAAATATAGGGAATAGTGTAGATCAAGGGAAATAAAAGAGGATATATTTAGTATGACACAAGGGCCAGATGAATCCTTAGAGGATTATGACGATATATTCCAACTCAACTATAGAAGAGCTAATTGTACCCTTAACCCATAGTCGTTGAAGCTTGTACACCTCCAAGGGATTAGGGAGAATATGATGGAGACCCTTAATATTTTTTCTGGTGAAGACATCGACCAACTGAGTTATGAATAAATCAAGACAGTATTCAAGAATAATTCTCAGGCTGCAAGGAAGAGAGTTATGGCCAACCAAGGTACGGTCAACTCTTCTCCCTCTACCTCAACCATAAAAAATGAAATAGGGAGCATCCTAGAAGACTATAAGAGTGGGATGTTGCAAACATTTTCCTTGCAAATTGTTAGGTCCCTATATTACTAGTATATTCCCTTATTGTTGTTAGTGTAGCCCCCTTATTGTTATTAATGTACCCCTGTAACCCCCATATTGTTATTATTGTGCCCTTAAATTATTATTGTTAGGTCGGCTAGGATTACATTGTGACCCCATGGAATCCTATATATAGAAAGAAGGTTTTGTAATTTATATCATCTAAGAATTGTTCATTCATGTAATGTATTGGAGGTTTCCCCCTCGAAGTGGCTTATTTATAATTCGTTTATATCTCTTTTCTTCTATTTTTGGAGCTGGTTTCACAACATTTGGTATCAGAGCTTTGGATTCTAGGGTTTCACTGCTCCTAACAGGTCATCGTGGAATTTTCTCTATAACTTTTTTTCTACGAAGTTTTAGAAGCTGAAATTTTTAGGGTGCGAAGAAAAATCCTGAGGAACATTGTCACAAAATTTCAAAGCATGTTCCGCAACATTTTTGGAGATATTATCTATGGAAGTTAGGTATTTTTGCAGGCTCCTCAATTTAATCTAAATAGGTCATCGTGGAATTTCCGCTATAACTTTTTTTATACGAAGGTTCAGAATCTGAAATGTTTAGGGTGCGAAGCTAAAATCCTGAGGAAATTCATCACAAAATTTTAGAGCTTGGTTCACAATATTTTCAGAGATATGATTTGGGGAAGGTGGTGCTTTTTCAAGCTCCTGAATTTCATCGCAAAGAGATGATCGTGGGAAAATATTCATAACTCTCTCTCCGAGCATCAGATTGGAGTGCCGTAAAATGTGGTCGCAAGTACACGGATTTCAGTTTCTTTGTGATCAATTTCAGAGATAAAAGTTGAAATAGTGACACGTGGCAAGTCATACAAGTTAGCTCTACTGAACCAGTCCATAATTAGGTCATTGTGGGAGATTGGACATAACTTTGCCTTGGAGAATCCAAATCAAGTCAGACCTATGGAATTTGAAAGATAATTCAGAAGGCTACCTCAGTGCCAAATTTAGATATTGAATAGCCACAATCATAGAGATAATCCAATTTAAATATCGAGATCCTCAAAAGCAAGAAAAAGGTGTGTATTTTTTTCTGAATTGCATAAGTCTTTTTTGAAGAATCAATTTGAATTGATTCCAAGGGCATATTGTAGAATAGATATCAGTATTGGGTTCTAAAAAATGCCCCATAAAAATAATTCAACAACCATTAAGCCTTCAGAAGGCTCTACTATGACTCATGAAGATGAAGAATTGCAACATGATCTACCAAAATTACAAGAGCAAGTGCACCAAATTTCGCTCTCGCAAAGAGCAAGAAAAAATGAAATGGAAGTTTTGAAGAAAGGCATGGAAGCGAAGATGGATAGTTTGAAGAATAATATGGATGGTTTGAAGAAAGTCATGGAATCTAAGATAGATGGCATAGAAGCTAGCATGAAATCTAAGATGGATCACATGGAAGCTAAGATCAATGAAAAAATGAAAGACAACATGGAAAACATGAAGAATGATCTAAAAGAAGACATAGAAGGTTTGACAAAGTTGATACAAGAAATTTTTCCTAATGGTGAAAAGATAGTAGAGGAAACTCATGATGAGAACAAAATAAATGTTAATCGTGACTTCATAAACTCTAATGTTGGCGGGAAGAACCACCATATTCCAAAAATGGATATGAGGAAGTTTGATGGAAAGGACCCTGTAACATGGATACTACAGATGGATGGAGCAATATTTTGATCTTCATAATGTGAAAAACACACAAAAGGTACGCATTGCAACTTTACATTTGGAACAAAATACATTTGTATGGTATCGATGGCTTTGCTCCCGGAAAAAAATTGTCACTTGGTCAATTTTTATGGAGGAAATGATAGCACATTATGAGGATACAAAGAGCAACACCTTCTTTAGCCAATTGATAAATTTCAAACAAAAGGGTTTAGTGGGGGAGCACAATGAGGACTTCCAAAAATTGAATATAAGGGTAACTGATATTCCAGAGGAACACAGGATTGATCTCTTCATAGTTACTTTAAAGGATAACATCCAACATGAAGCTCGCGTTTTGGAACCTAATTCATTGGAGAAGGAATTCAGGTTGGCAAGAAAAATTGAATGTAAAATTATGTCGACAAGGAAGCCTACCACTCACTTCTATAAAGAAGGAAGTGTTGCTATGCCTAGATTTCCACAATCTATAAGGTTGACACCACAACAATTGGAAGGAAAAAGAGAAAAAGGGCTTTGCTACAGTTGTGATAGAAAATACACTAAAGGTCATAAGTGTGCTGAGAAGAAATTATTTTACATAGATTGTGAAGAGGAAGAATAAAATGAACAAGAAGAGGATATACACTAGGAACCATCCCTAGAAGAGGAAGAAATGAGTCCGATCATATCATGTAATGCATTGGCAGGAATTACCACTCCTCAAAATCTCAAGATAGAAGGACATATCAAGAAGAAAAAGGTAACAGTGTTGATTGATCCAGGTAGCACCCATAGTTTTATTCATTGTAAGGTAGCCAAGGAATTGAATTGTTTCCTATACCCAACACCAGAATGTCAAGTGATGGTTGCAAATAGAGGAACTATAAATTGCTCTGGAAAATGCCATAATATCAAGCTAACCATGGGGAAATATGTATTGAATAGTCCAATGCTTTATGGGAGGTGCTAATGTTGTACTAGGAGTACAATGGTTACAATCTTTGGGGATGGTAGCTTTTAATTTTCAAGAAATTTTCTTGAAACTTTTTTTAGAAGGAAAGGAAGTCGAATTAGGGGATTATTGAAGGGAAGCCAGGAAAGATAACAAGCTCTAATGTCATGAAAAAGCTTCTAAAGAAAGAAAAATGAGACATAATTGCACAATTATGCTCACTAGAAGTTCCAACATCAAAATCATCTATTTCTGCAGATCTCCAACAAGTCTTGGACAATCATTCCAAGGTTTTTGAAACTCCCAAAGGACTCCTACCTATTCGTGATCATGATCATGCTATTCATTTGATTCCAGGAAGTGTTCCTCCAAACATCAGGCCTTATAGATATCATTATGTCCAAAAGATCGAAATTGAACGTATGATTGCAGAAATGTTAGAGGCAGGTATAATTCAACCTAGTCAAAGTTCTTTCGCTGCTCCTCTAGTATTGGTACACAAGAAGGATGGATCATGGTGCATGTGTCCGGATTATAGGGAGCTCAATAAGCTCACCATTAAAGATAAATTTCCCATTCCTGTGATTGATGAATTATTAGATTAATTACATGGAGCAATTTATTTTACCAAGTTGGACTTTCGTTCATGATACCATCAAATTGGAATGAAGACTGAAGATATTCCAAAAACAACATTTCGAACTCATGAGGGTCATTATGAATTTTTGGTCATGCCTTTTGGCCTTACCAATGCACCTTCTACATTTCAAGGGTTGATTAATTCCATTTTCAAACCCTTGCTTAGAAAATTTGTGCTAGTATTTTTTGATGATATACTAATCTACAGCAGGTCTTGGAAGGATCATGTTGAACATGTTGACAGGGTGCTTAAACTATTACAGGAGAAACAATTATATGAAAAAACATCAAAATATTTCTTTGGAGTATAAGAGGTGGAATATCTGGGTCATATTATATCTCACGAGGGTGTTAAGGTAGACCCTAACAAAATTAAAGCCATTAAGGAATGGAAAGTCCCCACAACCATAAAGCAGTTGCGAGGATTTCTCGGGTTAACAGGGTATTATCACATTTTTGTTAAGAATTATGGGAGAATAGCAGCACCTCTAACAAAATTATTGAAGAAAGATTCATTTTCATGGACTCCTGAAGCAGTTAAGGCCTTTAAACATCTTAAAGAGGCAATGTGCCTAGCACTGGTCTTAGCTACGCCAAACTTCACAAAAACCTTTATTGTGGAATGTGATGCCTCAGGAAATGGAATTAGTGTTGTTTTAATGCAGGAAGGAAGACCCATTGCTTTTGAAAGTCATCCAATCAAAGGAAAGTATTTACATAAACCTATTTATGAGAAGGAAATGTTAGCAATACTGCATGCACTAAAGAAATGGCAAACTTACCTAATGGGAAGACACTTCAAGGTAAAAAATGATCATGATAGTCTTATACACTTTTTGGAACAAAGACTATCTTCAGAAGAACAATAAAAATGGGTCACAATGATGTTGGGTTATGACTTTGAAATAATCTACAAAAAAGGGAAGCTTAATGTTGTTGCATATGCACTCTCAAGAAAGAATGAAGAGGTGGAAGCATTGCTTTTTGCCATTTCTATTATCCAACCAGATTGGATAACCGAAGCAACAGATGAACGGAAGAAGGACAAAGAAGTATGGACACTCATTCAAAAGTTGCAGCAAGATCCTAGTACATCTGATACATTTAGTTGGAAAAATGATTCTTTATGGTACAAAGATCGCTTATATCTTTGTAAGAATTCCCAACTAAAACAATAGATTATTTTGGAATTGCACACTTCTCCTTTAAGAGGACACTCAGGATTTTTAAAAACTTACCACGGGGTGAAGAAAGAATTTTTTTAGGATGGCCTTAAATCTTATATTCAAAAGTTTGTGGCGGAATGTTTGGTTTGCCAGTAGAATAAAGTTGAGACAATTAAGACCCCGAGACTTCTACAACCTTTATCCATTCCAAGTCAACTTTGGGAGGAGATTTCAATGGATTTTATCACAGGTTTACCTAAGTTCGAAGGAAAGAGTGTCATCATGGTGGTAGTCGATAGACTTACCAATTATGCACATTTTTGTGCATTATCTCATCCATTTAAAGCAAGTACAGTTGCTACTACATTTATCGATACAATTCAAAAGCTACATGGAAACCCAAGGGTTATTGTGAGTGAGAGACATCCCTTTTTTACTGGAAATTTTTTGACGGAGTTATTTTCTTGTTTGGCTACACAATTAGCTCATAGCTCATCTTATAATCCTCAATATTATGGTCAAACTGAGATATTAAATAAATTTTTGGAAAGATATTTTCATTGTTTTGTATCTGATAAAAAAACACAATGGGTCAAGTTGTTACCTCTCGCTGAATGGTGGTATAACACTTCCTTCCATACTACAACAAAAATGACCCCATTTATGGCACTTTATGGATATCATCCACCATCCATCACATCATCTTTAAGAGAAAATTCGAAGGTTCAAGTAGTGGAAGATCACATCGAGCATCAAAAATAAGTTCTCCAACTCTTAAAGGATAACCTAAATTTGGCACAAAATCGAATGAAACAACAGGCAGATCAACATCGCAATGAGAGAAGTTTTGATGTAGGAGACTAGGTATTTTTACGGCTACAACCATACAAAAAAATGTCCCTCAAGCAAGCTAAGAAGGATAATAAATTATCGCCAAAGTACTATGGTCCTTACAAGGTGTTGCAAAATATTGGTACTATGGTACACAAATTGAAGCTCGTTCTTTCATGAGTGCATCCAGTTTTCCATGTTTCATGCTTAAAGAAGGTTATAGGTGAAAATCTTCCAGTTCAAACAATATTGCTAGAACTTGATGAGGAAGGAAAAGTCATATTGGAACCTGAAGCAGTCATGGAAACAAGAACTGGAAAGCTACGGAAGCGATGAATTTCAAAGTATCTCATCAAGTGGAAGAAATTACCCACTGAAGATTCTACGTGGGAGGATGAGAATTTTATACAGAAGCACCCAGAGCTACTCAAGTTTTGAGGACAACACTTTTTTGAAGGAGAGGGGCATGTTAGGTCCCTATATTACTATTATATTCCCTTATTATTGTTAGTGTAACCCCCTTATTGTTATTATTGTACCCTTAAATTATTGTTGTTAGGTCGGCTAGGATTACATTGTGGCCCCATGGACTCCTATATATAGAAAGTAGGTTTTTTAATTTGTATCATCCAAGAATTGTTCATTCATATAATGTATTGGAGGTTTCCCCCACGAAGTGGCTTATTTCTAAGGCATTGATATCACTTTTCTTATATTTTTGGAGTTGGTTTCACAACACAAATGGATACTATGCAGATCAAAAAGAAGCAAAAGGAGGAAGAAGTAGAGCTAATATCTTTTTCCATAAATGCACCAAGAGGAACCCAAAAATGAGTTCCCACTGAATTTCGTATAGGTTTTCTCTATTTGTGAGGAGAACCATACAATTGAAAATTTTCCTTCTCTTCCAGGTCTGAAGGTTGTACATCAAGGGAGAAAGAGTGGCTTGGAGAAACTCTGGTTCATCAACCAAAGGAGGCCACAAGGCCCTCAACCATATTATCAAGGAATGCAAGGTGCACATTATCCTTCTTTCAACCCAAACTAGAGTGCACCTTTTCAACCTTTGTTTCCTCCAGCTCACTCATCCTAGTCCATGCCATCACCTTCATCCTATTCCCCTCAGAATCCTCCCCAATGTATAAATCCACCCTTTGAACTATAACAACATTAACCTCCTCAATAAGGAAACTGTTCACAAGGATAGAGGCCTCATGTGACCCAACCTCCTGCCTTAATGCCTCCTCATCCACCTCAACCACAACTACTCCACAGTAATCCACCAAAACAACCTCAAATTCCTACCCAACCTAATCTGAACAAGAAAAACAAGAAAATCCAATAGGTCTGTAGTGGGGAAACCACCTATCCTACTTACGATGTTGAAATCCAGGAGATCAACTTTAGGCTTGGGAAGGTACTTCCACATTCTCACCCACCTTCTCCACCTGAAGATCTTGAAGAATAGAAGAAATATAGTGCCCCTTAAGCCAATATGCCTGCATATCCTGAAATGTTGGTCCAACCTAAATAACACATCCCATAAGAGATTGAAGTTTTTGGAGAATTAAAGTACCTATGTTAAAATACCCCTTCTACAAGCCATCAAAGATGTTCCCATCTAGAAAAATATTAACAAAGAAGCGTGTTTCAAGAGGCCTAGAAGGAGAAAAAAAGATGGGCTCACTATGAATGTTGTTGGGAAGCTATCTGATATAATTCTTGGAAGGTTTATCTCCCCAAAGTACTTGGATCTCGGTAGCATATATTTGGACTGTAACTATAGGACTCCCTGGATCTTCATATTAAATAGGTGTCTCCCTACCCAATAATAAATTAGAAAAGGTTCCTACGACATGGAAAATTGGGGAAGTTTTTATTTTCCTCATATTTTTTTTCGTGCATAGTTATTTAAATGTCTTAGCATAGATAGGGTTGTCTTGAATGGCCTGGAGGAGAGGAATTTTAATACAAATATTTTTAATTTCCCCAAAAATATTAAAATCTCGGTAGGTAATTGGTTTAGGTATCACTAATCTTTCTGGGAACGTGGGAGAGGTATTAATAAGTTTTCCAGAATCTTCTTATTCAATTGTGCCTTCTCCTTGTCTTAATTTTATGTATATCATAGTTGATGGATTAATTTCAGTTGGGGGTTCTAATTTTTCTTTTTACGGTTCTGTAATTTACCCTGGGCTAATAACGTACCCAGATCTCAGCCTAAGTTCACTGCATTCTTTTTGCTCGATTTCAAGGTCTGGAATTTCAACAAGTTGTATCAACTGCACCAGTCTATTGTTGGGATTCAAGTTCGATGGAGCTAGTAGTTGCGGGCGTATCAGAGGCTGAGAATTCTGTGGTAACATATATGAAGTTGGTAATGTGGGTTTAGGTTGAGGACCCATTCCCATAGGTGAATTGGTTATTACTAAATGTCGCTGCCATTTTTGGGACCAATTGGGGTTTTGTGAGGTAGAGGCAGGCCACTAGGATGAATATGGATTGTTCTACCAAAATGGAGGAGAGAAAGAAGAATTTGGCCAACCACTTCCTGGAAAGGATTGAGCTGGCCAAGGGGGCATGGAGAATGGTTGGGATGGCCAAGTGGAAAATGGTGGTTGATTTTTCCACGTTTTCCCATGATTTTGTTGTTGATTAAATTGCAAAGAAGGAAAGAACTAAGATGGTTCTTATGACATAACTACAGTTTGGGCTTGCCACTATCGACGTTGATTCATTAAATATATTGGTTATGTTTCTTTTTTTTCTTCTTTGAAGACTTCTTTCAACCATGGAAGTGACGGGAATTATTCAGTGTCATGATCTTCAGTACATATGGTGCATGTTTGGACCATGTCCAATGTGAATTCTCACTGGTTATGCTTCTTTCGACAGTGTGGGAAAAATACAACCAAGTTCTGTTCCACTAATTCTTACTTCTTCTTGCCCTGTAGAACATCTAATTGTGTTGTGAGGGTACCCAAGATATCGGCCTTGAAGTCTTCCAAGAGATTTTCAATTTTTTTTCATTTTACGCTACTGCCTGAAATTTTGTTATTCTTGGAAGCCACATTCCATCCTGCTGGCCTAAGGCTTGTGCTGCCTCTAGAGCACTTGACACATAATGAAATAATATCATAATAAATTTCCTGATAGATGTCTACTTTCCCCATTAGATTTAATGTTTCTATCCATTTATATTTCATTCCTTTTATCATAGTGACTTTTAAGACATCTTTAGACATTGGAGTACAAGGGGACATTTGCAAATTTTATTGGAACCGTTCAACATATTCCTCTAATGTTTCATTATCATTTGCAGTCATGTTGAATATTTCATCTTTTAATTCTCTAGTCCTGCAGTATTCTTGATATTTAGCAAGAAAATAATTTTTCATTTGATCCCAGTTATTAATAGTCCCTCCACTGAGTCCCATAAACCAGCGCAAAGCTTCCCCCTTTAATGTGGAGGTAAACAGATTTAATTCCTAAGGGTAGATGGCGTAATAGTATCCCCTACACAAGACATCAAATTCAAAAAAGAAAGCATCTCGATCTTTCAAAGTTAATACATGGAAAGTGGGGATGTTTTGCAAGAGAATAGCTTTCATAGGGGCATTAGCGACTGGGTCAAAAATGGGATACTCCAATGTTGATGTTTGTCCCTGGGGTTGATTGTGTTCCATCTGATCAAAGATCTGCCCATAACCTTCAGGGATTTCCTAGTCTAGGAGATTAATTCAGACTAGACTAGAAGTCAGCTTTGGAAAAGGGCTTACAGTACTACCACGATCTGGGATGTCAGGCATTTCTTCTTCAACCAATATTTTAGGAGATCTAGGATCTAGAGATTTTAAGTTAGTTTCCACAGCACCACTGGTCTCTCCCTCTCCTTCTTCCAAGTTTCAAGAATTCCTGCCCATGAAAGGTCAGGATTTATATGTTCTATGACCTGAAAGCTTTATTATGACCCCTTTGTTTCACTATGGATCTCGTCGTAAGCTGCAGATGGTGAGCCTACTACCTGAGGGTTTATAGTAGGACTCTTTTCAGAAATGGTTTTGGGTCCTACAAATGCCTAAGATTTTTCTTTTTCTATAATTTCATCTATAAATGTTTTTCTTCCAAGGTTCATAGGTCCCTTGGGTTTCGTGGATTTGGATGGGGGTTCAGACTTGTTTCTATATTTTTCTTTCTAGTCACTTGTTAGTCATCAGTATTTTTCACTTGTTAGTGATGACTAGATCCATAGCTGAGTTTTCTAGAAGCTGATCTCCATATATAAATTTGTCATCTAGAAAACCCTCATAAAACTTTTTTCGCCCTCCTACTTTTCAGTCTGCCCATGTCAAAGTTAAAACTCATTATCACTATCCTTTCTAGCTTTAGCCCTACTGATCTGCCCATCAGCTCTAAAAAGAAAATCCAAGTCTGTTTCAAAAGCCTCCCCTAGGTTAGGAAGTGGCGCTTTAAGGCATTTTACCCTTGGCAACCATCAAAAGGCCAAAATACCTCCATCTGATACAGACCAATCATGGCAGGCCTCCCACTCTGCAAATGAAATTGATCACAGCCCTAAGTCGCGCCACTTACACACCCCTAAGTCTCAGCACTGCATAGACCACACTCTCAAGCTGATTATTAGGTATTTTACAGTGTTTTATGGATTTTACAAGGACAGGAAACATGTCATCATCTCAGGAGAAAATGCTTGAATCTACATTTAGAAGAACAGCTTCTTCTCAAATGTCAAACATGAGCCTGAGATACATATGCAGAGTAAGGAGTTACTCATCAAGACCTTGCAGCTTCCATTCAGCATGAAATTACAGTAGAAAAAAGACACCACTGCCAAACAGACTAGTTATTTGTCATGGCCAAGAACCTCCTTCATCTACAAGCAGAGGGTTGAGGTGCCTCCTTCATCTACAAGCAGAGGGTTGAGGCGCCTCCTTCATCTACAAGCAGAGGGCGATGGACAATATTGACTTAAAGGATTGCAAAACTTACTATAAGCATAGGTTTGCTTTTTACTAGACAGTAACACAGTGACTCTAGGTTTCTGAGTGTAAGTGATGATCATAACAGGGCTAAGATCTGAAATATGCAAAACAAAAGAAAACAGAGTTTTTGGTCTTGTAAAGAGAATCAATTGAGGTTTCAGTCATCATTAGGGAGCATCAAAAAAGGAACTCCTTAATCAAAGATATCATAACAAAAATCTCTACAGGGGTGTTAATATGAATAGCTTCAATCAGTCTTGAGCAGGAAAATACTTCAGTGAAAAGACCCCTGTGTGTTCTTTTGTTCCTGTTGAAATGTGAAGTACAGTCCATGGTTTCTGGATGAACATAAAGAAGAGGCAGGAAAATAGTATACAGTCCCAGACCTAAGACATCTCGGTATCAGTCAAAGCGCCCGTATAAGTCCAGTTGTTGCAATCTACACTCCACCACAAAGACAAGTGTATCCTTCAGATGCAGCAAGTTTGGTGTTTTCAGAGCTCCATTAGAAGAAAGTGGCCAAAGGAACCTTGGTGTCTCTGAGTAATTATAGCTGCTTTTTCACATCTCACATACTTATCTTCTCAACACAAAGGTATATAAGGTTATGATATGAAGTTTTAAACCTTTGGGGAGACATATAATTAGTGAAAACAATTCTAGTTATAGACAGCCTGCTGCTCCAACAAAACCAAATTGAAGAAAGGCTGACAAGTCATGTCATTACACAGGCAAAAGAAATAATGGTTGTTTTTCAAAAAGTACTAATCTCTCTACTCACAGAGGTTATCTTTTAAAAGACTTATCATAAGTTGACCAAGGCAAGTGGGTGACAGTTCAGTTTCCCCTCAGCAAAGAACACTGCAATAAGACAATGAAGACCTCCTTCACAGGAAACAAAAGGGCAGCGCTCCTTGTTTAATTTTTTTAAACTTTGGTGTGTCATCTCCTGTTTTGTCTTCTACCCACAGTCAAAGAGGAAAACTCAAAGACACCTAACAGTTGCATCTACAGCCAAGTAGCATTTGCCATCTAATTCGGTTTACACAGTGGACAAGACTATACCCATAGCATCCAAAGCAAAAATGTTAGTTTATGTTGCAAAAGAGAAAAGGGACCTCTGTCAAAATGCCAAAGAAAACCTCCTGCAATATAAAATATCCTCTACAGGTATCTTCTTTTTAGATAACAAAGACAGACCAGGGTATGAAAGGGGATATTGAGGTGACATTTCAGCTCCTTCTTCAGCAAAAAGATATTGCAGATAGGTTTACTAGTTCCCACATATGCACAAAGATCATGACATGTTTTCAGGTATTGGAACCTAGTCAAAGCAAAGTGAGCGCGCTATTGTAAAAAGAGAAGGAACCTTCCCTATGAAGAATATGTCAAAAATACCAAAGGGCAGACCCTTTCTCTCTATGAAGAAAACAATTCAAAGGCAAAACCTACTAACTGGCAGGTTCGCTATCATTGGAGGAAAGTGAAGGCAGATAGTCAAGTTTCAAATTTTCATAAAGGTTAATAGAGGTCTCGCTTACAAATAGATGGGTTGTTACCCTTGTGCACAAATCCACAAATATCCGTTGTGTGTTCAAAAGGAGGTTTTAAAATTCGGTTTAAAAACAAAGGCTTTTCAAAAGAAACGTTGAATAAACCCTGTTAAAACAAGCATAAAGGGACCGTTGGCCATTTTGTGCATTCCAAAGTGATAGAGGCCATTGCAAATTACTCGTGTAAACACCCAAGCTCGAGCAAAGCCCCTTTGCTGCCCTCAAGATCAAACAAAGAAGTTTCGGAGCGATTTGAAGAAGTTTGTCACAGTTTCACTGCGCGACGCGCCTGGAATAGCGCGCGACGCGCTCAGAGGGAAATTAACACGGGCGCTCAACTATCGCGCGGTGCGCCTGTACATGTGCGCGACGCGCCTGTACTCAATGCCCGGCCGACCCGACAGAGCCACCCGACAGCCCATGTGCGCGGCATTTTCTCATTCAAACGCGTCACGCTTGTTGTTACGACTCCAACCGCCTTCAAAATGTTTCTAACTCAGAAACAAAGATCTGCTTCATGATTTTTGAGGTATTTGGTCTTGCTCCCCCTTAAAGTTCGCATTTTCTAGATATTTTTTGGGGCAGAAAAGCTTGGTTTAAAAAACAAGATGTGTTAATTAATGGTATCGAAAGGGGATAAGTTGTTTTGATTTAAAAAACTGAGTTTGGAAAAGCCCGAATTCACCAACAGTGAGCATATTCATGAAATTTCTCTCCAAACAGACTGACCTTAGTAACAACAGGAATCAGTTGGAAGTTTTTTCTATCAAACTAGCAGAAAGAACAGAGGGAAGTAAAGAAAGCAGTAATTGATGAAGAGATGCAGTGTTAAATTTGAAGGAGGGTTTGTTTTTAAAGAGCAGTTTTATTCGTCCTGGTTACTACATCAAAAAACACATTAAACCCTGTTAGCCTGTCTCAGAAACAGCGAGCCTTGGACTCTATTAAAATCATCATTGGTGACTGTGTGCATATTTTGAATTAATTAGTGAAGTAGCATAAAAAGGGATCAGTGTCTTGATTAGAAGAAGTGTTTGCTCACTACAAAACTGTTTTGCTGTCCTCAAAGCACCCAGGGCCATGACACCTTGCACCATCACAGTAATCTGTTAAAACTGTGTATCCTTTGTAGATTCTGTTATGCTTTGAAATATACTTGTTAAGAGGCATCAAAGGTTGGGAAAGCATCATTTTAAGGACCAGAGGTTTTGTATTGAGAAGGAGATTGTGCACAAACATTCAAAAAACATTATTTCCTTACCAAGGCAGTGGATTTGGGCTGAATAGATATACTCTGGTTGACTGTTTTCATTTTGATTAGATCTGCTGGTAAAGGGCATACAAGGAAAAAACAGTGTTTTGAAGCTCAGAAGATTGTATTTTTCACCTTTGTCTACCAATACAGGAAAGTGTCTTCACTATGTTTTCTTTGACCTGACTGTGTATGTCATTATGAGTATTTGCTGATTCATATACAAAAGCAGGAAGAGGGTTTTGTTTTAAAGAGACAGGGCCTTATATCAAAGGAAGGCATTTCACACTATCTTCAAAACATTGCTACATTATCATACAGTGAAGTGACAGGAGGCTGAAATAGAGTTTGGTGTAAAGAAGGCATTTCAAAAGCCTTGTAGTAAATTGGTGTTTTAAAAGCACATCTAGGTCAAAATGCCACCCAGGCAGGACAGCAGAAGTGGTTTGCATAAAAGATATGAGCCAATCTCTACAGAGGAGGTCAATGCTCATCCATCCATCCTCTTCAACTTTCATGAGGTAGGTTGTCTAGATTTCTGCCAGAAGGTACAGGAGGTCAAAAGTTTCTTGCCCTTGACACACCTATGCGCCCTGAGGTTCTAGAACAAGCATTTCCAGGTAGCAGACCTTGATTTCAAGTTTTCTCCAAGGTCAGTGTCCAAAGCCACCAAAATTCCATATCATGGCGAGAAACGGTTCAAACAGACCCATCTTGACTTGGATGATTACAAGCCTTTCATCAAGCCCGAGCATAGAGATACTTGCACTGCTATTTTTCCTTTTTCTTATCTTCTTGATAGCTATGCTCCTCTAATGAAGGTCATAATGAAGTATTTTACTTGTGAAGGGAGATTTACTCAAGTTTATGCCTACCATGTCCGACTATTGATGCATTTCACTAGAACCAGGCAACTAAATCTCCCTTACTTTTTATACAAGAGCATCGAGAAGATGGCATCCACAGTCCAGAAGAAGGCTCCATCTCTGCAAATACCTTCCCTTTTCCATCATTCTCTGATCAAAATTATCATCCTACACCAGCTAGAGAAAAAAGAGGTTCCATGGGATGTTTTTATCAGCCACCCAGATTTTTCTACTGTTCCTCCTGTCCATATATCTCCCACCCAGCCTGTTCATTACCCTGTACCTTTGTCCAGCAGGCCTACTCCTAGAAGGCTCAAGTTTCCTACAGAACAATCAGGACAGCATGAAGAAGAAAGACATGAACAGGTAGAAGAGGAAGGGGATGAGCATGAAGAAACTGATGAAGACCAGCAGCATGATTTTGATGGTCAGGGATAGCAGCTTGAGCCACCCAGTGAGCATGAGGTGGAAACACATCAGCAGCTTGATGTTGGTAAACAGGGGCAGCAGTCTGAACAGCAGGAAGAGATGGGTGAAGAGCAGCAGCTTGATGTTGAAGGTCATGAACAGCAGTTTGGGCAGGAATTTGAACAGCAGCTTGAGCCACAAAATGAACAGGAAATCCAAGCACAACAGCAGCATAAGGTTGATGATCAAGGGTAACAAGTTTGAAGGACGACCTCATAATATTGAGGGTAAACAACCGAAGACTTTGCCACCTCAAGAAAAGCGATTTGACTCGTGACAAGGGTAAAAACCATTATGTCTCCTTCTCCCAAAAAAACAAGCCTAGCAAGCAGAAAGAAAGAATATCTAGTACCACTCAAAAAGTAATGATTATACCTAACCAAAATAAAATACTTGAAGTCTACCTAGTATGTGAAAGGAAAGTGCAAGATTGGTTTCAAAGGAAAATAAGGTGGGAAAGTCAAAAACATGGAAGTCATTGGTTATCATTCCAATCCAAAGTGATGACAGCGATAATGAAGCCCGCATTCTTGAAAACCTTCTAATCCATCGAGAGGGTCAAATTGAAGCATTGGAGAATGACCTTCATCGGGCAAAGACCTTCAATCATTTTTTGGAGATCCAAAATAAACAAATGAATGTCCATTTGGTTGTCCATGAGGCACGAGCTATCAAATACAAGAATGAGGCTGCTAAAGCACAAGTAAGGATAGAGGAGCTCATCGGTGAGTTTGATGAAGATGAAGAGGAGGACCAGCCTAGGCGGAAGAGGCCTAGAACCATAGGGCTTAAAAGAGCCCTAGAAAAGCAAAGGGAAGAAGAACAGGCTCATCTTCAAACTTTTCCCCTCACTGCCCTACTTGAGCAAGAAATTGAAGAAAATAAAGAGGCATGGCTAGAAAGAGCCAACAAACACTTGGAGTTGAAGCTTGAAAAGGAAAACAGAGACCTGGAGCTGCAAAGGAAAAAGACACAACATTATCAAAAGTTGAATCAGTTTGCCCGGCGCAAGCTAAAGGCCACCCAAGCAAAACTGAAGGAAGCAAAGGGGAAGCACCCGGCACGGAAAGAGAGGAAAGGCACGTCAGCACTTGATATTTTGGCTTCAGCTTCGGAGCATGTTGCTAAGGACCCTTGAGGGTCATGCATACCAATTTTGGGCTCATTTTGACAACTTTTGGTTTTTTGGCATTTTTGGGTTTTTGGTCAAAAACTCATAAATTCGCCATTTCATTTTGAGGATTCGTCAAGGGAGGAAAATGGTACCATCGGATGCTATAATTTCATGAGCAGGCCCTCAGCAATTTTCAGAACATTTGGAGACCATTTTCCCCTTCAAAATAGGGAAAAAGGCTCGCATTTTGCACATTCTGCCCAGTCTATCAGCAGACTGTAATTTTCTGGCTTTTTACACACAGGTACAGATTTGGAGGACTTCTAGGCATCAGATTGGGGTGATTTCAGTTGCGCCGGAAAGTAGACACTCAGATCTTTCCAACGAGCTATCATGAGCCTCGTTTTGACACCAGGAAGGCTGCCAAATGTTTCCAGAAAGTTAGGGGACCTTTTTCTGATATAAATTTGAAGTATTTTTGCAATTTTTGAACCTCAAAAATCTGCTTTTTCCAAATGTGCGTTTAGCTATTTTTACACTTGGAAAATGATCCAAAGTCAATTAAATTCCTTTTTTTAGTAATTTTTAGATATTTTATGGGATATTTTTGTGCCTTGGGCTTTGCAAAGCCTCAAGGACAAGTTTAGATATTTTGATTAGGCCAATGAGGATGGAAGTTGAACCATGAGGTTTTCCTCACTTGAGCCTATTTATTCCACAAGCTCTCATTGTAAACAAGGCTAAACTTGAGAAGAGAAGCAATATATTGGTCATATGAGCTTTGGAGAAAATACTTGTGTTATGCTTTTGGATTGCCTCTTGAATGTTCTTGGATGGATGATGAAGGATTGTTGATGGATTCCATGACATGGTAGAATGGTATAGTGTTTCTTGCTTTGTTGTTGTCTTCTAGTTTTCATTAATGATACATGTTTCTTGCTTGCTATAAGTCAATGGGAATTAGGTGAGATATGCCATGAAACACCTCCGTTCTGAATATTCATAATTTCATATGCTTCTTCATAGTTGCATTAAAAAATTCTGCTTTGCTCTTTAAAAACTTGAGATATTGTTGCTAATTTCATTCATAATTGCATATTGAGTAGGATGTATGGTGGCTTAACACGATACCTGTATTTGTCATAGTAACATGAAACTATCTCTTTGACTGATTAGATTATCATCTTGTTGAACCAAAGAGGCCTAGTCCCGATCTAGCCCTTTGTCTAAAACTATGAAAGCTTGTTTTTCAAAGTGCCCAATAACTTAAAGACTCTATTTAGGCGTTCCGGCATAGTATTTTGAGTTGTTAGTCCGTCTTATATGTTTTCCCCAAAGTCTGATAGCCATTTCCCAAAGTTAGAGGGTCTTATACTTCTATGCATGGCTGGAATGTTTGTTTCGATGTGTTGATTAGTTTATAGTTACATGTTGCATGATTAAGGGTTTTCTTTACCATGTTTATGTTATCTATTAAACCGTGATGCTTGAAACTCTTTGTTGTTCACAAACTTGATGTCCATTTACTCCATTTTGCCCAAAGATCCTTTCTACCTTGAAATCAAATCGGCCCTTCAACAGCCTTGTATCGTCATCTAATAGTTTTCTTGACCTTTTGACCCCATAGCCCAGTTTATCTACATCTTGTTATCTATGTTATATCTTTGATCAGTTTCATCCCTCACAACTTAGAAAACCAAAAATCAAAAAACATACTCCATAACTAGCCTAAAATCAGAACATAACAAGCAAACACACAGATATCCCTTATACCTATAGAGAGAGCCCTCTCTGAGTCTAGGAAGGCTAGGTCCTTGGGCTCCAAAGCTTGGTTTAATGTTACATCGTCATTTGGCTCACCAATCGGCCAAATCACGGGAACCTAACATTACTCATAGAAAAATCTATTTCCATTGAACCTCTATATTTTTTCTAATAAGCGGGACAATGGGAAAGCATGTTTCTTTCTCGTACTCAAGTTCTTAACTTTCATTTTTAATACCCAACTCTTCTTCAGTAAAAGAAAAATAAAAACATCACTTGTAAACACTCTCCCCAGAAACAACACCAAAATTTTGGTATATTAATATGAGTATTTAAAAGCAGCCCTAATGCCTACATTAATCATCAACCCAGGGTAAGTTTGTTTATTTGAAGAGTTTTCAACACAATTTATGCAGGTGAAATCAGATGTTAATAAATCGAAATCGTTGCAAGAGTTAAAGTCTATTTCTTGAAGTTCAATCAAAGAAATTCTGAAATAAATCATTAAATAGCTCAATAAATCAACTTAAATTAATTTATATGGAAGCAGTAAACTGAAATTTGAAGCTTAAAGGAATTCACAATTAACCATAATCACTAATTAACATCTACAACAGTCTATTTAACCATACATGGAATAATGTAGTAACTGAACAACGAGTAACACAGTCATGCTTTGCAATTTAAATTCTAAATGATTGATTAACCAAACAATATCACTCAGAATGAACATCAATTTAAATATTCAAATAACTCTAGTAAATGTAAGAGATAACATTCATGTGGAAAATGAGTGCGATTAAGACTTTAACTCAATAGAAACGCAAAACATTCAATGCTGATGAGATTCAAATGAGTTACAATTCTGCAAAACATAGGAATAATTAATTGCAAAACAAGAAAATAAGAATATAAAAAAAGACAATAGTAGAGCTCCTAGTGATTGGGCCTAGAGCCTCCTGAAGTCTCTACCAAAAGATCTTCAGAACATGATTATGGAAAAACCACTATCTCTTTCATTAAATTCAACAATCAGGATACAACATCACTGAATGTGAAAGCTTATGTTCTGAAGGAATGTAAATAAAATACAATTACAACATACGGGTTAACAACTCCCATTCCATTTCATCTATTAGTCTTTTATATCCTACAGAAAAACAGAATGGATAATAGTGAATCCTCAGGATCAGGAGATCCTGAGGGTTTCACATCTATCTAACGGTTTTCATTATAGAATATGATAGGTCTTCCTCATTCTTCGCTGGTTTGTATGAACAGAACGAGATCTTTTCCTTTACTTGGTCGTTGTTGTTGAGTCGTTTGAACAGTGGTTAATTCGTTTAGATTTCCTGCACATAAAAACAACTAAAGTTAGCCTTTATGCCCATAATTACATAATTTGTTGATAATTAGTTTTACCCTTTGTTTAGAATTAATTCTTCCATATTTATTTCCAAAGCGATGGTAAACACATGAAATTTAGTAGTAAATCAAACTAGCTATGAGGGTAAAACGTACCATTTTCTTGGCCTAACATACTCCCCATCTTACCTTGTGGAATGTCCTCATGCAATGAGATGGTTAAGGTGTAACAATGTCAATTAATAGGCAAGATACATTTCCTCCTTATATAATCTAAAACCATGTTTTTGTTTGACTTTTGCAAAAGCCTCATTTACATGACCCTCTGGAAGATCATAGTCATGGTGATAGCCATTAGGAGGGTACCTTATGATAGGACACCTATAGTGGCACCCTATCCATGTAGGACCCATGCATTAAATTATGTTACTATATGTTTTAAAACGAACAACGGCTACTTTAATGTTCCTATAATTAAAGAGCTCCTGATTCTTAATGTTTTTGGTGATTTCCTGCCATCTTTGCTTGGCTGCTAACAAAGCATATTTTCTAATCTCCTGAAAGTACTCTCTCCCTGCTTGTACAATGTCCTTATGTTGTGGTCCCAATTTAGCTATGACCCCTTTCTATTTCATGAATCTCTTATGTTGAGTGAAGAGATGCAGAGGCTTAGTGAGCTCCCCTCTAACCCATAGATCCAAGCCATGTTTCCTTCTCTGAAAAATGTTATAGGCTTTAGCCCACTTGATTTGATTATCAAAAAAAAGAGAGGAATGATTGAAATTGGATGTCTCCTATGAAGTGACTAGGGTTACTATCTCTCTCATCTTCCAAAAATAAATTGTGTAGATATAGTTCACATAAGAGGCGCTGCCTTGTCAGCCAAGGTTGAGGTATCTTGACGTGAGCTTAACCGTTTAGAGCATCTTCATTTTACTAGACCCGAGGTTGAGGAATGATTTCTTTGGAACTCATATTCTCCTTCTTGGCTGGTCAATTTCTCTATTATCAAGATTTTCTTTTGGTGAGGTTAGGATAGGGTTTACAAAGCTGTCACAAGTTAATTGATGTTTAGTTAATTCATGAGTGACAATCATCTTTATCAGACCATGATGGCTGATAATTGTATGTGGATTCTTAGCCCTCCTAACGCGACTAGATATGTAATGCAACAAAGAATTCAAGAAAAATGGAAAATTAACTGAAATTTTCTATTTCAGTATGGCTAGAAGTTTGAGTTTCCATTTTTTTACCACGTCTTGGCATATGTCACATGTAATATACTTCTGAATGATGATTTCCAGTTCTTTCCATGGTTCCTTCAAATTCGCAGGGTGAATCCCTTTTCCTTTGCGTACAAAATTCTCGTCTGGGTCTTAGAACACTGCAACTGCTTCATGTAAGAGAACGTGATTATCGGTCCACTTTTTTCCTACTACCGGAAGTTCATAAACCTCAGCTATTACAGTTTCGTATACTATTTTATCTCTTCCCTTCATAATTGTGTGTCATCTTACAGATTCTGCAGGAATTCTAGTGCTATCTCAAAGTGGAATCCCTGTAATTTTTCCAGATATGGGAGCCAACCAACATTCTGAAGGATAGCATGAGCATGTTTTGTAATATTGAGTATTGTAGGCTCATTGCAGATAGATCTCCCGACCATGACTGTTTTGTCTCAGATACTGAATTCACACTTTTGCATGGACTACTCATGACTTTGTAAATTTGGAACAAAAAAAATACTACAAGAAAATACTTTGAAACTATTGAAAATAGTATAAATGCAATTATATTTATTTTTCATATCAACAGGTTTTGGCAGATTTTGATTATTAGTTCACATGCTTGCTCATAATGTACACATTTTCCCCCTCCAATGAGAGGAGGGCGTCCATGCCCTTAGAGCATATAAAAAGAGGAAAGACGTTGAGGGTCAGCAATGCAGCGGAATAATAACCAGAGTGACGTACATTGCAACAAAATTCAATCAAATCAGCTCCAATCATAAGAAAGGTGGGAAAATGATTAAAAAGGAAAAAACAGAGAAATAATTATTATGAGAAAAATATTTTTTGCTTTGATGGAAACTTGCGACAAAAACATGATAGGTAAAGAGTGGTAACAACTGTTGGGTTTAAGTGATCAGACATAATTAAATTAATTTAGATGAAAATGTAGTTTTACCATGTAAATTGGTTATTATAAAGATAACACTATTCAAATGATATGTTCCCCTTTGGTAATGGGTTGGTAAAAATATGTGAATATAAAATGATTGGTTGTTATTGTAATATCCCAAAATGGGAATGCAGCAGTGCATAAGCACAATACTAGAATAGCAGGGTGAAATTAATTCATAGTTGATAAACACATAGCCATCAAATTAATGAAACAACAGCAAAAATAAGCACTTCTACATCAAGTGGGGAAAATGCAGCAATTTGACCCTGAAAACGTTATTTCTGGATATTTACGTTTTAACTGAGATAAATAATTCTTGGTTCCCTTAGACTATGGACTTAGGCCTCACATAAAAAATATTAACTGAAGAAAATCACTTATGATAAGTTAAACAGACCTCCCGGGCTCAAATCAACTTAAAAATAACCAAATCCCATGACTTAAGTTATGCAGAATTTATTGAAGCAAATGATAGCGCTATTTTCTGAGGGTTTATGCAGTATAATGATAGAAAATCATAGATCTAGAACTTTAGAGAAAAATATGCCAAGAAAATGAAGGTCTGGCCTCCTTAATGCATTATAAAGGTAACCCGGCAAGGGTTTCTTGAAAGCATGAGTACAAAAAGAGCAGATCTGAATATTCATCTCTAAAAAATGTATTTTTACTGCAACATTACAAAAATATAGTTGAATAATACAAGATGGATAAGAATCCATTCTTCTAGCTTTTCGGGAGAAGGGTTGGCCCTTTCCCTAGGAAACCTTCTCAAAAACAAGGGTCTTAACCCTGCTGCAACAACTCTATACAAAATGACACAGTTCCTGCAAAGGAATGCACTGTAGGAGATGAGGAATACTTTGGCCTACTACCAATATGTGAAATGAGCCCATAAATCTTCCTAGCTGATCTCTCAAGAGAAGGAAGGCACCCTCTACTGAGAAACAGACCCAGAAGTGGTGTTAACAAACCTCCACTGCAACACCCTGCAACACATCACTATTCTGCTACAGAAATAATGTTGGGGCTAAAGAATGGTGCTTCACCTCAAGCCTAGATGTGGAGAAATACAGTACAGAGCTCTCCCAAGAGGCCTCTCAAGGGAAGAGGTGGGATTCCCGCTTGGGAACACCCGATGCTAAACAACACTGCAACCCTGCTAAACAACAAGAGGAAGCCAAGTCTAAACAGACCAAGATCAAATTGATGCAGGGGCATTAGGCACAATCAAATACCTTGTACCTAAGTAGACATAGGGGGTCTTATACTTTTAAATCCTCATGTAATTATTAAGTATTTTTAATAAACTTTGTCAGAAATTGTAATTGTTCTCAAGTCATTTGAGAACATGAGAGAATTGATTATGTTAGGAATATGAAGAGACAACCAGGGGTTATGAGAAATTTTAGGATTAGTTTCAGTTATTGAGTCTAAATTTAGGAATTGGGAATGTTAAGAGTTTGATGAATTGTTTGAGGACTTGAATCGACTCAAGTCATCCTTGAGCATAAAACGTAGGCATCTGTAGTATAGAGGGCTAGAGTTCTATTGAGGAATAGCGCAAAGTAGTAAGGTAGTAGGCCATCAAATAGAAAATCTGGCCAACTAGAAGTGTAATTGGATGCTTTGAAATCGATGACATTTAATATATATTGTTGAAGGTTTGGATGCTTTGAAATCGGTGAAATTTATTATATATTGTTGAAGGATTGTTCCATTTTCTGTGTGAAAATGGTTGTATTCTCGATCAAACTCTGCATGAAGAACATTGAATTCCAGGGGAAAAAGTGAAGCTCTATTTTGTGGATTAATTTTGCTGTCTCTGTGTGGATAGTCTCTGTAATTGAATTTTGAAAAAGGTTCTATATTTCATTAAAGTAATCGGTGTTGATACCCACGTTGAACTTGAGTTACAGAGTTGTGTGTATCCCTGAGAGGGTTGTGGATAAGTAAATGCGCCCCTCTTCGAGGTAATAAAATGTAGAGAAAGAATTTTGAACAGGACCGTAGTGTAAAGCCTTGCATTGAGTAAATGCGAAATTTTGTTTGCCACCATCTGTGGCAATGAGAATAGTAATGGTGTATCAGAATCTCTGTAAAGCGATAGCCTGAGGAGTCGTAGAATGCATAACAATGGATCGCTGCATAGCGAGGGTCTCTGAGGGAAGAAAGAGTCGAACTGCGATGATGAGTAGTGGAGCTCTTAACTCTTGTTGAAATATTTCAGAGAACCATGAAATCAAAGTATAAAGAATGAGACGGAACCTGGAGCAGTGAGGACCGGAACCGTGAAATAAACAGTAAAACTGGCATTAAGAAACTAGCGATCTCGCATTGCGCAAAGGTGGAAATCAATTTTGTCAAAAAAAGCGCGATGTGTCTCAGCGGCTGACACATAGGGAAGGGGCAGTATTCTAATACCACTAATTTCACGTAAAATTGGATCGTTAAAGCCTAGAGGTTAAAAAAATGCGACATTCGTTCATAGTCGTTGGATCTTGGATGTTGATCCGATGATCCGCCCGCCGTTGGATGAGTGAGGTAAGTTAATAGTGTAGTGGGCCAGATGGGTTCAATGGTATTTATGGGGCCGGATGTAAAGGCGTTGATTTGACATCGAGGCTTTATTATGATGTCTATTATTTGGCGGAGACCATAGTATATGATAATACACTGTAATACACGTTAAAATATTACAGTGGGTCACAAAGGGCACGTGAGTGATCTGTGTTTGTTTGAAGAGGGGTGTGGGCCCTTTTATGAGTCGGACGTATGCTGGGGCGCAGTATAGTTATACAAGAAGGGTAAGCTATAACCTTGGGTTTTAATAAAACCCGGTGTTCAATTCCAAGGTGAGAGCCAAGGACTTGGCTAGTGCTTAATTACAATTCGAATCATCAATTCGAATAATGAATGGGTTGCGATAAGGGTGTTAGGCCTTATAGAAGACTCCGCATAGAGAATTGTTGTATGGGTTTATGACCTTTTTAAAAACAAGCTTCCACATTATCAAACGGAATGTTAAGAATGGTCATGGTTAACCAAGGATTAGAATATGGGTTAATTATAATATTCGAACACCAATTCGAATAGTTATAAGGTGGGTTGTGATATAGTTTTGAATTGAATTAAAGCATTGGTTGGGTTTTATAACCCTGGGTAAAAGGGGAGCTTCCGCATGTATGCCATTGCCAGATTTAAAATTATTTGGTAAACTTAAAGTGCATTATTTCCTATGCATAGAACCAAGGAGATTGTGGATTTGGAAGGGAATTGGAAATTTATATATACACAGAAGAGTGTAAATGTGGTTTGAGTAGGGAACCAGGCATGACAAATGATCAAATCCAAAGCATGCCTAACAAAGGCTCCCATCCTATCCATAAATAGCAAGTGAACCTATTCACATTGGGTCCCATCCATATGTGCCATCAAGCTCATGCAATTTTTCCTCCACCAAAACTGCGTTGTTCATCAAGGAGATTCAATGTATGTAGACAACTCGTTGACTTGGTCGAAATTGACTGAATCAACATGATCCCACCTCTTTTCACACCCAAAGGTGCTCAAATTAGCTTCTTATTCTTCCTCCTTTCACATTAGGAGTGTTATTGATCCTTCTAAAGAGGTTAATGGGCCTGCCTACCCATTTATTCACCTACCTAGTGATAAAACAACTCTAATATTCCATTCAGCTTGAAGGCTAAATTTTTGGAATATTATAGTCCTCCCCTCCAAAATGTTGCTTTTCCTTAAGCAACTATATAAGGAGAGAAAAATTCCTCCCCTCCTCTTTTTGTGGCCTCCTCATCAAAAATTTCCACCACTACTCAAACAATCTACAATATATCCATCCTCCAATACTCTCTCCCAAGCATGCAAAACCAAATGGCTCACATCATGAAAAGGTGGAACGTGTAAGTGGAAACCTTCTTGTTGTCCAATGGCCTCCTCAAGGTATGAGTGATGATAAACATGGGGAATATTATTCCCAATGAGTGACTTCCATACCCATGCTATCATCCAAATGAAATGAGCCAATCTAGTTAGCTCAAAAATATCCTCAACCCCCAATTCATACAATGTGTTGGGGCTGCATGGAGAGATTGGATCCTCCCATCCAAATGGTTTCTCTCTCCATTTATGATAAGTATGGGGCTGCTATTGATCTTGGGCTGAAATTTCATGACCTCCAAGAGTGGCCCAAGCTACCCCACGAAACAAATAAACCATGAAGTGCCTCCTCCGAAAACTCAAGTTCTTCAAATGGCTCATCCCACATGAAGAAAGGAGATGTAGTTTGGAAATCATGGGCTGCCCATTGCTTCCCCTGAAACATTCATCATGTAAATTAGGGAGAATAATACTCCCAATGAGCATCTTCAACTCATATCCCACTCTCCAAACAAAGATCCCCATGAACATAGAAATATCAGCAATACATGGAAGCAAAAACAAATAGAAACAAGTTTTCATATGACAACTAGAAAGTGGATCAAGGTCCCACACATGGAACTAGCAGAGTGCATCCTTTGCCTGCAAAAATTCAAACAAGAACAAGTGCTTTTCCAGCCACTTTTTTTCTGCCACAATCATTCTATAAGATATAAACATACAAAGTGGTGTCAATGGTGCGCACCAAAAATCATGTGGCTGCCCCCACAAACCACCAATAAGATAACCAATCTCAATGCTAAAAATGCTTCAAGTACATCATCATACAATATTCAAGAAGGGATAATCCTCCTTGGTACAACATGTTGCTCATATAAAATAAAGAAGTACAAAACATAATGTGGAATTAGACATTCTCCACCATTTCCTTGGGACCTTGAGCTAAAATGGCTCAACTGGAAATTCTCCCTCACCTCCAAAGAGTAACGAAGTGGCATTGACATCCTCTCTATCAAAATATAGGTTATGTATCTCTCCATATGCTGAAATATATCATGCTAGATTCCCTCCCAAATAAACTCCTTTTCCAAGGAAAGATATGCATCAAAGTGCATGGAAAAGAAGTCCTCATGTGCTGCATGTAGCAACTTCTCCTTGAGCTTAGAAGCTCTAGTCAAGAAGACTCTTCCATAAGAATAGATGACCACATCATCCACCATATATCTATCATCTCCATCCAGGTCATCAAGAATCATTCAAGAACCAAGATCCTTCGAGTACTCTACCGAGATTTGAGACCTCCAATATGGATCGATCCTCTTAAGAGACAACACTGGTGATCTGCAATGTGAAGCTCTCTACATGTTGCTGTCTTTTCCTTTGACATCCCTCATGCCAAAATCATCCCCCAAATTTTTGCCATGCCCATCATGCAACTTCTCATGCTCAAAAAGAAGGATATTTGGAAGTTGGTCTCCCATGAGAAGCCATCATCCAAAAAGAATCTCTCAATCTTGGCCAATGTAAGCATGAGTGGCCTCCATCTACTCCAATCTATGGAGGATTCCTTCCTCAAAGGAAGTACCCTCTGTTTCTCCAAATCCATGGAGCATCTCCCTTGCATCATGAAGGTGCCATCCTCCATCACTGCAGTAACTTCTGTCAGTGCAGTAAATATGGTGAGAGTGGGTGTTGCTGAAAATCGAATAATGTCTCCCTCCTCCTTGAGTCTATCCCAAAATCTCTGCAATGTACTAGACTCCTCCAAAGTCTTCACCTCTTCGGTATCTAAGAGGAGTGAACCAAATGGCAAGATGTCTCTCACCAACTCCAGATTTGGTGGTCTCCCAAGTGGTATGCCTCCATGCAGTGAGACATCAATGTCAAGAGTAGACTTTACATATGGTTGGACAACCTTGCCCTTGCCCTCACAACACAGATCAGTCTACCTCTTCCTTGCACCATCTCTCTAAAATAGATAGGGGTGTGTGATCTTCATAAAATGATGTTTCCCTTCCTTCCTACCTTCTCCTTTCATCAATAATATCTCACAATCATGTTTTTCATTGATTGTGATTTGTCTTCCATATGTGAGATCCTGGGGAACTTCTTGAAATGATACAAGAAATCCTCGTATTGAAGCATGTGCTCCTCCTTCCTCTGCATGAGGTACTAGATATTCTCTAGATGTGACAGTGTTGTAACCCCCATCCTTCTCTTCCTCTTCAATATGAATAGGAGTCATCTGCTTAATAAAAAGATCCTCTTTTGAAAAAGGAACCTTCATGCCCTCTTGTCGAAAGGTATGGGACAAATATCTTGCCTTCAACAAGGTGTTATGCAAGATGTGGGTTTCTCCAACAGTTTTCTGAAGTGGTTTTGATTTTTCAGGTTCTTCCAACCCATGCAAAAGTTCAGTTTGTCTTGGTTTGTTTGGCTCTACCAAGAGTGTTTTAGAATGTCTCCCATCAAACCTCTCCACTAATCTCTTAGTGAACTTTGCATAAGAATAAATATTGGCATGTTTCAATGAAAATGACTCAAAAATCCACCAATCATAGGCCTTACCTTCAAAGTGTAGCGCTGCAACTCTGATGGCTTCATCTTCAGAAACTTGGTGCTACTGCAAATAAATGTGTAGCTCCTCCACCCAAGTTCTGGCTGAACATGTTGGTGATCCATCAAAAGTATATAGAGTAAATATGTCCAATTCATGTTGTCTTCTCCTCTCCACCTTGATCTTGCAAAACTCCTGAAAAGTGATATGATCTCTAAACCTTTCAGTTTGAGATTCATACTCCTGAAGGAAATCACTAAGAGTTTCCCTCTCAGGCATTCCTCCTTCTTCCATATCTCTAATGAAATATCTGGGCTTTTGAATGAGCTGTGCATAATAGGGTGTAGCTCCATGCTCACACCTATCATGTACCAATCTAGATCTGGCTCTAGATGCAAACTTCTCTGGAGATTCCATCTCCTCTCTCATATTCTTAAGATCTTCATTGATGCTCTGGATAGATTTTGGAAGAAGCTTTGAGAGCCTCTCCTCCTTTCTTCCTCCACATAATGGAATCTTATTTATTTTCATCTCTCCTTCTCTTGATAGCATCATGGCTGAGTTCCACAGGTTGAGCCAAGACTGTGCTCTGATACCACTGTAATATCCCAAAATCGGAATGCAGAAGTGCATAAGCACAATAATAGAATAGAGGGGTTAAAATAAGTCATAAAATGTGTTGATAAACACATAGCCATCAAATGAATGAAACAACAACAAAAAGAAGCACTTCTACATCCTCCTAAGTGGGGAAAATGCAGTAATTTGACCCTGAAAACGTTATTTCTGGATATTTACATTTTAACTGAGATAAATAATGCTTGGTTCCCCTAGAATATGGACTTATTCCCTCACATAAAGAATATTAACTGAAACAAATCACTTATGATAAGTTAAACAGACCTCCCGGCCTCAAATCAACTTAAAAATAACCAAATCCCATGACTTAAGTTATGCAGAATTTACTGAAGAAAATGATAGTATTATTTTCTGAGGGTTTCTATATTATAATGATATAAAATCATAGATATGGAACTTTAGAGAACAATATGCCAAGAAAATGAATATCTGGCCTCCCTAATGCATTATAAAGGTCACCCAGCAAGGGTTTCTTGAAAACATGAGTACAAAAAGAGTAGATCTAAATATTCAGCTTTGAAAAATTCAGTTTTAATACAACATTATATAAATATAGCTGAATAATACAATAGGGATGAGAATCCATTCTTCTAGCTTTCTGGGAGAAGGGTTGGCCCTTTCCCTAGGAAACTAGCTTAAAAACAAGGGTCTTAACCCTGCTGTAGCAACTCTATACAAAATGACACAGTTCTTGCAAGGGAATGCACTGTAGGAGATGAGGAATAATTTGGCCTGCTGCCAAGATGTGAAATGAGCCCAGAAATCTTCCTATCTGATCTCTTAAGAGAAGTCACCCTCTACTGAGAAACAGAACCGGAAGTGGTGTTAACAAACCTCCACTGCAACACCCTGCAACACCACACTATTCTGCTACAGAATTAATGTTGGGGCTGAATAATGGTGCTTGGCCTCAAGCCTGGATGTGGAGAAATACGGTACAGAGCTCTCCCAAGAGCCCTCTCAAGGGAAGAGGTGGGATTCCCGCTCGGGAACACCCGGTGCTAAACAACACTGCAACCCTGCTAAACAGCAAGAGGAAGCCAAGTCTTAACAGACCAAGATCAAATGACCAAATCCAAAGCATGCCTAACAAAGGCTCCCATCCTCTCCATAAATAGCAAGTGAACCTCTTGACATTGGGTCCCATCCATATGTGTCATCAAGCTCATGCAATTTGTCCTCCACCAAAACTGCGTTGTTCATCAAGGAGATTCAATGTATGTAGACAACTCATTGACTTGGTCAAAGTTGACTGAATATCATGATCCCATCTCTATTCACACCCAAAGGTGTTCAAATTAGCTGCTTATTCTTCCTCCTTTCACATTAGGAATGTTATTGATCCTTCTAAAGAGGTTAATGGGCCTCCCTACCCATTTATTCACCTACCTAGTGATCAAACAACTCTAATATTCCATTTAGCTTGAAGGTTAAATTTTGGGAATATTACATTTATCATAAAACTCCAATCCCATAGGAGAGCCACTGCTGCCAGCAGATGTCCATAGCCTCGACAGGGTTTCTTTTTAACCCATAAATGAGCCAAAACCATTTATTTAGCATTTAGATAATTAAGTTTTTCCTTATGGACAGACCATTATGCTGGCATGGGAACCAGATAAACATAGTGCCATTCACTAGGTTTTAACAAATTAATCAAGTTGGCTCATGATGAGACCTCCTGTCTTTCAGGCATTTGTTCTTGGCTAGAAGGTCATTTCCCTGGTGTGGTGGCCATTATGGGAATATTACTTGTTATCTCCTTATGATCATGGTAGGCTGGCTCATGATGAGACCCCCTATCCTCTGTAAGAGATTTGCATATTATTTTCGTATATATATATATATAGATATATATATATATATATATATATATATATATATATATATATATATATATATATATATATATATATATATTGACCCTAAACACAAGGGCTCACATCAAGCGCTTAAGAGTTAGGGATGGTGTGAGGAGTAAAAATAAATTCCAATAAAACTTACACCCTTATTCCTAAGTCACCCTACCCTAGAAGATGAGTCATTGATAGTGTAAAAATATAAACCAACATGGCATTAAGATAGTGAATACTTTATAGTATGTTTGAATAAAATATATCGAGCAAGTCGTTATATAGTTAGACCATATCAATGTCTGAAAATAAAGATATCCATCAAAGATAAAAAAAAAAAAAATTCATAATTGCTATTAGTATCGTTGTTTTTCTCCTTCTTGGATGCACATTCCCCATTCAACAGGATGATTCCCATGACATAATGTATAAGAAAATGGTTATATGGCAATAAATTTAGCAAAACTTCATTTCAGCATCTATTCAGTATAAAAACGTGATTGTTCATTTGATCGAACAACAATTTCTCAATGGATTGAACAACAGTTGTTTAATCGATTGAAAAACAATAACACACAAAAGAAAATTCGCAGTTCATTTGACCGAACAACAGTTTTTCAATCGATTGAACAAAAAAAACACACAAAATAAAATTCGTTGTTCATCTGACCAAACAACGACTGTTCAGTCAACAACAGTAGTTCAATTGATTGAACAACAAAGAAAAAACAAAAAAGAATTTGTTGTTCATTTGAGCGAACAACGGTTGTTCAGTCTATTGAAAATCAACTATTGAATCGATTGAACATCAAAAACACAAAAAATAAAATATGTTGTTGATTTGACCGAACAACGGCTATTCAATTGATTGAACATTAGATTTTCAATCAATTGAACATAAACACACAAAATAAGATTTGTTATTAATTTGACTGAACAATGGTTGTTCAATCGATTGAACATCATCTGTTCAATCGATTGAATAGCAAAAACACAAAAGAGAAAAAAATGTGTTTTTCATTTGACCAAACAAAAGCTGTTCATTTGATTGAACAATAGTTTTTCAATTGATTGAACAACAATAACACACAAAAATAAAATTGGTTGTTCAATTGACTAAACAAGAAAAACTTACAAAAATAAATTCAATTGTTCATTTGACCGAACAACATTTGTTCAATTGATTGAACAGCAGATGTTCAGTTGATTGAACAACAATAACACAAAAAAAAAGAAAATCAGTTGTTTAAATGATTGAACAACAAAAACTGACAAAAATAAAACATGCTATTCATTTTACCGAACAACAGTTGTTCAATCGATTCAACATCAATAAATCACAGAATAGAAAAAAGTAAAGAAAGAACAAGATATTTTTATATTTATACAGTGATGCTTATCTGAAAACAACAAATCACAATCAAAAGCAAGGAAATATATACATTCTTTACAAAATTGAAAAGAGCATATTTTTATGAAGGTAAAGTTGCCAAGTTATTACTCTCTGCAGCTAAAATTTGCATGGCAGGGTCTTCACGTACATGTTGGCAAAAAGACTCCTTTGTGAATGGTTTATTCTAAAGATGTACCCGATGTCCATTTACTTGGAAGGAAGAGCTAGATCCATCTATGGTGCCCAAAGTGAGAGTGCCATTGTTATGCACTTCTTGAATTTCATATGCACCGAGCCATCTTCTCTATAGTTTACCTGGGAATTCTTGAAATATGGAATCGTAGAGGAGTGCCCAGTCTCCTTCCTGAAATGTCTTCTTCTTGATAAGGTTGTCATGCAACTTAGCCTATTGCTACTGAATGATTGTGGTACGTTGTAGAGAAAGTAATCGAGCTTCATCTAATTCATTTATCTGTTGAAGCCTTTTATTTTGAGCCATCGTCAAGTCCAATCCCACTTCCTGAGTTTTTCTGAGAGACTTTATTTCAAATTTGATGGGAAAAATAGGCTCTTTTCTGAATACAAGTTGGTACAAAGAATATTCAGTAGTATTTCTCCAAGTTGTACAAGGCCTCTAACAGTCTAGCAGCCCAGTCCCGTCGATGTGTCGAGACCGTTTTAGTTAGAATTGCTTCAATGACCTTATTGGTACTTTCGACCTATCCATTCGCCTGCGGGTGGTATGGAGAAGTGATTCTATGCATGATGTGGTGATTCCGTAGAGTGGCTATAATTTTATGTCCTAGAAATTTCTCCCCCCCGCATTAGTTATCACTTCCCTAGGTAAACCATACTGCACAAATATCTCAAAAATAAAATTAATAACAGTTTCTTTTGTAGCTCTTGGCAATGCTACTGTTTCAACCCATTTTGCTACATAGTCTATGGAAAACAATATGTAAGCTTTCTGGTTTGAGGGTGGATTGAATGGACCAACAAAATCCAATGCCCACTGTCCAAAAGGTTCTATTACCAATTGTGGTTGTAAGGGAATTTCATCAGATTGACTGGGGCATCCCATACTTTGGTAGCTATCGCAGGCCTGCACATATTTCTTAGCATCCTTAAAAATAGTGGGCCAATAATATACCATTTGTAATACTTTGTGCCCAGTTTTACGGTCTGCGAAGTGTCCACTGCAAGGTTCTTAATGGCAGGCCCTCAGGTTGTCAAAAATTTCATCTTCCTATATGCATCTGCATATGTGCATATCAGCCCCTGTGTGGAAGAGATATCCACCAATCCAAGAAAATTGGGCATTCCGTTGGACAATCAACTTCCTTTCTTTTGTTGTTAAATTCCTGGGTAGTTTTCCCACTACAAGGTAATTTTCCACATCCACATACCATGGCGCTTTTACTGCTACTACAAACAGGTGTTCATCATGAAACGGGTGCTCTACTTCTAGCGGATCATTTATCCATTAGCAGAATTTTAAGGTCTAAAATGGACCTCCTAAGGAAATTTTAAAATAATAGTGGAAATAATAAAATAAGATTTGATTACATCATCAAATTTTAGAAGGAAAAAAGACAAAACTACTTTTTCAACTCATATTTTGAACTTATCTCCCGAAGGTATTACTCAAATTTCGAGCAGGAATACTTGTTGGATGAAAAATTCAGTTCCCCATCCAAGGAGTACCTATGTTGCATACTTTTTATGGACCCTGCTACACGAAAAATAAGAAATACATGAAAAGCATTATTGCAATCACGTTCTTTATGTATTTCCCATTTTTTGTTAATGAAATGATCAAAATATGCAACAAGTACTCAACGAATTAAAATAAATTTGTCTTGGTACTCTCGTTTAAAATTTAGGTAAACTACTGGGGACAAAGTTAATCTGATTGAAAAATTTAGTTTATTTTAATGCGCATCTTTTTACTTTTACTCCAAAAATGGTGAAATCATCATAGTTTGACATCATCTTCTTAAGGTACTATTGGTTCTCATACTAATTATTTTGGTTGTACATTTTCTTGGGAGGCCTATTTTGGAGCTTAAAACCAATACTTTGGGACACGAGACATAAAATCTCTGACTGCGTTCTCCTTTCTGGACGGTCATAATGGTGATAGAACTCTGTAATGTGTGTGGTCACTCCCATTCATAATTGGTTTCTAGAATAGGTACCTAATGGAATAATTATCCAATATACATAAGTAATTGATATCCGATTGTGTAATGTCTAAATTTATTTATGGCATATATGAATGTAAAATTCCTTTTCTATTCTTTGTATAATTTAATTAGGCGGTGGGATTTTTGTTGATATAATAAATAACGTGAGTTTGTATACTATTGTGGCAAGAACAACTCCTATCACATATAAATGCATCCTAACGAAATA
Source organism: Pinus albicaulis (assembly GCA_034641835.2). Taxonomy (NCBI): domain Eukaryota; kingdom Viridiplantae; phylum Streptophyta; class Pinopsida; order Pinales; family Pinaceae; genus Pinus; species Pinus albicaulis. The sequence goes on along the minus strand of CM076578.1, from coordinate 165,355,467 downwards.
TCAAATAAATGGTTCCAATTAGGACCCACGCAATACTCTGGGTCGGTACTAATTTGTTTCTTGTTGTAAAAAACGATGTCATGACCCAGACCATTTAATTCAACATTCCCGATTAAATCTGTCTGGTGACAAAATTTTTTTTTTTAATGAACCTACGATAATATCTTGCATATCCAAGGAAACTATGTACCTCCATCTAAGTATAGGGTGTGAAATAATTATTTGACAAAGTGGGTTGAAATAAAAGAAGTAAAAGCAAAAAAATAATATAATGTGGAAAATTTTCTAATGGAAAACATGTTTTATAATTTACATTGCCAAGGGAAATGGTCACTGATCAAGGACCTCAATTTAATTCAAATATGATTGAGGAAATCATGGAGAAACATCATATAAGGTGAAAAACATCCATTGCCTATAATCCTCAAGAAAATGGGTAGGCATAGGTCACAAACAAAGCTTTGGAGAACATCTTGAATAAATTTTCAGCAACAAAAAAATGGATTAGGGAAAACCACCACTAGGTTAACTCCCTTTAAGTTGGTTTATGGAAAGAAGGCATTGTTTTCCATTGAGTTTGATAATAACACCCTAATAATGACAACATAATTGGACCTATACATCACCAATGCTCAAAAATAGAGGTCGCAATAGCTCAATTCCCCTGATTAACTTAGGTTGCAGGACCTCATGCATATTGATGTGGTCCAATTGAAGAGGAATATTTGGCATGACAAAAATATTATATAGAGGGCCTTCCAAGATGGGGATTGGGCCCTATTATATGACTCAATATTTAAGAAAATCAAGAGAAAGTTGATGACAGTATTTTTAGGTCCTTATGTGGGGGAAAAATTCCACATGAATGAATTTTTCCAAATTAGAAAAAATGATGAAGGAGAATTCCACTTTTAGCGTGATTGAAACTCAACAAGAAACCTTTTCAAAAGACGATTTTACCACCTCAATAAGGAAGGATATTCTTGAGAATTATGTAGGGCTAGGTTTAATTCAATTCTCTACTTTGATAATTACATGTGAGCTTACACTTCTTACTTATTTCTTCTCTTTGTTAGCTTATTAGATATTTCATCAAGTCAATTGTCAAAACACAAGAGACACAAATTTAAGCTATTCAAGCCAGGGCCAAAACCTCTCCCTCTTGGAGAGGAAAACCTACAAGAAATTATTCTTATATACTTTCAATTGACAAGTACCATGACAATGACCTATACCCTTGATCTTTGTATGCCTGCAAGACCTTATGATTGCTTCTTCCTTGACTCCTTAGGATGATCCTTCTTTTCTTCACCATCCTACATCGTCCTTCACTAGGATGGGAGAGCTCGGTCTATAACTGTTTTATTCCTTCTTTCTACACTATTATGCACTAGTTATTTATAGAAACTCGGTCTCTATTAAAAAAACCTCGCCTTCCTTATTTTTCCTAGTGACTTCTCCCTTCGGCCTCCTTTCAGCACCTTATTCCGCTTATTGATAGCCCCAAACTTAGATCCACAATTACATTGTAGACGTGACCGATAACCACAATGATATCCAAACTTGTTTCTTGCTAATCTGCATCACACCAAAATCCTATCTTTGCACTTATTTATAGTCTTGAACCTTTGCATTTATTCCACAAATCCTCATCTTAATTTCCTGCAATCCAATCTGAAAAATATAGACTGATATGAATTTCGTTCATCTATTTTATGTTCAGTACATTTCGGTATAAATAGTTGTCTAAACCTATAAATAAGCTGGCCTTACCAGTGAAAGGGTGTTATGGTTAATAAGCCAGCATTTTCATTGTTTATAGGATGACTATGAGAGGTATATGAGCCAAATCGTAGAGAGACTATTGTAGGTTGTCTTGAAGAGTATTCACATTAAGTATTTCACCATTCTTGAGATATATTGTTGAGCTACTTTGACAAGGTTTTTGATGCACACTTCATTGACTTGACTCTTCATATACATGACTCTAAATTAATACATTTTTGACAAGATGAAAAATACATTAAATGCATTAAGAAGAATTCTTTTGACCTATAACAAAAACCTTGGTCATGAAGCCTGTGGAGAAATCATAACAAAAATGCATTTTATTATCTTCATCTTCTTCATTACATAAATACATAGATAGTCAATATGAATACTGAAACTAGTTAGAATTTCCAATAGAGATGAATGTAATTAGGGGTCTCACAACTTTGAGTTCATCCCACTTTGATCATCATAAGAATAAAAACAGAAAAAGAAAAACAATAAGCCTAGGTGAAAACCTCCTTTTATGAACTTGAGGAAAAATCTAGGACTAAAAACAGGGATGAGGAAGTCCAAGAGTAAAAAAATAAGAGAATGAAAAGATCCCCATGTGAAAGCCTCCTTTAAGGCACCTCAAGTAATCGTGTAGGTTTAAAATATATTTTCAGGAATTATGGAGGTATCTCAAGAAAAGAAATAAAATAAGTGAAAAAATAAGAAATGAAAATAAAAAAGAACAAGGAAAAGCAAGGGATCCCATATATGTTTTGGTCAAAAAAATTTTTGTTGGGTTACAACCATGACCTAAGAGGAAAATAATTAAGCAGATAGCTTCCAAACTCCACTTTCCACCCACCAAGACGACTCTCTACATCTTCTCCATCATTTCATCAAGCTCCTCAAGTCCCTCCATCACCATGTCACCTATCTCAGTCAATTATTCTTCAGTCCTGAAGTGCTACAAGATTGTCCAGATTTTCTATAGGATTGTGATCAATAGAGAAAAAGGGTTAAAATCTTATGTTTTTCATAGAGCAACAAGAGGATGGATCCACCCATGGTCCAACACACCCTCATCATCCATTGTCCACACCATTGAGCCTCTCTTCCACCCCAATATCCACATATGTCCACAAAAAATGCCTATTTTCACCCCTTCTTCTATAATTTCCACCACAACAAAGCCTTTTGAACCTTTTACCTAGATTAAAAATAATTTCTTAGTGTTTCTGGAGACATTGTCTAAGGGATATTGTGATCATAGAGCTGTATGTGTGACTATTATAGGAATAAACGCAATCTTTTAATAGTCTGCACAAACCCTGCAGGACAATAGTTAGAAGCACCAAAATGAAAAATCAACCATCATGAAGATATCAAACAGTCGGTTACTTGATTTTGGATAGCCACAAGACCTCTATAAGGATGCTAAAGGATCATTTTTCATCTTCAACAACAACATTTCATCGTACTCCTACAAAACCTATGTCAACAAGATTCAATGAGTCAACCAAATATCAAGAAAATCGTACAAAACAATTATCTCAAAGCAGAGCCAATGTAAGGAGCAACAAGCATGGGAAGGTGACACATCAACAAGCTAGTAGATCAACAACTTTTATTCAGAAAAACATGGTTACATGAAGCATTTAGCACATCGATAAATACTATCAGGTAGGCACAAGTATGAAAGTCCTCACCGCTTCCTTTAAGAACATAATTGTTCAAAAATGTTTAGAATGCACGAGGAAAAATGTTTTTTTAGGTTGAAGGTGGCCATTAGTCTTGACCACCCTTGAAAATTTGAGTAAAGTTAAGTCCCTCTCTCATTCAACATGGAGAAAACAACAAAAAATAAAAAGTGATGATTTGAAGGAGTAGGGAAACAAAACTATGAGGAATTTACGAAGGTGGTAGGTGGGGGCCAAATACCACAACATGAGAAGCCCACTACCAACCCACAAAAGGAATAAAGAGTGGGCCCAAGACTCACTTGCACCATGAATTTTCATTCCAAAAACAGTAAGAGAGGCCCATTGCATCATAGAGAGTCAAGCTAGCCACCACCATGAGTCCCATAGGCTACCATAGAGAAGCTATAGGGTTCAGCACTAGCTACTATAGGGTCTGGGTTCAATGCTATAAGAAACAAGACATGTGCTATAGGATTGTGACCAATTACTACAGGATTGGAATTTGGCCTGAGAGGTGTAAAAGGGTTTTATTTTATGCAATTTTCCCTCCAAAATCACAAATCCATGAATAAGTCTCCAAGGGAAGGGTAAGTAGTGAAGTTTCCTCACCTTCCATGCATAAAACGTTGGTGAAATTGATCAAATTTTGTCTATCGATGCATCCTATAGCAAACCCCTCTAAGTTAAAAAAAATCAAACACTGATTTTTCTTTTGTGAGAGCATGCTAGTAGAAGGGTAAAATTGTTTTAAAGTTGGTATATAACTTTAGAATAACCTTTGATCAACAAAAGAACACTATTCCTCCAACCTCTTCTCTGAAACCCTAAACTGCCTAGAAAATTATAATTGACAAATAATTCACCCATGTTTTCGAACATCTCGAATGGAATATACTCTAATGCCTTGATTTTCTCGCCAATCCTATGTAGCCTTTCCTTGTTCAATTGTAGCCATAATATATCTCTCACATTGAATGATTTATCTTTTCTATGCGAATCAATATTCTTGGCATTATATTTCTCTTATGACTTGTACGATGTATCTTGTACCTGTATATCTATCTACCTTATATTCTCTATAAACTTTTCATCCCTCAAGGCATCTCATGTAAGATCTTCCCTAATTCCCCCTTGTTTCCCATATGGATCATCCAAATCTTAAGGCATAAAATATTCAAAGTAAGTTTCAAATGGGGAATTTTGAGTAGAAGTGTGTACTTCTCTACCACAATAATGTTGTATGCATACCATATTTCCATCTTAGGTCTTTGGATACTTCTAGGTATATCCCCTCAAAAGATGCACCAAAGTCCCTTTAACTAATTTTTCCTTCCCATTTGTCTGTGGATGGAATGATGTAATATCTTCAACTTTCTGTCCATATTCTACCATAATGTAGTCCAGAATGCACTCATAAATCTTGTGTCCTTGTCTGAAATGATGCTCCTTGGTATCCAAAAAAGAAGCTAGACCTATCCAAAGAATAGGTTTGTTCCTTATTTTCCATTAATTGTATTTTTATAAGGCATCAAAACATACATCTTATTGAACCTATCAAATATCACGAGTAGTTAGTCATGTCCCTTCCTCGTTTTTAGTAAACCTCCAATAAATTCCATGGAAATTCTCTCCCAAGGACAAGTGGGTATTGGTAAGTGATGATATATACCTTGTTTCTTATGGCTAGGTTTCCTAGTACAACAAATAATGCATCCTCTTATAAACCTAAATATGTATCCTTGCATTTTGGGCCAATACAAATATTTATGCAAGTTAGCGACAATCTTCCCTAAACCAAAGTGGCATACAAACTTGGTGGTGTGAGCCTCTCTAATCAGCTACAATCACTCACCTTTAGGAACACATAACTTCTCCAAATTGTAGAGTAAGAAAATGGTGTTGTCTCCATCATGCACATAAATTTAACTCTGCACCTACGAAAACACCTCCTTGAATTCATCATCCTATGAATATGCCTCTATGTATGCATCATGGGTTAATGGCTCCATCTGCATAAGAGTCCCCAGGGTTTTGATATTTTAAGTGGGTGTTATTGAGAGCACATTTGCCAATGTTCTTGTGTTTAATTTCTTGTACTTGATCACCAAATGGAACTTCTGTAGAAACCCCATTCACTAGTAATTCCTCGTCTACTGTACCTTACTCTAGGCCTGCGAGTAATATTGTAGTGGTTCGTGATCTATGATGATTATTGTTTTATTTCCCATAAAATAATGCTTCCACTTCTTCACATATTTATTTGGGGATTAAAGCTCCTTGTTTTAGGTATGCTAGTTAGGAGCTTCCCCATGAAATTCTTTAGCATGGTAGCATACATGCCTTCCTCCCCACATTGAGACCACTCCCATAGCATACCCACTCATATTTTTCTTCACTTGAAGGGTTTCTAAAAGTTTGATAATTCCAAAACTAGTACATCATTGTTCTTATCCTTTAGCTCCTTAAATGCTCTCTGCTAACACTTACCCCACTGGAAGATCTTACCACTTGTTTTTATGGTGTGGAATGGTGTTGCTACTACTCAAAACAAGGTTATGAATTTCTTCAAGTGTTGTGATACTCTAATGAAAATCCTGACCTCAAAAACATTAGTAAGAACCAACCATTAGATGATGACCTCCATCTTGGTAGGATCTACATTTAACACTCCTCCACCTATCACATAACCTATATACACAAAATAATGTTGTTCAAACTCACACTTCTTGATATTTTATAGTAATTGGTGCTTCTTTAATATCTCCAACAGGTGTCTCATATGGGATATGTGCACATTACAAATAACATTATATACTAGTATATCAGGTAGATAGAAAATAATAAGTAAATCTATAAAATGGTGCAATAGATAAATCATTAATCTCATAAATTTAGTCGGTGCATTGCATAGTTCAAATTTCATGACTTACCACTCATACAAACCTTGCATAGTCTTAAAGGTAGTCTTCCACGCATATTATTCTTTAGCTCGAACCTGGTGATATGAAAACTTTAAGTCTACCTCGGTGAAGTATTTTTCTTACTGCAACTAATCCAAAAAATCATCTACCCTAGGCAGTGGGTACCCATTATTAAATTTGATCTTCTTCAATTCCATATAATCTATACACATCCACCAAGTTTGATCATTCTTTGGAACAATGATAATGGGTGACCCACATGGTGATTGTAACACCCCACCCCACATTTACCCACTTTCACAGGCTCTCAAGGGTAAACATGGGTTGAGAGTTACTATGACATGAACCATCAACCAAGTTTCAGTTATGGAAGAATTTCCTATTACCTTTACACTTATTGTAACCTCGAAGAACACTTGATCACCCAGATGTCAAACAACATCCACTGATCATCGTTTCTTGGACTGGAACTACATTTTTGAATGATTTCTCAGCCCAGTCATACACATGCCAAGCCTTCCATGCATTCAGAAGGATCTAGTCACACGCATAAGGTTCCTTCCATGCGGTTACAACCGGAATCCCCAGTTCTATGTGTGCGATCGTCGATTAAGTGCAACAATTATAGGGCTAGCCTACGGGGCATTGCCTAGAACTTCTCAAAACTTTCTAGAATCAATTCTAAGATGAACAAAAGTATTCATAACCTATGCTTAAGCTAAAATATTTCCTAAACATTCCAAACAATTGTTAAACATTTCGACAAAAATATGGTAAAAATAGTAGTTATAGGCCATGAATGCATATATTATCGTGGTCTCACTCATTTCACTAGAGACTCATCAAGACGACTCACTGTGCTCTAAAGATAGCTGCATAAATAACTTGTTATCTCATGCATTCATATAACCATTCAATTACTTATTAAATCATGAAATAGATCCATAACAAAATCACATCATTTAACCATGCCTATAACTAACATTTAACTAGAATGAAGCCATGACAAACCAGTAAAAAATCCATGTAAAAAAATATAAGACCAATGTCATGGGACACATATTCCAAGATGAATGACGAGAAAGGAGATCCTAGTGGGTGTTCATTTTGGTTTATTATGGATAAGGAAATTAGAAAAGTCAATGACAAATGCTTTGGAAAGGAAAAGAGACGTTATTGGCATTTCATTTCTGAAAATAAAGGAAAATAGAAGAAAAGTTAGGTGAAAGGTCAAAGGTTAAATGTGAGGAGAAAATTCAAGAAAAATAATGGAAAATGAAGAAATTAGAAGCCTCGTTGATAAAAAGGCTTCTGAGGAACAACGAGAAATATTTTGCTCAAACTTTCGTCAGTTTTGTTTTGGAGCTTTCATTATATTCTCTCTCTCTCATACTCTTGGACACTTATATTTTTCTTGGAGCACTCTTGGAGGAGTGTGGCATACTTGGGATTTGGAGCAAGAATACAAGGTAACATTAGGAAAGAACAAGAGTACAACAGGATCAACAACTACAACGGGTTTTTCTTACAAGTAACAAGTTGCATGTATGATTTCCTTAATAGTTTTGGCATGCATTGAATATGCACGTGGTTATTTGGTTATGATATCTCATTGGCTTGCAAGATTGCTTGTATTGATAGTGGTTTTGCCTAGCCTTTCCATTTACTGGATAGTGATGCAGGGGCATTAGAGTCTAGCCAGCAATGTGAAAGCTTGTTCACATGTTGTGGCTAGCTGAGTTAAAATTCATTCACTAATGGGTGAAAGTCAATGTTTAATGAGAGGATTGAATTCCTCAAACAATTTAATATTATTATTTTTGTAAAAAATTTGGAGAGTATTTAGAGATAAGTGGTTTGAATAGGTGTGAGCTTGTTGAGCATATCTAGGCTGCAGTTGATAGATTTTAGGAAGATATTTGGGCAAGTAGAATTTTGTCTCAATTTAGGATATTTGATCCTAAATTGAGGAGGTCTTTGTTTGTAATAAAACTATAAATTATAATCTTTGTAATGGAGAAAAGTGGAATTGGCCGTGAGGAATTATTGTGAGGATTGGAATTAACAAAGATTGCAAAGTTCTGAATTATTTTTTCATACTGGCAATCCCCAGATATCTTTATCTTCGAAATTTTATTGGTTTTGACATTTCTGTATAAAATATTGAGGTTAATCGAACTTCTGTGGTCGCTATTAGAAGAGAAGAGTTCGATTCCTTTCAGAATTCTTGATTTATATGGTTCAGTCTTGAATTAATTGCAATGTAGTGCTTGTATGAATTCTTGTGTTTATCAATTGTTTATTATTACAAGTCATATCAGTCTGAGTAATACGCTCTTATTTGGTGAAGAAATTCTATTTATATCAGATATCAATTCTGATATTGAATAGAGTTTTTATAAAGGGTTATTGGGGTTCGATTTGCAAAAATCGACACTGATTCTAGTTTTAAAATTGCCAAACAAGAACTGATGATGTATGAAGGATGCACTGAGTTAAATCTTTGATTTTTGAAAGTATATTGAAACATATGTTTGCTGGAATGATACTATTGAATCATAGTCTTAACGCAGAGAAAGACAATTTTTCTTTGAAGGTCGTAATTCAGAGTCAAATCTCAATTTTGAAAAAAAGGTAACTTTGAATCATGGCAGCCTATAGCAATGCAGATCTGGAGGTTAACGGTGTTGTTTGAATTATGCCGTGGAGTAATTCTGGCTCCAATTAAATTGAAATCGATCCAAAGCTTTGATGCAGAAGAACCCGTGCTAGAAAAGAGCGATGAATTTCTGGTTTGAATCAAACTAAAATTCTATGAAATTCGACTTCAAAGCAATCAGAAATTTAAGACTTGAAGAAGTAGTTTGAAGGAATAATACAGCCAGCATCGCATAGCTCTAGCATATTAAAGTTCAGCTCTTCAGGAATTGCGATTTCTATCAAATCAGTGTTGTGACAGATCTGAGGGTAAACACATTGAAAGTTATAGGTATGAACCAGCGTTCCTTTGAAGTTGGAATTTGTTTATTAAATTTGAAAGGATTTTGTTAAACAATGAATGCATGGGTCCATATGAATGTAACACAAAACTCTGCTCTTAGAGTTAAATTGTGTTGTAATTTGAGTAGTTAAAGTGAGCCAAATACTTCACAAGTATTTTAATACTATGATTGAAGTGTACACTCTATTCATATGCCAAGGATTTGGAGTTGGGTTTTAAAATTAAATCCAAGAATTTATAAACTTTTGAAGGGAGTTGATATTGTCTAAGTGACCTTTTTAAACTTATTATGATTTCATTAATCAAATTTTTCAAATTTGATGAATGAAAATGAGAATGAAGAATTGAATCTGACTCCTCCAGAGTTAGAAACCATTGTGAGTAAATTTGAAATTTTCTCCTTAACGCCGGAACCATCACCACCATCATTGGTGGTATCAGAGCCAACTTCAAAGCATTTTCCAGAGATTGAGCAGACTTCCCAGAGTCAGAAGAAGAAATCCAGCATGGCTGTCCAAATTGGTAGAGGTGCTGCTGGTAGAAGAAGAGGTAGGCCAGTTGCTAATGCAGAAGTACTGGAGACTATGCAGCAAATCCAAGCCATATTGGAAGCAATTAAGGTAGGACAACCAAGGGATCCTGAAGATGTTAGTGAACCTGAAGCTGAAGAAGAAGAAGGAGGAGATGTTGAGCTTACTCCTGAGATGAGATTCTTTAAGATGGTTTTAGGATCTACATCTAAGCCTAGACTTGAAGTATCAGCTTTTACAGGAGGATTGAATCCAGAAGAGTTGATAGACTGGATCAATGAGATGAGTAAATTCTTTGGTTATGAAGATATGGCTGAAGACAAGAGAGTCAAATTTGCAGTCACAAGATTAAAGGGACATGCAGCACTTTGGTGGGATGGAGTGCAAGAAGAGAGAAGGAGAGCTGGAAAACAACCAATCAAAAGCTGGAGCAGAATGGTGGTAAAAATGAAAGGTAAATTCTTGCCTAGTGATTATCAGCTTACATTATTTAGAAAAATGCAGAATCTTAGACAAAGACTAATGACTATGAAAGAGTACATAGAAGAATTCTACAGAGTGAACAAAAGAGCTGGATAGATCCAGGACACAGTAGAGAATATTTCCAAGTATGTGAATGTTCTCATATTGGAGATCCAAGATGAAATCAGTATTTTGTCTCCTAATTCAGTTGAAGAGGCTTATCAAATGGCCTTGAAAGCTAAAGAGAAACTGCTGAGAAAGCAGTTTTCCAAAGGAAGAGGTACTTTCTGAGGAAAGGGACGGCAAGGTGGTAGAGGGAGATCTATAGCACCAAAGGATGGAGCTAGCAGCAGCTCACCTCAGCATGCACACACAGATGGTGATGCAAGTGGCAGAAGAAATTCCCACAGAGGAAGAGGAGGCAGAAGCAAAGGAAGAGAAGTAAGATGTTACCGATGTAACAAATTGGGACATAGAGCCTTTGAGTGCCCAGAGAAAGAAAATGTCGGTACAAGTCAGAGAAATGCAATTTTTGCTCAGACTGAAGAAGCAGCAAAGTTGCCTAAAGCGGAGAGAGAGATTGTGCTAGAGAAGGGAGAATCTTTGGTTGTTAATAAAGTTTTGCTGAAGAAAACAAAGGAAGTTGCTGAACCAGCACAGAGGAAAACTTTATTCAGGAGTGTATGCAAAGTTCAAGGGAAATGTTGTCAATTAGTCATTGATAGTGGCAGCACATACAATCTGGTTTCTACAGAGGTGATAGAAAATCTGAAGTTGAAAACAAGGGAACATCCAACACCCCACAAGGTGTCATGGCTTCAGAAGGGTCATCGGCTGATTGTGAAAGAACAGTGTGAGATAGAGTTGTAGATGGGCAGCTACAAAGATAAGGTAATGTGTGATGTGATGCATATGGATGTGTGTCATATACTGTTGGGTAGACCTTGGCAGTATGACAGAGGAGCAGTACATGATGGTAAGCGAAACGCTTACAAATTCTTCAAGGATGGTATGTATCAAACATTGTTGCCAATGGAAGAAGGAGAAGCACCAAGAAAAAAGTATGATCCAAAGGCTTTATTACTGAGTCGGAAATAATACTTGCAGCAAATTGAAGAAGAAGAGGTAAATTTTGCTTTAGTTTGCAAGCCTAAAGTAGTACTTACTTCTACAAAAATTTCTGATTTGCCAATTGAAATTCAAGAAATGTTGGACAATTGTTGTGATATAATTGTGGATGATTTTCCTAATGAGTTACCACCTGTAAGAAAAAATAGCCATCAGATAGATTTGATTCTAGGATCAAATCTACCAAACAAAGTAGCTTGCAGAATGACTGCAGTAGAAAATGAAGAAATCAGAAAGTAAGTGCAGGAATTGGTTGAAAAAGGTTTGGTTCAAGAAAGTTTGAGTCCTTGTGCAATACCTACAGTGCTGAGCCCGAAGAAAGATGGAGGCTGGAGAATTTTCACTTATTCAAGAACAATCAACAAGATAACAATCAGGTATAGATTTCCTTTGCCCAGAATTGAAGATTTAATGGACTATTTGAGTGGAGCAAGATATTTTTCAAAACTTGATTTGAAAAGTGGGTATCATCAGATTAGGATAAGAGAAGGTGACGAATGGAAAACAACCTTTAAGACAAAAGAGGGATTGTATGAGTGGATGGTAATGCCTTTTGGCTTATCAAATGCACCCAGTACTTTTATGAGGCTCGTGAATGAAGTGTTAAGAGAATTTATTGGTAAAATTACAATAGTATATCTGGATGACATACTAATTTACAACAAAAAAAAGAAGAACATTTAAGGCATATTAACTATGTCTTGAAGAAATTACATCAAGAGAAGTTGCTAATAAATCTGAAGAAGTGTTCATTCATGAAGGAAGAGCTGGTGTATCTGGGTTTTTTTGTTTCTGCTGAAGGATTAAAGATGGATCCAGAAAAGGTCAGAGCAATTGTGGAGTGGCCTTCACCAAAAAGTGTCTTTGAGGTAAGAAGTTTCCATGGACTTGCTAGTTTTTACAGAAAATTCATAAGGAATTTTAGCAAGATTAATGCACCTATCATTGAAACTATAAATAAAGACAAACATCCATTCAAGTGGACTGTTGAAGCTGAAAAGAATTTCCAGTTTTTAAAACAGAAAATAACAGAGAAACCTGTATTAGTGTTGCCTGATTTTACTAAAACATTTCAAGTAAAGTGTGATGCTAGTGGAGAAGCTATTGGAGTTGTCTTAAGTCAAGAAGAAAGGCCTGTAGCATATTTCAGTGAGAAGCTGAATGACACAAGGAGAAAATACTCTTCTTATGACAAAGAATTTTATGCAATAGTACAATCATTGAAGAAGTGGAGACATTATTTAATGTCTAAAGAATTTGTACTATATTTAGATAATCATGCTTTACAATACATTATGCAGCAGCCTAAGTTAAATAAAAAACATGCTAAATGGGTTCAATATCTTCAAAGTTTCAACTTTGTTTTAAATCACATAAGTGGCCAGGAAAACAAGGTAACTGATGCCTTGAGTAGGAAGAACATTCTTTTCCAAGAAAGTCAAATTGAAGTGGTAGGTTTTGATTTTCTTAAGGAACTATATAAAACAGATTTGGATTTCAAGGAGGCATTTGAGGCATGTTTGAATCCTGTTTTGATAGATAGAAGTCAGTGGTTGGATTATTTCTTGCAAGAGGGTTTATTATTCAAAATAAATCAATTATGTATACCAAATTGTTCCATGAGACAAAATCTCATCAGAGAGAAGCATAGTGGTGGACTTGCTGGACATTTTGGTACTGATAAAAACTTATGAGCAGCTGAGTCATTTTTATTATTGGCCAAAAATGAGATCTGAAGTGGAAAAGTATGTGAAGAATTGTAAAATTTGTCAGTATGCTAAGGGAAGAAGCTAGAATGCAGGTTTGTATATTCCATTGCCTATTCTAGATAGACCTTGGGATATTGTAAGTATGGATTTTGTTTTGGGACTGCCTAAGACATAGAGAGGGAATGATACAATTTTTGTTGTTGTTGACAGATTTTCAAAGATGGCACATTTAATTCCATGTTATAAAACCAATGATGCTACTCATGTTGCTAATTTTTTTTTCAAAGAAATTGTTAGATTACATGGGTTTCCTAAAAGCATTGTTTCTAATAGAGATACCAGGTTTGTTGGACATTTTTGGAGGACATTGTGGAAGAAGCTCAGTACTAATCTGAGTTTCAGCTCAGCTTATCATCCTCAGACTGATGGGCAGACTGAGGTAGTAAACAGAAGTTTAGGTAATCTTTTGAGAAGTCTTGCAGGAGAACATCCTAAGCAGTGGGATCATATCTTACCACAGGCAGAATATGCATACAATCATTCACCAAACAGAAGTACAGGACAGAGTCCATTCCATATTGTTTATGGGATGCACCCAAGAGGAGTTTCTGAATTGAGAAATTTGGGAAAAGCAGAATTGAGAAGTGCTGAAGGTGAAGAATTTGCTTCAGAGATTCAAGCAATTCACAAGCAAGTAAAGCAACAGCTACAAGATAGCAGTATCAAGTACAAAGGCAGAGCAGATTTGAGCAAAAGAGAAGTTCAATTTGAAGTTGGTGATTTAGTTTTAGCTCATTTGAGGAAAGATAGATTTCAAAAAAGAGAGTATAACAAACTGAAGTTTAAAAAGATAGGACCATGCAGAATCCTGAGAGAATTTTCTGCTATTGCCTATGAAATTGAATTACCATCTGATATTGGAATATCTCCAACATTTGATGTTGCAAATTTGTACAGGTATGAAGATGGTGGTACAGATGAAAGACCAGAAGACAAAGAGTAGATTGATTGGGTAAAACAGTTACCTACAGCACAGCCATTACAGCCAGAGATGATCTTGGACAAAAAGGTGTTTAAGAGAACTAGAGGACAAGAGTATTTCCAGTATTTGATTAAATGGAAGAATCAACCGATTGAAGATGCTACATGGATAACAGAAGCTATGTTACAGAAACTAGGCAGTTTTGTGAAGGAGCCCATGGACAGGAGCCCATGAAGAATTTTGTCCTCGGGAGTCTGATGCAGGCGCATTAGAGTCTAGCGAGCAATGTGAAAGCTTGTTCACATGATGTGGCTAGTTGAGTTAAAATTCATTCACTAATGGGTGAAAGTCAATGTTTAATGAGAGGATTGAACTCCTCAAACAATTCAATATTATTATTTTTGTAATAAATTAGGAGAGTATTTAGAGATAAGTGGTTTGAATAGGTGTGAGCTTGTTGAGCATATCTAGGCTGCAGTTGATAGATTTTAGGAAGATATTTGGGCAAGTAGGATTTTGTCTCAATTTAGGATATTTGTTCCTAAATTGAGGAGGTCTTTGTTTGTAATAAAACTATAAATTAGAATCTTTGTAATGGAGAAAAGTGGAGTTGGCCATGAGGAATTATTGTGAGGATTGGAATTAATAAAGATTGCAAAGTTCTGAATTATTGTTTCATACTGGCAATCCCCGAAGATCTTTATCTTTGAAATTTTATTGGTTTTGAAATTTTTGTATAAAATATTGAGTTTAATCGAACTTCTGTGGTCGCTATTAGAAGAGAAGAGTTCGATTCCTTTCATAATTCTTGATTTATATGGTTCAGTCTTGAATTAATTGCAACGTAGTGCCTGTATGAATTCTTGTGTTTATCAATTGTTTATTATTACAAGTCATATCAGTTTGAGTAATACACTCTTATTTGGTGAAGAAATTCTATTTATATCAGATATCAATTCTGATATTGAATAGAGTTTGTATAAAGGGTTATTGGGGTTCGATTTGCAAAAATCGACACTGATTCTGTTTTTAAAATTTCCAAACAAGAAATGATGATGTATGAAGGACGCACTGATTTAAATCTTAGATTTTTGAAAGTATATTGAAACATATGTTTGTTGGAATGATACTATTGAATCATAGTCTTAACGCAGAGAAAGACAATTTTTCTTTAAAGGTCGGAATTCAGAGTCAAATCTCAGTTTTGAAAAAAAAGTAACTTTGAATCATGGCAGCCTATAGAAACACAGATCTGGAGGTTAACGTTGTTGTTTTAATTATGCCGTGGAGTAATTTTGGCTCCAATTAAATTGAAATCGATCCAAAGCTTTGATGCAGAAGAACCCGTGCTAGAAAAGAGCGATGAATTTCTGGTTTGAATCAAACTAAAAGTCTGTGAAATTCGACTTCAAAGCAATTAGAAATTTAAGTCTTGAAGAAGCAGTTTGAAGGAATAATACAGCCAACATCGCATAGCTCTGGCATATTAAAGTTAAACTCTTCAGGAATTGTGATTTCTATGAGATCAGTGTTGTGACAGATCTGAGGGTAAACGCATTGAAAGTTACAGGTATGAACCGACGTTCCTTTGAAGTAGGAATTTGTTTATTAAATTTGAAAGTAGTTTGTTAAACAATGAATGCATGGGTCCATATGAATGTAACACAAAACTCTGCTCTTAGAGTTAAATTGTGCTGTAATTTGAGTAGTTAAAGTGAGCCAAATACTTTAATACTATGACTGAAGTGTACACTCTATTCATATGCCAAGGATTTGGAGTTGGGTTTTAAAATTAAATCCAAGAATTTATAAACTTTTGAAGGGAGCTGATATTGTCTAAGTGACCTTTTTAAACTTATTATGATTTCATTAATCAAATTTTTCAAATTTTATGAATGAAAATGAGAACAAAGAATTGAATCCAACTCCTCCGGAGTTAGAAACCATTGTGAGTAAATTTGAAAGGCTCTCCTTAATGTTGGCACCATCACCGCCATCAGATAGCCATGGTGTTGTGGGTTTGAGTTATGTTTTCTAGCTGGTTTTCATGTGCCTTTGGCTGTGGGTTGAGTTATTAGTTCTTTGAAGCCTTGGTAGGAAAAATTCTCTAGAAGCTCCGTAACAACTTGGTTTAAGTTACTAGTCCTAGAAGTATTGGTTGGAAAAATGATTTGGAATCCCTTGGTGGGTTGAGTTACTAGTCCCAGAAGCCTTAGTTGGCAAAAAAAAAACTGGAAGCCGAAGGACAACTATGAGTTGAGTTACTAGTCCTAGAATCCTTGGTTGGAAAAAATGCTCCAGAGCCCTCAAGAACTTTGGTAGAGACCAATATGGTGATGGTTAGTGATGTTCTACCATGAGGCGGAATAATTGGTTGAGGTTTGAGGTGTTTTTTCCTCTGGAAGCCCTATTTTTTTTTATTGATTTGTTTTATGAGATCCCAAATTCATACTTGGAATATGGCACAGGGGTGATTGGATGAAAGAAATATCTGGTTCATTCTATGCTATGGTGAGGTGTTCATGGAAGTCCCATAATTGGTTGGCCTATGATATAATCAATAAGAGTTATTTCTCCTTGGTATTTTAGGGGTAAATATACTTTTTTATATGTGGTTTATATGGTTGTTATATCCTTGATATTTATGTTGGTTATATGTTGGTTATGAATGAGTTTTATGACAGTGAGAATGCATGGCTCTCATCGTGTTTTGATCAATCACTGAATGTACAATTAATATATGGTTTAATGAATGGTAATTTAGTTATTGTGATGACGCATCAACGATTCTTAGTGATTCTCATATAAGTGTGACACCCCTAGGCTCAAATTTGTTGTTTTAACCTATAGAATGCATATTTGTGACATGTTTGACGAAATTTTTGCCATGGCTAGTAGGGTTCTAGTCAATTCCTTGTTAAAATATTTTCATTTGTATCATTTTTCAATGTTACTTCTCATTTCTGGAAGTTTCATGGAGTTATGGGAAGTGTTCTGAGTCATGGCCCTGAAAAGTGACACAAAATCCAGAGTCACTGGTACAAAACTACATAGAAAAGTCCCCAGTCACAGGAATGCCTTATTGTGGGAGAGACTGGAGGGTCCCAATCGCATGCATTCCCATGTCATGGGAGTTACTAAGGCTTAATGGAGTAAAATTTCAGGTTGTCCCAGGGGCTTGTCACCTGTGTTAGCCTCCACAATGTCCCAAGGCTGATGAATGGATGCCGACAAAGGTAACCTCAAATCGAGCTTTCAGTTTTTTTGCTATACCTACCAAACCAGAGAGGGCTCTCTCTATGAGATCACAATCAACCTGTTTGACTGGATGAGGAGTATATTTTCGGCTAGTTAGGTCAGCTCTAGGGTTTCAAAAATTGATGGTTTTAATGTTAGATTAGGGATGAAAACTAGGTAGGTAGGTCAAATGTATCAAAGGGTTACAACCGCAAATATATAGAGCAGCAAGGTAGAAATTCTTAAGTGATGGACTTAGGCTTTTTTTGGGTCTAGTGTAGGGTTTGAAAGAGAGGAGAGGATATTAATGATAATTCATCATGAATTCATTAAAACTAAAGGAAATAAACATGAAATGATATTCCCAAAAAAAACACAGCTTATGAAGAATTATGCTTATCAAAATTTTAGGAAGATCACTGAGGAAAGAAAGGCATGGAAAGAGAACATATATATCATTTATAAAATACTATAATAGAGAAAAGGAAATAAACATGAAATGATATTCCCAAACAAAACACAGCTTATGAAGAATTATGCTTATCAAAATTTTAGGAATATCACTGAGGAAAGAAAGGCATGGAAAGAGAACATATATATCATTTATAAAAGACTATAATAGAGAAAATACAACATTAAAAACTCACTACACATGAATTCCTAGATAATAGTTGCAATGGTTCCTCTGAATTTCTAAATAAAAGATGAAGCAAAAGCTACAATGGTCTCAAACCTTTGATGTCTAGCCATGAAAATGAATAATAAATGCATACATATAGACAAAAAACATTTCCCCTATCTCAGGGGTCAAATCCTTGAGTGAAGCAACTAATCACATGATTCTCTCACCTAAAACCTAAAGACTAGGGAGGTTAACAAGACACTACCCAAGTTAGAAAAACTGATACCTTTGACCAAAAATGACTTTACAAGCATGTATCTACCTCATGTTTACTCTATCAATCATATTTACACATGTTTGCATCATCCAAACATCAAAAGTGACTAATTAAATTAGTGGAGGTCAAATTTGGACAAATTCAACTCAGAAAATTTACATTCATGAAAAAACACAGCGTGTGAGGAGAAACGCAATGAAATTTGAAAAAGTCAATTTTGGAGACCTTCTCGAGGTCAAAATCCTATTTGAAATTCGCTAGAGATATCTCTTCCAGTTGGCTAAAAAATAGTGTCCTCAAGAAGTAAAACTAACTGATTCTAGCCCCTCAAAACTTCATTCTTCCACAAGAACTCCAAAAACGCAATGTGTTGTTGAAAAAGAGGGTAGAAAGGTGGTTTTGGAGTGGTCTTTGGGCCTTTTCACCTACCAGATATTGCTGAAACTCTACGCCCAGGGGCTAGATGTGATGTACAAATCATAAGAAATCCAAAATGGTAAACTTTTTGTCATTTTGTGGCTCCCATCAATAGCACAGTGTGGGCCACGCTGTGTTGTTGACCCTATGACTATGTCAAAAACAATCAAAAACTCCAAAAATTTCAAAAATTTCCAAAAAATCTCAAAATTTTCTCAAAATTTCACCAAACATGATCCATGATGAACTGAGATGGAATTATAAGCTATTAGGGAAGCATCAACTAGCAAATACAACTTTCCTTTCTCCTCTTCTTGCATTAGGGTTCTTTAAGTTTTGCCTTCAATTTTATGATTTTTGCTTAAGACACTTGATTTTTCTTGTAGTAGTGCATGACCATGTATCTCTGAATTTTAATTTCATTTTGGCCCTCTTGGGGAGCTTTTCCAAATTTCCATTAACTCTATCTAGCCAATACTCCATGTCTTGTTCAATTTCTCTCGAAATGAGCTTATTCATTGTCATGTGTGTTTTTGGTGGAGATACTTCTCTTTGTTGTTGTTGTACTCTTTTTAGGCCTCTAGCTCTAGGCCTCTTCCTTCTAACCTTTTCTTCATGTTCATCAAAATCATCAATGTCAACTACAACATTTCTCTTTAATTGATTCAGTTGCAGTGAGGGGAAGAAGTAGTTGTTGGTCGAAGGACCAAGAGTACATAGCAGAGCAAGGGAAGTAGAGATGGTAGAGGAAGTAGTGCAACCACTAGGAGAGGTGACACAGTGATCATGTGATCAAATTTTCACTCAAAAATAAAAGTTCTCAGAATGACATGAAACATGAATGATCATGAATTTTTTGTCATTTTGTATCCAACGACGTTCATTTCACCTCAATCTGACGCACAGAGCTCAAGTTATAACCTACTGACTGTTTTCCAATATAGGGAAATTTGGTAAAAAAATTGTGTAGTTAGGGAGCCCAGTTAGTAATCTATACTACTGACGTGGCATGCTAATTGGGCAGGTCAATGAACAGGTTAATGGGCTGGTCAACTCATTCCACTGGAAAATTGAAGGCTACGAAGTGGCATTTTGTGGTTGGACCATCTTGGTGCAAGTGGGTAGGTGGTCAATGGTTCTGTTTGGGCCAATGAGGAGGAGGCACATGGCTCAGCCTCGGGCCACCACGTGTCTCCCCCAAGGCAGTGTAAAATTATGGTGAAGGACTAGAGGGATTGTGCAAGGGTCGAACATGAGACCTACGCCCAACTAGCATGTCGCATTACCAACTCCCCTATGTTGTGTTTCTTACCCATATACAACTCTGAATTTATTTAAAGTTTAAACAATGCACTAATGGGGGGAGAGGGGGCTAGCCCCCAAACCATATGATCACGACCTTAGACCACCAGTGGAGCATAGGAGCACTAGCCATAAGCACGTTTAATTACCCTTAATCTTGGATTAATTAACCTTAAGCTTGATTATTAACGGAGCGCCATTTAACTATTAATCTTGATTTAAATAATGGTAAGTGGGTTCAATTAATTTTAATTTTATTTTATTTTCCGAATCCAAAAAATCTAGCGGATTTGCTAAATTTAGCACTAGTTAGCCCAATTTGGGGCTAGTTATCTAATTTTGGGGAGGAAATTGTGGAGCAGAATTGGGGAAGTCATAACTCAACCAATTTTCGACCAAATGAGGAGAAAAAAGAGGCGAAGGTACCATTTTTTGGCATTCTAGACTCAATGAAATAGGTCCCAGAATCCATAGAGCACTCTAGATAGGTTTTTTTTACAGGTTGAAGCCTAAGGGGTGTACTAATCAAGCAGGGTTTGGTAGTAGTTCCTGATGGTATTCAATATGAAGAAGGCCTTGTAGGGATTTTCCTCACGTTTAGAATTCATATGCAGTAGTTGTAACTGGCATGGTTCACTTCGTTTTTAGCTTCTTTCATCATGAATTTGTCATTATATTCTTCAATGTTTAATTGAAGGATGCACGTGATTTTTTTTTTACTCATTTCAGTAGAAGTATGTAATATTTGTAGGATATGTTTTGAGTTGTTGTTGTTGTGAGAGTTATTTGTACGAGAACATTACCTTGTAGGGGTAATATCCACATTTTATTTGTAGAAAAATTTTATGTATTTCATTGATACTAAATTTATATGAGTGGTGTAGTCATGTTGACAGGCCTTGATATGTAGCTGAAGAGGGGTGAACTTCTTCAACAAACCTTTTGTCTTGCTCTTCTTTATGCCTACATGGATTATGTGTGTTATGTTAATTATTTTTAGTTGCATATGAATACTAATTCATTTTGAAGAGACGTTAAACAAACATGTTTTTGAAGACCCAATTTCATGCTTGCAAATTTTCGACACGGTCCTAATTTTAATTCTATGTGATTCTGAGGAAAATGAAAGAGAACACCTCCTCCAAATTCATATATGTTAGTATCAGAGCTAAAATTGACCAAGTTTCAATATGGGTAGCAAAAAGAGTCCCCAAGAGCTAGAGGAGTGGAATTTGGCTCTTCAAATGGAGAACATAGGGTTGAGAAGGATTTTGGAAATTGCTGAAGAGGAGAAGAAGCACATGCGCTTTGTATTGCAACAAGTGCCTGATGAGCAAGTTGCAAAAAGTTTAATTCCTGCACCAACAAGATAAACCTCCAAGATGAAGCGGGTATGTGGTCATGGTTCAAATAGTGGATTTGGACCATATGTGGAAATAATGCATGTCAATTTTTCAAGCATCTTCAAGAAGCACATCATATGACAGTGGATAAAAGTGGGTGGCTAGAGTCATCTACACATTGGCCATCATCATCATCATCATTAGAGGCTGTGAAGATGAACAGAAAATATAAGGAGTCAATTGGAATTTCCAGTACCACTCCTTCCATATATGGGCATAAAAACACTTTTGCAGCATTCGAGCAACATACCAAAGGCATAGGTATGAAGGTTCTCTCCAATATGGGATATGATGGTGGAGGCCTCGGCATAAATGGCCAAGGAATTACCAATCCAATTTAGGTAGAGGAAAGACCAAAATATATGGTATTGGGATATGGTCGCAAAGAGTATGGAGAGTGCTCTAACTGTCTTGAGGCACATCAAGTATCTAAGAAAGAGATGTCACCACCTTGTGACAACCGTCGAAGCTACAACTCCAAAGACAAGTATAACTCTCAAGAGTGTTTTTTAAGGCATGGTGATTTTGAATACTTATTAAATCAGAAGCCTTGTACGTTTTGTGATTCTTTTGACCATTGTGTGGTTGTGTGTGAGCAACGCATGATAATGGTTATATGAATGAACCAAATTTTGGGCATCAAACTTAAAGATTTTCTTTCGCATGAGAGAACTTCTATGTTTGCAAACAAGAAGAAGTTTTTTTGTGCTCATTGCAAAGTGCATGGACATGACATTGAATGATGTTGGAAATTACATTTGAAGCTTCATTTAAATAAAGTTAAAGAGATTATGCAACATGATGCAAGGGAAACAAAAGGTGGCCAAGAGGACTCACAACAATCATGAGCAACCTTCAAGATAAGATGGTGCAAGAAGAGAACCCACAAGCTTATGAGAGGCACGATTGGGTAGACTTATTGTAAAAGTTGTTTTGTAAATTGTGTAAATACTTGTTTTCATTACCTATTTAGGTACTTTTGTAAAGTGAACATTTATTGTCACTATGTTAAACAAGTAGATGTTTTTCATTCATGTATGTATTGGCTTGTTATATTGCACATGTTCAAGGAATTTTGTGAATGTACAAAATTATCGTTCAAGTTGTCTAGAAGTTTTTCGTATGTTAAACCTATACAAGTATTTGATTTGAAACTTGTGTGAATAGAGTCTTTTGGTTAATATCACTATGTTTTATAGACAAAGCCAAGCATATCATGAAACATTTTCACAGCAGTGTACTACTCATGTACAAATTCAGTTTGAAGACGTTAAAGAAAATGTATGTTGTTTATGATTTCCAAGATGGAGTCAAGTTTGTCTTCAACAATTTAACTTCACGGATGAAGTGTTTTCAAGTCATGCAAAGATGAGGGTAAAGAGCATGTTTAGATTCCACTCAACAGTGTTTTTATTCTTACAACAATGATAAGAATGTTGGATTGATTCTCAACAAGACAACAGGTCTTCATGAGGATGATAAGTGAAGTGTCTTGATTGAAAATTTTGTAATTTGGATTGAGTTTTATGGGTATTTTGAGTTCCAAACTCTTTATATTGACTAGGGAAGTAAAATTTTGGAGTCCAAAAGTTCTTAGTGGGGAAGTGTGACCAGGTGATCAAATTTTCACTCAAAAATCAACGTTATCAAAATGACATGAAACCTGAACAACCGTGAAGTGTTTGTTGTTCTGAATCCAATGAAGTTCATTTCACCTAAATCCGAAACCCAGAGCTCAAGTTATAGCCTCCTACCATTTTTCCAAAAAGACAAATTTTGAAAAAAAACATGTAGACGGGGGCCCCAGTCAGTAGTTTGTACTAGTGACATGGCATGCTAAATGGGAAGGTCAATGGAAAGTTAAATGGGATGGTCAAAACATTCCACCAGCAAATTGAAGGCTACCAAGTGGAATTTTTTGGTTGGACCATATTGGTGCGAGTTCGCAGGTTGTCATTGGTTGTGTTTGGGCCAATGAGGAGGAGGCATGTGGCCCAGCCTAGGGCCCCCATGTGTTCCCTCATGACAGTGTAAATTTATGGTGATGGACCGGAGGGACCAAGTGGGGGTCGGACATGAGACCTCAACCCAACTAGCATGCCGTGTTACAAACCCCCTATGTTGTGTTGCTTACCCATATACAACTTTTCATTTATTTAAAGTTTAAACAATGTGAAAATTGAGGAGAGGGGGAAAGCCTGATGAGGACAATCCCAAACAATATTATCACAACCTCATACCACCAGCGAAGCATAGGAGCGCTAGCCATAAGTGTGTTTAATTAACCTTAATCTGGATTATTAACAAAATGCCATTTAACCATTAATCTCGGTTTAATTAACAGTAACTAGGTTTAATTAATTTTAATCCAATTTTAGTCTGCAAATTCGACAAATCTGGAATTTTTTTTAAATTTAGCACCAGTTAGCCCAATTTCGGTCCAGTTAGCTAATTTTGGGGAGGAAAATGTGGACCATAATTGGGGAAGTCATAACTCAGCCAATTTTTGACCAAATGAGGAGCATAAAGAGGCTAAGGTACCATTTTTGGGAATTTTGGACTCAATGGAATAGATCTCAGAGTCCAAAAAGAATTCCAGATAGGCTTTTGTTAAGGTTGAAGCCCAAGGGGTGTATGGATCCAGCAGTGTTTGGTAGCAGTTCCTAAAATTATTGAACATTACGAAGACATTTAAGGGTTTTTCCTCACCTTCAAAATTAATATGCAGTAGCTATAACCAACAGGGTTCAACTCAGGTTTAACTTCTTTCATCATGAATTTTTCATTATGTGCTTCCATGTGGAATTGAAGGATGCACATGATGTCTTTTTACTCATTTCAGTAGAAGTATGTCATCTTTGTATGAGATGTTTTGATCTATTGTTGTTGTGAGAGTTCTATGCAGGAGAACATTATCTTGTATGGGTAATAGCCACATTTTATTTGCAGCAAACTTTTATGTACTTCATTGATACTGAATTTATATCAGTGGTCTAGTCATGTTGACAAGCCTAAAGATGTAGCCTAGGAGGGGTGAAATCCATCAACAAACCTTTTGTCTTGCTCTTCTTTGTGACTACATGGACTATGTGTGTTATGTTCATTATGGTCAGTTGCATATGAAGACTAATTCATGTTGAAGAGACATTAAAAAAAAATGTATTTTTTGAAGACCCAATTTCAGGCTTGCAAAGTTTTGACATGACCTTAAGTTTAATTTTATGTGATTTTGAGGAAGAGGAAAGAGAACACCTTGTACAAATTCAGATCACACAGTCCCTAGAGAGGGTGACATGGGTCCACACATGGCTCAAGAGAGCAACAAGTCTAAACATACCATCAAGAAAATAATAATCATCACATACCCACAATGGTTTCCATCCTCTTCTTTATATTCTTGGTGAGCTTCCTCACCTTGGGCCCCACTCATTAAAGCCACTACTTCCATGCATGAAATCTCCCTCCAAAACTACATTTTCCTTCCATGAACTCCACTCCTTCCATACCAGCGCTATTTGATTTGGTCAAGGTTGACCCAGTCTTCATACTCCATCCCCTTTTCACACCTAAGGGTCTTCAATCCAATTTTTAGATGACCTCCTTTCACATTACGAGTGTCTTTTATTCCTACTAAGGTGATTTATGGGTCTCCATACCCTCTTATTTCTCTAGCTAAGAGAAAATTCAAAATTTAATATTCCAATTAGCTGTGTGCTAATTTAGGAATGTTACAGAGCTTTTTCCTTAGAGGGTTTCTAGCGCTAAGAAATCTAGATCTAAGTTTTACTGGGGCAACAACGAAAGAGGGAGAAAGGAACTTGTTCGACACTTAATTAAGAAAATATGGTCATGAATGGATTAAGGGCTTAGGATAGATTGGATGGAGCATCGAAATTTGTCATTTGGAAGGCCAAGATCCTGGAAGTTTTGGATGAACATCGTATCGAGGATCATGCATTGAACACTCTTTTTGTTAAAGTTGATGTTGATCCTCTCAAGAAGTATGAAGAGGCTCTGGAAAAAGAAAAATGCATGATTCTGGAAGGAATCAAGGATGATCATGTGATCCCACATATTGTTGAGAAGAAGACAACATGAGAAATATGTGAGGCCTTCAGCACTATGTACCAAGGATATTCCGTTCAGCAGAATATGTTGCTTGAGAACCAACTAAGATTATTTCCTATGCAAAAAGGAGAAGAGATCGACCCCTTCCTCATTAGATTACAAGGGATCCGAAATCAGCTAGATTTGGTAGGGGCTATACTAGATTTTAGGATTATGGTCAGGACTACCCTGAATGCAGTCACTAAAGACTCTAAGAACTTTTTCTAAGGAATTTTGGGCTAGGAGATTCTTCTAAGCTAGGAAGAGATGTGTTCAGCTCTTCGACAAGAAGAACTCAGACGGTGGACCAAGGCAAGAAGAAGAAAAAAAGGGATAAAATTCAAGAAGGAGGAAGAGGATGATGTGGCTCTAAGATCTAAGGGATGGCAAGGGAAACAAATAAGGGAAAAGAAGGACCTCTCGAAGGTCAGATGCGTCAGATGTGGGGAACTAAGAAATTTCACCACATAGTGCCCTCTGAAGAAGAAGGGTAACGAAGAATATAACTGAAAGGTTGCTGCAACACATGATGATGAGGATGATGATGATGGATGTTCCATGAGTTCTCATGCACCTAATAAATGGGGAGATATGGAGCCGTATATCAGCTACATGAAGTGGGGACAGGAAACTGGAGGTGAAAAAACTCTTGGATCACATATGGCTACGAGAGCCCTTAATGACAGTATCATAATGGCGGGTGTAAATTGATGCAAAGGATGATGGAGCAACAATGGCAGAGCTAGAGTGTCAAAGTTTGAAGCAACACAAAGCAGAGGAAGCAACAACGTAGCAGTAGTAGCACAATGCATAGTGGTGCAGAACAATGCAGAGAAACAAGAGCGCAACGGCATCATAGGGTCAGTGTAGATTAGTAGAAGAGGTAGTTCCATCATTGAAGAGTATTCATACTTAATGGGCCTCTAAATTAGACATAAAATAAGGCCCATATAACCTTTGTTAAGCCCATATACCTTCATTATGCACATGAATATATATATTAAATCTCTCCTTCTGCACTTAATAATGTTTTCTTATGCTTCAATATTTTCTTAGGAAGGTTTAAAGGTAATTGCATAATTGTGCCTAATATTGGTTATTTTTGTAGAATATTGTGAGAATATTTGGTAGATTATGCAGATTTGGAGAAGGAGATGATTTAGGGACTTTCTCCCTGCCATTGGAAGATCAAGATTGGAGACTAAATGAGCACAATTTCAGGAAATTAGGAGAAATATTGGAGAGATTCAAGGGGGTTGTCTACCCTCCTTAACTCTCAAAGGAAGCCAAAGGATTCCCATGAGATCCACTCCAGCAATTCAAATTTTAGAGGTAGCCAAGTGACTCAATACCAAGTGCACTCAAGCCATACTTCACTTGGAGTCAAGTGGACTCATTACCTATTTTTTAGCGAGTTGTTGGTAGTTTCCCTTGAGGATAAATAAAGCTAATCAAGAGCTATTTAGGGTTGAATCTATTCCATTCTGGTCCACCCATTCGATTCTAGTCCATTCTATTCCATCCCATGCCATCCATTTTCCATTCTATTAGGCTTTTGTTGTTTAAGACCTTCGGGATGTAATAAGATTTCATTTTAATGCAACGAGTATTGAGATGACTTTTCATTGTTCTAGTTGTAGAGATATGGGATCCTGGATTAGGGCCCAATCCATGTGCCTCACCTTCTCTTCCCGTTACCATTCTTTCCTTTCTATAATTTAGCTAGTTTGTTTATGTCCTTTAGCTATTTTTTGTTTTTGTCATTTAGTTAATCTTGCTTCTCATAGTGTCAAGTTGTTGTTTCGAATTGCTACTATAGGTTTTCATTTTCTTAATGCAATGGAGGATAAAACTCTAAAAGCTGTGGATCTAGACTTCCCTTATCATCTCTATCAATAGAGCTCGAGGGGGGTAAGCTTTCCCACAAGCCAAAAAAATTGATTTCTATTCACTGTTTTTATCACACATTATTTTATGTTTTCCCGTGCATGAATCTGCAGGTTTGTTTGCAAGAAGTAGTATTAAAGGTCCGTAGAAGTTCACCCTCGCCTTCCTGCTTCATTTTCCATCTCTTCTGTTACGCTTTTATCCCATTCTATTTTCACTTATTTGCAGCTACCGCACACTTTTTATTCCCAAAAACACTTCAAAACAACTAAGTCTGCCTTCTATTCCTTCGTTTTCACGTTTTGCGGCCATCGCAGCCATTTTAACGAAAAACGCTTGACAAACCATCAAAGTTGACCTCCGCCCTTTTCTTCTCGGTTCTCTCGCTACCATACATCGCAATCACGCTTCACAACATTTATGCTTTTCTTTTAAGACTGACCTCTCCGATCCGCCGATTGCGATAATGCGATCACGCTCTACTGCCGGTCCCACCACCACGTCACCCATCGTATTTCACACTTCGCACCATTTAAGTGGTTTTTCATTAACAATTACAGCTTCCAACAACCAATTCCGATATTGTGATATCGCGTATCACACTTCTCAACATTTACCACATCGCAAATTGCAATGTTTACCCAGTCGCACTTCGCACTTCACAAATTTTACCTTTTCGCAAAAGTTCACTCCTGCTCCCAAACTGTACTCCCGCTTCTTTGCCATCGCAATTTTTTAAAACATTCCGCTCCAAAGCCATTTTTGCACTATAATAAGGTTTTATAAGGTTTAACCTTGCTCTTTCCACTTCTAAGCCTTGTTTCATGCGTTAAGCCCTCCATTAGCCTCTTTAGGCCTTTTTCCTCCAAACTGCAAGCACACTTCTTCAAATTAGAATTATGTCATGAATAACTGCATAGATAGGAGCATGATAGATAGATTAGGGTGTGTTTAGCTAAATGGAAAATTTAAGTGTGGTCTAAATTATTTTCCTTTCTGCAATTTAAATTAGTTTCATTTCTGCCATTTCCTTTCAGCAAAATTAATTAGTTTCATTTCTATCATTTCCTTTCTACAATTTATTTTAGTTTCATTGAAGTGTGACAAACTTCACTGAGAACCCCTAGAAGTAGCACCCTTTCGTAGAGCGGAAGAGGGTGACATGAATAGAATTCATTTTTTGTGCATATTACACTATCACCTCGAAGTTTGTACGAACCTTGGGTTAATAAAGTAAAGTAGTGCAGCCCCTGGGAGTTGCAACACTCGGTGCAATACCAAGGCTCACCGCTTTTTGGTGTCATTGCTGAGGAGGTGTCTAGTAGATGCTTTGATTTTGTTTTTAACATTCTTTTATTCTTTCCTTTCTTTGCATGCCATTTCAGAAATATTAGAAAAAATACAAAATGATCTAATTTTCATGCCTCATAGGAGTATGGATACTCAGAATTTTTATTTATTTTTAAATACTTCTCCAATACCAACCCCCCCACCTGACCACGTGGTGCAGTAAGAACCACATCACCATACACTTTTGAAGGTAGAAGAGATGGATGGATATGATGAAAATGAAGATCTTACTGGGTTTCCCATTCAAGGTATGGACATTAGTGTACATATGAAGAACATCCCTCCATATTTCCTTCCCAGCTTCCATGGTATGAGGACAGAGGATCCATAAACATTTTTCTTTGAATTTAAGATACTTTGTAGGTCTTATGGCTACATATCACACACTCAGAAACTGATCTGAAATGAATGTATTAGTTTTTTTGTGCTAGGTGTCTTTTCAATTTAAAAACATGTGCATACTTGTCTCATTAGTTTGCTTAACGATTGAGGTTTTTTTCCATGAAATGTAGATGATTTATATTGAATTAGAAGCATGAAATAAGTTTAAATAACACTCAATAGCAGTTTAAAACAGATAAATAAGTCACCACAAGAAATTTACATAGCATGCATGATGAAGCAGTTCACCCCTCCTGGGCTACATCTACTGGTCCAACTCCCAATGACATGTCCATCTTTCATTATGCTCACATTTTTGCAAATACATGTAGTTACAGTGATTCATTTGATTTTTTATCTACACCAATGGCTCCATAACGCTCCAATTAGTCAAAAATGACTCTTCATTCACTCAGAATGGCCAAAAATTGAGTCTCCTACTCTTTTGCCTAGTTACACCTAGAAAAACTCCACTTAACTGGAGTTAAAATAGTGAATACCGCCAGAAATAGTGCGCTTCCAAAGCTACTACCAAATTTAACTACAGCATTTAAGATAACAGTTGGCCTGTGGCCACATGCGCACCCCCAAACTGTTATATATCCTGACAGTTAGGCGTAAACCACGTTTCAACTCCAGTTTTAAAGTTGAACCGCGGGTTAGTTTGTTATCAGTTAGTGCTGACCGTTGCATAACCGCACCGAGAATTAACACTTTAAACATGGCATGTGATAAGAATTTAAACGTTGGTGGGTTTTCATAACTATTAGACTATGGGTTGTTAACTGTGCAGTGTTTGTTGTTGTAACATGTCATGTGACCACTATACATGAATTGCATTAAACTTTAACAGTAACTTGCAACCCATTGTTGTTAAGAACTAATGTGTAGCTCGGGCGGTGTGGCATGTGCGTGCCCTACCGGAGGTCGGGGGGTTGAGCCTTGTGGACAACACCCAAAAATTTTCCATGTGATTTCGGGGACATGTGGCAGCCTCAGGGCTACCCACGTGTCACCCTGTGATTGGCCTTCAAAACATAAATGTACAACCTCATTCAAAAAATAATGAAGTGACAGTTGTCACACCCTGATTGGTTCTGAGGAAAGAAATATTTCTTAGAATATTCCACTTTTGCTGACTGTACCTCCACCCTGCTGACTGTGCATCCTAGTCAAACCTGTCACAATTTTACTTGTTTGGCATTTCGATCAGAACGTGATATCTCCCTCATACGACATCGGTTTTTCAAACCATTCATGGTGCCGAAATAAAGAAGACGAGATCTATGCAAACATCCTGGTTTTAACCCAATATTGTAACTTTGAGTTTTGAGCAAAATTTATGAACTCTTGATCACTCCTCCCCATTGGGAAGCTTTTAGACCCCAAAAGACTTGATTACCTATTCACCAGATGAGGGTACAACTCCCTCACCTTTCCAGCCTCCATCCATTTTTCCTTGCTTGGTTTAGTGCCTTTGAGCCCAACTCGAAGGTAGTGAACACTTCCCTTCTTGGATGCTCTCGTCCTCTTGTCAAGAATTGTATCTTCCTTGAGATCATCTAGAAATTCTGGTGATAAATCTTCAATAGAAGGTAGCCGAATATCACTTCCTTGATCATCGATCAAAGTTGGCTCATACAAACGTAAGTTTTCAACATTAATAACTTAATACATTTGCATGTAAGAAGGTAAATCAAGTTGAAATGCATTATTACCAACTTTCTTTCTGATATTGAAAGGACCATATCGAATGGGTTTGAGCTTTTTACCTTCCCCTTGCATAATTTCTTTGCTAATGTGAAACTATACCTCATCTCCCTCTTGAAACTTGTGATCAACTCGATGTTTATCATGCCTCCCTTTGTATATGCTTTGACTTTTCTCAATTTGTTCTTAAACTTGTTGTTGTATAATCTGAATTTGCTCAATCAACTTTCGAGCCTTGTCAATATCACCATGGCCATCAATTGCAACATCCTTCCCAAAGATGAATTCTAAAGGCGATTTTGGAAAATACCCAAAGCATACTTCAAAAGGTGATGTTTGTGTTGAAGAGTGCTTTACCCCATTGTAAGTGTGTTGAATGTAATGTAGTTTCTCATCCCACAACTTAGGATGTTTGCTGCAATATCCTCTCAATAGATTCACAATGGTTCTATTCAACACCTCGGTTTGTCCATCTGTTTGTGGATGAAAAGCAGTACTCTTTTTCAACTTTATGTCCATCATTCTCCATTTATTTGACCAAAAATTCCCAATGAGCCTGGAATCCCTGTCACTAACAATAGAAGTTGGAAATCCAAAATGAACCCAAACATGTTGAAAATAAAGTTCAACAGTAATATTTTTCTTACATAGCATAAGTATACACATTTTACTAAATCTATCCACAAGTACATAAAGATAATCATGTTATCTTCTTGACATAGGTAGACCTCCAACAAAGTCCATGGAGACACTCTCCCATGGCCTTGATGGTACCGATAGTGGCATGTACAAACCAAGCTTCCTATTACTAGGCTTACTTGTTGCACACATAGAACAACCTCTTATAAAATGTGACACACTATCTTCCATGCGAGGCCAATAGAAATTCCTCTATAGATGCGCCACTTTTTTGCTTACCCAAAAGTGTCAAGCAATAATAGATGAATGAGCTTCTCTCATGACACTTAGCCTCTCCCCTTGTGGTATACACATCTTGCCCAAATGAAACAACAAATTGTTATGCATGTGATAATATTTTTCTTCAACTTGAGTCCCTTCACTCAAACTAGCATACACATCTTGAAAATCAATGTCATGTGCATATTGTTCTATGTAACTCGCATGCACAACAGAATCATTTTTGAGTAAAGTAGATGCACTAATGATTGGTCTTGAAATCATATTAGCAACTTTATTGAAAATACCTCTCTTGTACCTTAAACAAGTGGAACTGTTGAAGAAATCCCATCCACCTAAAATGTCTTGATTGCTGTAATTTTGTTTATGACTACAAGTACTGTAATGGTTGGTGATTAGTATGCACAATAGTCTCTTTACCCATCAAGTAGTGTTTCCACTTCTTGACACTTTGTACCAACACATATAGTTCTTTATCATATGTAGGATAATTAGTCACAACACCATTAAATGTTTCAGAATGAAATTTGATAGGCTTACCATGCCCTAAAATAACTGCGCCCATGGCATAATCACTAGCATCAGCTTGAATCTCGAATGACTGTCTCAAATTTTGTAATGCAAAAACTGGATTTGAACTGATATTTTGTTTTAAAGATTCTAAGCTTTTTGTTGTTTTCCTCCCCATTCGAAGCCTTTCTTCACACTTGTCACTGCATGCATAGGTGCTGTGATAGAAGAAAAGTTAGCAATAAACTTTCTCCAATATTGAGCTGCACCTAACAAACTTCTTACCTCGGTTACAGTTTTAGGTGTGGGCCAATTCACAATGGCTTCCACTTTAGAAGGATAAATTCTAAACTCTCCTCCTCCTACAATATGTCCCAAATAGACCAAATAAGTATTTCCAAACTCACACTTTGACATCTTAAGAAACAATTTCTCTTTCTTCAAAATATCAAGCACTCTATTCACATGAAAGACATGTTCTTCTCTTGTTTTGTTGAAAATCAATATGCCATATAAGTACACAATCACAAAGTCATCAAGGAATGGATGCAAAACACTATCAATAACACACATGAAAGTTGTCGGTGCATTACACAAACCAAATGGCATAACTAACCACTCAAAGAGTCCTTGTTTGGTTTTGAATGCAGTTTTCCATATATCACTTTCTGCAATTCTTACTTGATGATATCCACTTCATAAATCTAACTTAGTGAAAAAAATTTCTTCTTTCAGTTGATCAATCAAATTATCTATCCTTGGGAGTGGGTAACTATTCTTTACTGTAATCTTGTTCAAAGCTCGAAAATTTACACACATGCGCCAAGTCCCATCTTTCTTTGGTATCAAGACTATGGGTTAGCCACATGCCGAGGCGCTTGGCCTTATGATTCCTTTATCACATCTCTTTGGTTTGCCTCTTTATTTCAGCATTATCCATTATCGACATGTGATGTATATCGATGTTTGGAAGAGGACAATATCGCTGCAACTCTATCTCATGTTGAATATCTCCTTATGGAGGAAATCCTGTTGGCTCCTGAAACATCTCATGATGTGCATTAACTACATCATATAAATATGATTTCAACTTAGAATTACATCCCTCAAATGATTCTTGATTAAAATTATCTTTATGCTTAATTAGAAGAAGAACAAAATTCTTACTTGAATTTACCAGCCTCTTTACCTGTCCAACATTTACCATAGCAATGTTTGTCTTCTTGCGATGTGCTCTAACAATGAACTCCTTGCCATATTTGAATAAATGGTATTTGTTCTCATGTCGATGGAAGATCGCTTTCTTGTCATACAAGTAAGGACTCCCCAACACAATACCTGTTATATCAAGTGGAACCACATCTAATTCAACTATGTCAACAAAATTTGTAGTGATTGCAAACCGCAATATACGTTTCTTCGAAACCTATAAATATGCATCCTTACAAATTCTACCCAATGGATATGGTTTTGGATGTGGTATGGTCTCAAGGTTAAGTTTCTTGACCAAGTCTTCAGAGATTAATTTTGCTTGTGACCCACTATTAAACAATGTGTCAATATTGTTATGTTAGGATATGACCCTCACATGAAATAGTTCTATTCTTTCTTCTTCATTTGAAGTGTTTATGTGAGAGTTTGATGTACTGGTACTGGTTTTAGCTTCAATTTCTTTTCCCTTCATGTTCTTCAATCCCATGGCTGTAATCTTAGATTCATCACTTGAAACATCTCCTAAATCATGTTGAGTTGTAGCAGCAGTTTTCTGTTTCCCTTTTTTATTGGGTTTCTTTGGCCTCATTTCAGGACGTAAATTCAAACAATGAGTTTCATCATGGCCTTATTTTGAACAATGTTTACAAACAAATTTTTCTCCCTCTTTCTTAACATATGCAATCTTTTTTATTTTAACTTTTAAGGTATTTTCTTTGGCTTTACCCTTTAAAGGTTTCTTTCTACCCTCTTCAGAAATGTTCTTCCATCTAGCTTCTAGATGTGTGGCCTAAACACATACGTCATCTATACTGGTGGGGTTAAACATGAGAACAATATGTTTAAGGTATCTATGTAAGCCTCCTATGTACTTGAGTAAAGTATCTTGGCTCTAAAATTCTACCCCTAACAAGAGAGCTCTTTTCCTAAATTCTTAAGTGTATTCTTGCACATTTTATCCCTTCAAATGCCTAAAGTTTTTCTAGTTCATTATGGCTTTCTACATATGAGCTAATGGATAAAACTTTTGTTTTATAGCAGTAATGAAATCTGACCATGATAGAATAATCTTACCATGTTTCTGGATCTCCTCCTTTATCTTGGATTCCCACCAAACAAGTGTTGCACCTTCCATTCTCAATGAAGATAATTTGATTTTGGTATCATCATGTTCAAGGTTTTAGATTCTCAATAGACCTCCAATTTCCTAATTTGATTATCAAGCTTTTCTGCATTGACTTCACCATTAAACATTGTCAATTCAAACTTAACATCAAGTTTTAAAAAGGAATTTTACCATTTTTCTTTGACTTGTGTGGCTAATGTACTGAAGTATAAGTAGAGGATGATGATGATGAGGGTGAGGATGATGGCTCTCCATTGCCTCCATTTCCTCCATTCCCCTTCTTTGACTTATCTTCATAATTGTGACCTCCTAAAGATCTCTGTCCTTCCTTGTGGATTTTGGATTCTTCTCCTTCTAGTCTCTCATTCCCTTCTTGATAAAGTATTCTAAGTCATGTCAAGAAATGCTTTCCTGAGCACTCTTTCTTCCTCTTTGGGATTAACTTCTTCATGGATTTATCCTTCCTCATGAGGCATACTTAAAGTAGCTTTTGCTTCCTTAGGAGGTGAACTAGGTGGTGGAGATTGTGGCAATCTTCCTCTCCTTTTCTTTGGCCCTTCTTGAGACCCTTCTACTTCCACCAATTTTCCTTCTCCTCTCTTGATCTTAAGCCTAGTAAGAATCTAAAACTTGCATACAGTTAAACAATTCTTTACACTAAACAACACCAAAGAACAGAACTCTAGCTCTAATACCAATCTGATCTAAAATTACTATATTATTTTTTCTATGCTAAGTGTCTTTTCAGTTTAAAAACATGTGCATATATGTCTCATTAGTTTTCTTAAGGATTGAGGTTTTTGTCCATGAAATGTAGATGATTTTTAGTGAATTAGAAGCATGAAATAAGCTTAAATAACACTGAACAATAGTGTAAAATAGAGAAATAATTCACCACATGAAATTTACACAACAGGCATGATGAAGCAGTTCACCCCTCCTGGGCTACATCTGCTAGTCCAGCTCCCAATGGCATGTCCATCTTTCATTATGCTCAATTTTTTTCAAATACATGTATTTACATTGCTCCAATGGTTGTTTTATATGCACCAATGGCTCCAAAATGCTACAATTAGTCAAAAATGACTCTTCATTCACTCAAAATGGGTGAAAATTGAGTCTCCTACTCTTTTGCCCAGTTACACCTAGAAAAAATCCACTAAAAGTGGAAGACTCCACTTAACTGGAGTTAAAATAGTGAATACCTCCACAAATAGTGCACTTCCAAAGATACCACTGGATTTAACTGCAGAATTTAAGTTAACAATTGAGCGGTGGCCACATGCGCACCCCCAAACTGTTATATATCCTTATGGTTAGGCATAAACCACGTTGCAAATGAAGTTTTAAACTTGAACTGTGGGTCAGTTTGTTATCAGTTAGCAATGAACGTTGCATAACCACACAGAGACTTAACACTTTAAACATGGCATTTGATAAGTGTTTCAATGCTAGCGGGTTTGCATAACAGTCAGACTGTGGGTTTTTAACTGCACAATGTTTGTCGTTGTAGCATGTCATGTGACCAACATTGCAGGGACCGTTGGAGGGTTGGGACGGCCGATGGTCCCCAACCCCCAAACATGAATTACATTAAAATTTGACATAACCCGCAACCCATTGTTATTAAGAGCTAATGTGTAGCTCAAGAGGTGTGGCGTGTGCATGCTGTGTCGGAGGTCGTGGGGTCGAGTCGTGCCGACCTCACCCAAAATTTTACCATGTGGTTTCGGGGACATGTGGCCGCCTCAGGGCTGGCCACGTGTCACCCTATGATTATCCTTTAGAACATAAACATATAACCTCATTCAACAAATAATGAAGCAACACTTGTCACACACCGATTGGTTCTAAGGAAAGGAATATTCCTCAGAACATTCCCCTTTTGCTGACTATACGTGCACCCTGCTGACTGTGCATCCCTGTCAAACCTGTCACAATTTTACATGTTTAGTATTTCGATCAGAACGCGATATATCCCTCATACGAAATTGGTTTTTCGAACCGTTCATGGTGCTGGAATCAGGAAGAGATCTGCGAAACCATTATGGTTTTAATCCAATCGTGTAAATTTGAATTTTGAGCAAAATTTATGAACTCCTGATCTAAAACTGAGACTTTTTCCTACAACATTGAAGGATAGAGATCTTAAATGGTCCATGAGTCTAGGTACTAATTCAATAATATCATGGAATAATATGTAAAATATATTTCTAGAGAAAAACAAAGATTGTGATCTTAGAGAAGAAATTTTTGGAATGAACCAAAAAGAAGATGAGAGCCGTGAGGATCTAATAGAGAGGTTCATGTACAATTTTAAGAGGGAAAGATTGCATCATTTAGGATTTGACACACTACAAACCGTATTACTTAGAACAATTAGGGATCAATGGATTGATCTCCTTAATCTCATGAGTAAAGGAGATGTATATCAATTTTCATTTGAATAAATTTGTGAAACATGCAAGCGCATATCAAGAGGAAGGGAAAGAGTAAGTAAGTCATCATCAACATTGGTAAGGCAAGATGAACTTGGAAATTTGCTTGAGAACTTTAAAACATAAATTCTTAGCAATCTATTTGAACAAGTAGAAATGCTAAGAATGAAAAATGAGCAAAAATAAGATGTTGATATTTTTGTTATCCACGTAGAATCATATGCTACTAAAATATTGTTCATCATTCCCCAGGTTTAAAGAAGTTTACCAGGAAGAAAATGGAGCAAGGAAATCACCAAAGAAGCTATGTTATGTAGCTCCAAGGAGACCCTGGCAGCCTAGTCAACTTGATATTATGCAAGGACCCACTTCACAATTTCAAGCTTATTCACATCCATCTCAAAATAGTTGGGACACACTCCCTCCTTGGCAACCTTGGTCGTCTCAACCAAAAAACCAATCTTGGCAACATGGTTGGCAAGGTCCTTATTGGGAAAATCCTCAACATTCTCAATATTTCCCTCAATATCCTCCATACCCGACTACATGCTATCCCTACCATCCACCTCCACCACAACCACAGCCTCAACCACATCCTTCTCATATATCCACCCCCACTCAACTACCTGTACAACCATTTCCAAACCCATACAATGAAATATCTCAACTCACTTACAATTCTGAGGTACAACACTATGAAACATATCCTCTTGATATAAATGGTCTGCATCTTAGTTCAAGAAAGGTATTGTAAACAGGAGACTTCCTTAATTTCATTTAAGGAAAACATCAAGAAGAATAAGATCCAAATGAGGAGATCAAAATATTGAGGGCTGCACTTGATGAAGAGCAGAAATCAGAATCAGATGTTGAGAAAGTTCCCTCATGTTTACCAACATTTCCTCCATGTGTTGAAGAGAACAATTAGAAAAAAGAGGAAGATTTGAATGCCATAATAGAAGAGGACATCCAAGGTGATTCAAATCAACAAGTGTAACAGGGGCATCACAACTATATTGACATATGGTTCCAAATAGTCATTAAGTTGCAGCAACACACTCTTCTTCAACAGTGCTTGATAGATTCTGAGTCAAAGAATTTCATCTCTCATATTCAGGTACATGTCAAAGCATGTATTCCAAGTGTGCACATGATTTTATCTGTCATCTTGATGTGTACATGGCTCCATTGGAATTATTCCTATACTTTAAAAAGGTTTTTTTTTTTTCAAGTAGAGTAGGAAAGTGAAAAAGAAAAAGAAAATTAAAAAAAAGGGAAAGAATAAAATCTCAGGTGAAAACCTCTTTTGAGGCATTTGAGATTGGCCCACTATTTGAAAACCTCCATGAGGCGGTCATTGGGTTGGGGAAAAAAAAAGAGAAAAAAAACGATCCTAGGGGAAAAGCTCCTTTGAGGTGCCTAGGCAGACCTACTAGTGGAAAGCCTCAAAGAGGAAGCTAGTAGGCCTTATAAAAAAATAAAAATAAAAATTAAATAAATAAACATTTTTCTATGTATCTCTCTCTAATGAATGCAGGTGCTCTCCAAAATTTGCAAGCCAGAAAACAAAAATTTGGCACAAAAATAAAATTTGGTAAACACCCTGGTTAAAGGTAGTCAATCTTGGACTTCCTCCTCTTGTTCTCAGAAGCTCCAAAAGGACCTTAAGCATATTATCACATGCAGCTTTAGAACCACCGAAGACAACTTCAACAGCCATATCAGTAGCTTCAATATCACCGTAAAAAACAAATCAATGGTAAGGCTCAGGTATGTAATCATATAACCCTTTCTTTGAATCTATTTTAGCTTAATAAAACACTAAAAAGTGTGAGAAGGAAAGTTTTTTTATATAGCCAAAATCAGTAGCAGAGAAACCTCGACCTTATCTGGCAACTAGCCTCACTTTTTCCACCAACAAAAGGAACAAGGAAAAAGTAAAAAGGACTTGAGAAAGTGGGCAGTAAGCAGTTCATTGTAATAGAAGACAAGGAGTGCCAAGGGATAACCAAGGGTGAACTCAATTCACATAAAAAATAACTGTGAGTTTACTTTGCATTCAATAAAAAAAAAAAAGTGAGGGAACAAAAAAAGAAAAAAATCAAATAAAAGGTGGATCCACCACCTCTTGGCATGAAAAATAGATTTTCTTAAGAAATTTGAGGACCTCGATGAAGCACCTACACGGATAAATGCAAGAAAAATAGCAAGAATATTAGTAGGAGGAGTAGTGCATGGGCCAATAAACAGAAAATGAAATAAGCCATCATGCAGGAAAAACTATAAGGGAGGGAGGATGAATAGGTTGCTGAGAGGATGTGCAATAGTTTCAGTAAGGGGGTGATGATGGGCCTCTAATTAGACATAAAATAAGGCCCATTTAACCTTTCATTAGCCTATCTACCTTCCTTATGCACATGAATATATATTTAAATCTTTCCTTCTCCACTTAATAATTTTTTCTTATGCTTCAATATTTTCTTAGGAAGGTTTAAAGGAAATTTCATATGTGTGCCTAATATTGGTTATATTTTTAGAATTTTATGACAATATTTGGAAGATTATGCAGATTTCGAGAAGGAGATGATTTAAGGACTTGCTCCCTGCCACTAGAAGACCAAGATTGGAGAATAAATGAGCACAATATCAGAAAATTAGGGAGAAATCTTGGAGAGATTCAAGGGGGTTGTCCACCCTCCTTAACTCTCAAAGGCAGCCAAAGGATCCTCATGAGATCCCCTCCAGCAATTCAAATTCCAGAGGCAGCCAAGTAACTCAAAACCAAGTGCACTCAATCCATACTTCACTTGGAGTCAAGTGGACTCATTACCTATTTTTTAGGGAGTTGTTGGTAACTGCGCTTGAGGATAAATAAAGCTAATCAAGAGCTAATTAGGGTCGATTCTATTCCATTCCGGTCCGGCCATTTGATTCTAGTCCATTCGATACAGTCCATTCCATTCCATCCCATGCCATCCATTTTTTACTCTATTAGGCTTTTTCTATTTAAGACCTTCGGGATGTAATAAGATTTCATTTTAATGCAATGAGTATTTATATGACTTTTTCTTGATCTAGTTCTAGAGAGTTGGGCTCGTGGATTAGGGCCCAATCCATGTGCCTTTAGCTTATCTACCTATTACCATTCTTTCCTTTCTGTCATTTAGCTAGTTTTTTTTTGTCCATTATTTATTTTTTGTTTTTGTCATTTAGTTAATCTTGCTTCTAATAGTTTCAAGTTGTTGTTTCAAATTGCTACTGTAGGTTTTCATTTGCTAAATAGAATGGAGGGTAAAAATCTAACAGTTGTGGATCTAGACTTCCCTTCTCAACTCTGTCAATAGAGTTCGAGGGGTGTAGGCTTTCCCACAACCCAAAAAAAATGATTTATCTTCACTACTTTTATCACACATTCTTTTCTATTTTCCCGTGCACGAATCCATAGTTTTGTTTGCATGAAGCAATATTAAAGTTCCGGAGAAGTTCACCCTTACCTTCCTGCTTCATTTTACATCTATGTGGTTACACTTCTATCCCTTTCTATTTTCACTTATTTACAGCTGTCACACCCTTTTTATTCCCAAAAACACTTCAAAACGACTAAATCTGCCTTCTGTTCCTTCATTTTCACGTTTTGCGGCTATTGCAGCCATTTTAACGCAAAAAAAATGACAAACCATCAAAGTTTGACCTCTGCCCTTTTCTTCTTGATTCTCCCATTTCCATACATCATAATCTCACATCGAAACATTTACCCTTTTCTTTTAAGACTTACTGCTCTGATCCACCGATTGCGATATTGCGATTGCACTCCGCCATCGGTCCCACCACCATGTCACCTGTGGCATTTCGCACTTCACCCTGTTTAATTTTTTCGTTAACACTTACTGCTTCCAACAACCGATTTCAATATTGCAATATCACGTATCGCACTTCACAACAGTTACCACATCGCAAATTGCAATGTTTACCTCGTCGCACATCGCACTTCACAAATTTTACCTTTTTGCAAATCGCACTTCACTCTCGCTCCCGAACTGTACTCTCTCTTCTCTGCCATCACACTTTTCAAAAATTCCACTCCAAAGCCATTTCTGCACTATAATAAGGTTTTATAAGGTTTAACCCCACACTTTCCACTTCTAAGCCTTATTTCATCCGTTAAACCCTCCATTAGCCTCTTTAGCCCTTTTCCCTCCAAACTGCAGGCACACTTCTTCAAATTAGAATTAGGTCATGACTAACTGCATAGATAGGAGCATGATAGATAGAGTAGGGTGTATTTAGCTGATTGGGCAAGTTAAGTGTGGTCTAAATTAGTTTCCTTTCTGCAATTTAAATTAGTTTCATTTCTACCATTTCCTTTCTGCAAATTGAATTAGTTTCATTTCTATCATTTCCTTTTTGCAATTTATTTTAGTTTCATTAAAGTGTTACATAATTCACTAAGAGCCCCTAGAAGTAGCACCCTTTCGTAAAGCAGAAGAGGATAACATGAACATAATGCATCTACTGTGTCTATAGCACTGTCACCTCCAATTTTTGAGGAACCCTGGGTTGATAAATTAAAGTAGGGAAGCCCCTGGGAGTTGCAGCACTCTTGGTGCAATACTAGGGCTCACCAATACTGACCAGTATGTCATTTTTGGGAGGTTTTTCAGTTTCTTAACTCTCTTCTCAACTACAAATAAGTTAATAAAACATTTACTTAAAAGGTGAGTTGATATATATCCAAAAAGAGCATATGGTGCACATTAAAACATAATCCTATGTGTTTATCTTTGACATTACTCAAGTTATATCTTCAATAGCTCGTAACATTAGCATATTGAATTTAATACATGAGATGTGAATGGGTATGCTACCATTTAGTGTGGTTTGTGATGTACTC
Source organism: Pinus albicaulis (assembly GCA_034641835.2). Lineage (NCBI taxonomy): Eukaryota > Viridiplantae > Streptophyta > Pinopsida > Pinales > Pinaceae > Pinus > Pinus albicaulis. Next base: position 165,313,482 of record CM076578.1, on the reverse strand, counting down.
ACCATCACACCTATAGCAATCGAGTGGCATGGAATAATCACCACCTTGGGAATATGGGACTAGCCTCCTAGTTATTGTAATTTTTCAACTTTAGACGTTTATTAATGCCTACAGGTTTTGGTGTTATGGAAACCTCAATGTGTAATCATAGCTCTGACCTAGGATTAATTCCCTCAAGCTACATCCTCGAGGGTAAGTGTTGGACTATTTGTGACACCTATTGAAATCAATACGATGGACTAATAAGATGGGCATGTTGGACTAATTGCTACACCTATGGGAATTTATTGTGTTAACTCACTGCCACCTAATACATAGGACTAACTACAGATTCAAGGTAATGTTATGTGTTTGGAAGTTTACTAATGCTTGCATGTCAAGTAGTGTAATGCAAACCTTAATGGTTTAATATATATGAACAACCTTTTGATGGGTTTTTGAAGTCTTTAATGATCTACTAGTACTTGTTCTACATGGTACACAATATGCACCCCACAATAGTACAATGAATATTGTGTATGTTAGGATATCCTACAACATTTAGATCCAACAATGTATATCCCAACACATATTACATTCATTCCATTATTTGTGGGTCCATATTGTTTATCTTTCTACATGAAACATCATTCTAGGTGACACATAACTGAGTTGAATAGACAATCATATAAGTCCATATAATTATTTTATAAAAAGAAACTCACTTAAACTTTTATGAAAATTTTCATATTTATAATAAATAGCTACATTTAAATTATAATTTTTATATTTCAATTAAAATTGAAAATAAAACAGATGATTTACTCTTTAAAGAGTAAACAGATAAACATGAACATGAACTCACAGGTTAAGAGCTCTAAAGACCTCGAGGATAATTTTTTTGGGTTGCAGCTATTCAAGTTATTCAAGCTCTGTGAGTTTACTTTGCATGCAATAAAAAAAAAAAAAAAACGAGGGAACAAAAAAAGAAAAAAATCAAATAAAAGGTGGATCCACCACCTCTTGGCATGAAAAACAGATTTTCTTAAGGCATCTGAGGATCTCTATGAATCATCTACAAGGGTAAATGCAAGAAAAATAACAAGAATATTAGCAAGAGGAGTAGCGCATGGGCCAATAAACAGAAAATGAAATAAGCTATCATGTAGGAAAAACCATAAGTGAGGGAGGATGAATAGGTTGCTGAGAGGATCAGCAACAGTTTTAGTAAGGGGGTGATGATGGGCCTCTAAATTAGACATAAAATAAGGCCCATCTAACCTTTCGTTAGCCTGTCTACCTTCCTTATGCACATGAATATATATATATATATATATATATATATATATATATATATATATATATATATATATATATATATATATATATATATATATATATATATATATATATATTAAATCTTTCCTTCTAAACTTAATAATGTTTTCTTATGCTTCAATATTTTCTTAGTAAGGTTTAAAGGAAATTGCATATTTGTGCCTAATACTGGTTATATTTGTAGAATGTTATGAGAATATTTGGCATATTATGTAGATCCGGAGAAGGAGACGATTTAGGGACTTGCTCCCTACCACTGGAAAACCAAGATTGGAGAATAAATGAGCACAATATCAGAAAATTATGGAGAAATATTGGAGAGATTCAAGGGGGTTTTACACCCTCCTTAACTCTCAAAGGCAGCCAAAGGATCCTCATAAGATCCCCTCCAGCAATTTGAATTCCAGAGGGAGCCAAGTAACTCAAAACCAAGTGCACTCAATCCATACTTCACTTGGAGTCAAGTGAACTCATTACCTATTTTTAAGGGAGTTGTTGGTAACTACCCTTGAGGACAAATAAAGCTAATCAAGAGCTAATTAGGGTCGATTATATTCTGTTCCGGTCCAACCATTCGATTCTATCCATTCGATACAGTCCATTCCATTCCATCCCATGCCATCCATTTTTTATTCTATTAGGCTTTTGATTTTTAAGACCTTTGGGATGTAAAAAGATTTCATTTTAATGCAACGAGTATTCATATGATTTTTCGTTGATCTAGTCCCAGAGAGCTAGGCTTGTGGATTAGGGCCCAATCCATGTGCCTTTAGCTTATCTACCTATTACCATTCTTTCCTTTCTGTCATTTAGCTAGTTTTTTTTTTCCATTATTTATTTTTTGTTTTTGTCATTTAGTTAATCTTGCTTCTGATAGTTTCAAGTTGTTGTTTCAAATTCCTACTATAGGTTTTAATTTGCTAAATATAATGGAGGGTAAAACTCTAAAAGTTGTGGATCTAGACTTCCCTTCTCATCTGTGTCAATAGAGCTCGAGGGGCGTAGGCTTTCCCACAACCCAAAAAAAATGATTTATGTTCACTTATTTTATCACACATTCTTTTCTATTTTCCCGTGCACGAATCCGAAATTTTGTTTGCACGAAGCAATATTAAAGTTTCGGAGAAGTTCACCCTCACCTTCCTGCTTCATTTTACATCTCTGAGGTTACACTTCTATCCCCTTCTATTTTCACTTATTTGCAGCTGTCACCCCCTTTTTTATTCCCAAAAACACTTCAAAACGACTAAGTTTTCCTTCTATTCCTTCATTTTCATGTTCTGCGTCTATCACAGCCATTTTAACGCAAAAAAAATTAACAAACCATCAAAGTTTGACCTCTACCCTTTTCTTCTCGATTCTCCCACTTCCATACATCATAATCTCACATCACGACATTTACCCTTTTCTTTTAAGACTTACCGCTCCGATCCGCCAATTGCGATATTGCGATCGCGCTCCGCCACTGGTCCCACCGCCATGTCACTCGTGGAATTTTGCACTTCACCCCATTTAATTGTTTTTCATTAACACTCACTGCTTCCAACAGCCAATTTCGATATTGCGATATCACATATCGCACTTCGCACTTCACAAATTTTACCTTTTTGCAAATCGCACTTCACTCTCGCTCCTAAACTATACTCCCTCTTCTCCGCCATCGCACTTTTCAAAAATCCCGCTCCAAAGCCATTTCTGCACTATAATAAGGTTTTATAAGGTTTAACCCCGCTCTTTCCACTTCTAAGCCTTATTTCATGCGTTAAACCCTCCATTAGCCTCTTTAGCCCCTTTCCCTCCAAACTGCAAGCACACTTCTTCAAATTAGAATTAGGTCATGAATAACTGCACTGCATGATAGATAGAGTAGGGTGTGTTTAGCCAATTGGCCAAGTTAAGTGTCGTCTAAATTAGTTTCCTTTCTGCAATTTAAATTAGTTTCATTTCTACCATTTCCTTTCTGCAAATTGAATTAGTTTCATTTCTATCATTTCCTTTTTGAAATTTATTTTAGTTTCATTAAAGTGTTACATACTTCACTGAGAGCCCCTAGAAGTAGCACCCTTTCGTAGAGCGGAAGAGGATAACATGAACATAATGCATCTGATGTGTATATAGCACTGTCACCTCAAAGTTTTTAGGAACCCTACGTTGATAAATTAAAGTAGGGAAACCCTGGGAGTTGCAACACTCTTGGTGCAATACTAGAGCTCACCAATACTGACCAGTATGTCATTTTTGGGAGGTTTTTAAGTTTCCTAACTCTCTTCTCAACTACAAATAAGTTAATAAAACATTTCCTTAAAAAGTGAGTTGATATATATCCAAAAGGAGCATATGGTGCACATTAAAACATAATCCTATGTGTTTATATTTGACATTACTCAAGTTATATCTTGAATAACTCGTAACATTAGCATATTGAATTTAATACATGAGATGTGAATGGGTATGCTACCATTTCGTGTGGTTTGTGATGGACTCACCATCACACCTATAGGAATCGAGTGGCATGGAATAATCACCACCTTCAGAATATGGGACTAGCCTCCTAGTCATTGTAATTTTTCAACTTTAGACGTTTACTAAAGCCTACAAGTTTTGGTGTTATGGAAACCTCAATGTGTAATCATAGCTCTTGCCTAGGATTAATTCCCTCAAGCTACATCCTCGGGGGTAAGTGTTGGACTATTTGTGACACCTATTGAAATCAATACGATGGACTAATAAGAGGGGCATGTTGGACTAATTGCTACACCTATGGGAATTTATTGTGTTGACTAACTGCCACCTAATACATGGGACTAACTATCGATTCAAGGTAATATTATGTGTTTGGAAGTTTACTAATGCTTGCATGTCAAGTAGTGTAATGCAAACCTTAATGGTTTAATATATATGAACAACCTTTTGATGGGTTTTTGAAGTCTTTAATGGTTTACTAGTACTTGTTCTACATGGTACACAATACGCACCCGACAATAGTACAATGAATATTGTGTATGTTAGGATATCCTACAACATTTAGATCCAACAATGTATATCCCAACACATTACATTCATTCCATTATTTGCAGGTCCATATTGTTTATCTTTCTACGTGAAACATCATTCTAGGTGACACATAACTGAGTTGAATAGATAATTATATAATTCCATATAATTATTTTATAAAAAATAAACTCACTTAAACTTCTACGAAAATTTTCATATTTATAATAAATAGCTAGATTTAAATTAAAATTTTTATATTTCAATTAAAATTGAAAATAAAACAGATAATTTACTCTTTAAAGAGTAAACAGATAAACAAGAGCATGAACTCACAGGTTAAGAGCTCTGAAGACCTAGGGGATAAATTGTTTTGGTCGGAGCTAGTCAAGCTCTGTAGTGCTCAGGATCTCATAATTTGCAACGGTCTAAAGAAGTGGCCCAATTCTAGCCAGTTGACATGCATCCATGGGCTTAGCAACAATGTGGTAGGGTATGTTATTTCCGATCTCCCTTTATACAATGAAATACTAAATTTTAACATCTTAGACAACCATTAGCCTGACTCTGATCATAGGCCTTTACTCATAACTCTCAATTTTGTCATGCATAGAGATCCCATTGAAGATAATCCTTATAGTGAAAATAACTTAATCTTTGATAGAAATAAAAACGATCTCTTTCTAAATGAATTTAAAACTAATTTGCTTCCTTTATCTAGTATAGACAACATAGATGACCTCTATCTTAATTTTACCACAACCCTCTCATATTATATTAACAAGTTCTCAATTGAAGTCTAAAGTAATAAAAGAAATAGCGAAACCAACCCATGGTATGACAAAGATTGTAAAAGTGCCAGGAGAGAAATTAAGGAAGTTGTTGATGAATCTCTCGAAATTGACAAGATAAAAATCTACAAAGCCCTAACTAAAAGGAAAAAAAGGCAATATATTCGTAAAAGACAAGAATCTCTTACACCTCTCTAAGGGGGCTCCTAAGAAATTCTGGAGGCAGATTCTAACTAGGAAAACTAAAGATAATAATAAAATTTCTTTACACGACTGGAATTCCTATCTTAAAAAGCTTTATGAATCTCCAAATGCCAGGGATAACTTTGAAACCCTACTCACAACGAAATAATTTTTCTCATTAGAAGATAATGATTTTGGGGTTAAACGCCTAGCAAACACGAAAGCTAAAGACATTGAAGGTTACCAGGCGGAGATCTTAAAAATTGGAGGTCCTGTCCTCATCCCCCACATCCACAACATTTTCAACCAAGTGGTCAAGCAAGGGTTCCCTAAACCTTGGACTCAGAGCCTCATTATACCTATTTTTAAAAGTAGGGATACAAATAACCCCTCTAATTATCGGACAATTATGATCAACCCTCTCTTGGCCAAATTATGTGGTATTATTTTGGAAAAGAAGTTGAGCAATTGGCTTGAAAGTGAAGGTAAGTGGGCTAAACGCCAAGCGGGTTTTAGAAGGCAACACTCAACAACGGACCACCTCATTACGCTTAGGATCATTGTGGAGGAATGCTGCAATGATAAATCCAATATTTTTTATTGCTTTGTGGACTTTAGAAAAGCTTTCGATACGATTCCTAGAAAAAACCTATGGAATAGATTAGAAGAGCTAAATGTTCCTTTCGAGTTAAGAGCGGTCGCTATAAGGTTATATGAGAATGTAATTGCCAAGTTAAAGAGCAATGAGGGGTGGTCGAAAGATATTAAGTGTAATATCAGAGTTAAACAAGGTTGCCCCCTCTCCCCTACCCTATTTTGCATTTACATCAACAAGCTAGAAGGTTGTTTAGAGGAAGCAGGATGGGCTTGGGATAGTCATCATCCTTCTTCTCTATGCTGACAATATTGTTCTTCTCGCAAGGTGCCCATCTGATCTTGATAAGAAACTTAGACTTCTTAAAGATTTCTGCTCTACCATGGGTATGTCTATTAACACTGACAAAACAACATTTATGATTATCAAATCCAAGAAGGACACTTATGCTAATTTTATGTATGACAATAGTAACTTGGAGGAAGTGTCTTCTTACAAGTACCTAGGAATTGATATTCATCACAAGCTCAACTGGAACTATAGCATTCAGAAAAGGATTAATGGGGGGTGGAAAGCTTATTTTAGTCTTGAAAATAATTGTAAAAGGACAAACCTTGTAATGTGGGATAAAAATAAGTTCCTCTTTGAAACTTTAGTCACTCCTGTTATCTTATATGGATGTGAGGTTTGGGGTTGCGGCATCTCTAGAGAGTCCTGGAGAAAGATCGAGCAAATCAAGCAGCATTTTATAACGTATAACCTTAAAATTAAAAGCAATACACCCTATCCTATTCTCCTTATAGAAGTGGGCCTTTCCTGTATCGAGAGCCTAGCTATGACTAGGCTTTTGTTGTACAAGCACAAGCTCAATAGCATAGGAGACCATAGACTTCCTAAGCTAGATTTAAATTCTAGCCAAAACCACCTAAGGCGTAAACGAGGTTGGTATAAAGACACCAGGGCCTGGTTAAACCATTGGGATATCGACAAGAATGTTGCATTACAAAATATTAATAACATTAAAAATATTGTTACTTCTAAGTTCAAAAAAAAAATGTGGTGTGAGAGATCTAGCAGCTAAAAGAAAATTAAGATATTATAAGGAGGTCTTCAACCCCACCCTAGAAGATCAAAAGTATCTCTCTGTTTTAACTAGCTCAAAGAAGAAAATTAATATAGCCAAGATTAGAACAAACTCTCATGAGCTCCATAGTGAAACAGGTCGTTGGACAGTTCCTAAAACACCATGGATGGAAAGGATCTGCCATCTCTGTGAGAATATGAACATCGAGGATGAAAATTACTTCCTCTTAGAGTGCCACTTTAACCACATTGAGGATGTTTCTGACCTTTGTTCTAATCTTGACCTTCCCTAACATACTAGATGTCAAAGTCTCATTGTTAGAGGCTTCTCTCCAAGCTTTTTGAGCATAGGAATAAACTCTTAAATCAAACTAAATAACTCTTTTCTTTAGGTCCGATAGACCAAAAATTGGTCTGAATGAACATTAATCATCATCATTATCATCATATATAAAAATATATTTGCAAACAATTATTAATATAGCAATTAAAAAAAAAATTAAAACTCCCATCAGATATTGAACTCCAGTTGACATTGCACACTAAGATTTCGTGTCTCTGTATGTCTAACCATAATGTAATTTAGCACAATGTGTCCCTTGCTACCCTCTCGAATAGGTTCATAAATCAGAATGGGAGTACGTTATTATTAATTTTTAATTTAAAAAGTAACTTGAGACCACCATAGTAGGGACAAAGAAAACATTGCTACCTGAATTTTACTTATAATGTTTTGACATTTCATTGCAAGGCCGACACAAAATACATTGCGTTAATAATTTTGGTATTGCAAGGAGTAACATAGATATAAATAAAGAATTTAAATAGAAGTTTGTTGAGAACTTGAACAGGGGAAACTCGATACCAGTCTCTGAAACTCAAAGCCCTTCCCATTCTGGCTTGGGTGGTATTATTACAGTGAACGAAATTTTGGTAAAAGCCACAGCATTACAAATCCTTCCAGGGAAAGTATTTATAAAGTGGTATTGTCTTTTTCTGAAATTACAGGGGTGACATTTTTGGAATAAGCGTTTTCGTCTCATTGTTACTGCTGAGGCTTAAGCTCTAAAACCCTACGTTGAAGAAGATAGTTTGACATTAAGGAACGCTTCGGAGAAAATACAGAGTTTTATTGTTATTGAAAAACTTATCTGAAATGGCAAATCAAGCAGCCAGAGGTGTTGATACTAACACTAATGTTGGAACGAGTTCAAATCCCACTATTGGTACAAATACAAATATGGCGATGGTGGCACAACGACCGCAGGAGCGAGGAGTGTCATATGGATATGGACCTAATAATGGGTACCCAAACACCAATATGGTGATGGTGACACAACCACAGCAAGAGCAAGGAGTCCCATATGGATATGGTGCTAATAATGGATATTCGTATGCCAATTATGGTTATGGATATCAATATGGTTATCCACAACAAGAACCATCCATAAATGTGGTTGTGAATTTAAATCAAGATGGCAAGAACCAGGGGCATCCTAATAATAATCACTATGGCCACCCTGGTACTTATCAATTTCAACCAGCAGCAGCACAGCTGCAACGTGAGCAGTTACAATTACAACAACAGCAACCAGGGAGGCTTGAAATAGCGGGAGGGCAAAGGTCCCAGAGTGGTGGAAGTGGTGGGAGTGGGGATTTAGTTTTGTGGGATGACTACAACCTTCCAGGATTTGTCACTCGATATGGCAATGCAAAGTTTTTTGTTATCAAATCTTACAGTAAGGAGCACGTTGTTAGCAGTATTAGACATGGAGTGTGGACAAGCACTTACAATGGAAATAAAAAATTAAATGACGCATACACTGAGGCTTCCTTGGTCGAGAAAAGGGTTCAAGGAGTTACTTCATCTGGTTCCAGTTACCCCATATTCTTGCTATTTTCGGTGAGTGTTTCTTTGCGTTTTATGTCATTTCAATTACTTGTGAAAGTTTAGCATGGAACACAAAAAAAATCCCTTATTTCAGGAATAACATCTAATCTCTGTTAGCGCAGGTGAACAGAAGTGGTACTTTCTGTGGGGTGGCCGAAATGATTGGGCCTGTAGATTTCGGAGCGACATCAGAATTTTGGGAGTGGAAAGGCAAATTTCCGGTGAAATGGCACATAATAAAAGATGTTCCATTCAGAAAATTTCACCATATTACCCTACAAAGCAATGAAGGCCGATCCATTACATATAGTCGAGATGGTCAGGAGGTGAGTCAGCAGCTTCTCATTTATTTATATTGAAATGTCTTGTTCATTTCATTCCAGTTTTGAAGCCGTCTATAATATTATTTAAGATTTAGGGATATTGGTAACTAACATTTTCTGGGCAAACTCCAGATTTGACAACTGTCCTTGTCACTATAAACCCTAAAGCCTAGGGTGTCCAGAAAAGTTACTGAATATGAATGAACGATTTGCAGGTTGAAAAGGAGAAGGGCCAAGAAGTTCTGGATATATTTAAGAATTACGTTTGCACAACCTCATTGATTGACGAAATTGCATTGCCAAGACGAAACAGAGGGCAAGTAGTGATAAGAAGGCCACCATCACCACCACAAAATCATGACCATCAATATCAGGATAGATATGAGCAACAGCAAAAAGAAGAAGAGGAAGCCACGACGACTAGCTGCACCTACAGTAACGAAAACAACATGCAAGAAGAAGAGGGTGACAACAATAAGCAAGAAGAAGAAGAAACAGATCAAAACAACCCAAGAGAATCTGAAGGTGCAGAGAGTCAGCAGAAAGAGAACAATGTGATTTGTGTGACCAGTCACAGTGGCAGTAACAAGAACGAAACCCAAGAGAAAGAGACTAACAAAACTCAGGATGAAGAAGAGGCTGATCACAACGACAACCTTGAAGCTGAGAGTAGAGAGAATGAGCAGAATGTGAGTACTACGATTAATGTGACCAGTCACATCAACTCAATTAACAACTGGAAGCAAGAAGAAGGGACTGATAGAATTAAGGTGGAAGAGGAAAAAAGTGATCACAACGATCCCCCAGAATCTAAGTCTGGATACAATGAGCAGACAGAGAGCACAAGTAAGAAGGAAGAAGAAAAAGCTGAGAGCAATATGCGAGGAGAACAAGAAGAGATTGATCACAACAATTTGGAAGAATCTGAGCATGGGGAGATTCAGGGGACTGAGAGCACTGTGATTATTGTGAACAGTGACAGCTCAGATGAAAACAGCAACAAGAAAGAAGAAGAAACTGATACCAACAGGGGAGAAGAACATACTGATCACAACAACCAGCTAGAAGCTGAGCGTGGAGGGATTCAGCAAAGCGAGAGCACTGTGCTTACTCTGACCAGTTACAGCTTAAGTAACTGCAGCAATGAACAAGAAGAAGAGATTCATGGAAATAAGCCAGAAGAAGAAGATACTGGTTATAAAAATGTTTTAGAATCTCATGGTGGAGAGAGTCAGGAAACTGAGAGCAATGTGATTAGTGTGAACAGTTACAGATCAAGTAACAAGAACGAGAAGCAAGAAGAAGAAGAGACTGATCACAACAGTTCCCTAGAAACAGAGTGTGGAGATAATCAAGAAACAGAGAGGAATGTGATTAGTGTGACCAGTCACAGCCCAAGTAACAAGAAGCAAGAAGAAGAGACTGACACCAGAAAGCAAGAAGAAGATGATGCTGATCACAACAACAGAATAGAATCTGACTGTGTACAGGTTGAGGAGACTGAGAGCACTGTGATTAGAGTAACCAGCCACATCTCAAATAACAACAAGAATCAAGAGGTAGATACTGACAACAATAAGCAAGAGGCAGAAGGCAATGATAAAAGCAACGTACGAGAATATGAGTGTGGAGAGAATCAGGAGAGTGACAGCGCTGTGATTATTGAGACCAGTCATAGCGCAAGTGATGACAAGAAGAAAAAAGAAGAGGAGTCTGACATCCCTACGAAAGATTCCAAGTGTGAGCAGCGTCATGAGAATCAAAGTACTGTGGTTAGTGTGGGCAATCACAGCATATGTAACAACAACAAGGGGAAGAATAACAAAAGTTCTAAGAAAAAGGGGAAAAAGAATAAAGGAAGACACTAAGTGAACTGTATGACTTTGTTTAAATGTAGGACTTCATTAGATTTTTGTGTTTGGTATGTATAATTTTTTATATTTAATGATATTTATTTGTGATTTTTAATATTTAATGCATTTATTTTATTTACGTGGACTAAGTCCACATGAGTAATGAATAATAGGTTTATTGGGTTGATTATCATGGTAGCATTCTTTTTTGTTACTCACCTCATTTTTAATGTAATTTACAAGTGGTATTGATCAATTTGTTATCACTTTATAGTAATCACTTTGTGCATTTGCATTTTAATGGATTATTAGAAGCAACCAGCTAAGCACCAGAGTTGCAACATAAAATTGGTTACTCGGTTTTATCAATTGAAGAAAAGGATCTTCACACTTAAATCGCATTCACCCTTTACAGTGGATATCAAAAAATTTGATAGATCCAACCTCACAAATTGCAAAGGTTAAAAATGCATAAGAACTAATCACTCTCCTTCTTCTACATCGCTAAATATTCATAACTTAGCTTGCATTGAACACCACTAAATATTCACAAGTTAGCTTTCATTGAAATTGTAAAGAGCCACTTGAATGAGAAACCCTCTACACCGCTATATATTCACAAGTTAGCTTGCATTGAATACCACTAAATATTCACAAGTTATCTTTCATTGAATTTGTAAAGAAATCTTTTTAGAAATAAATGTAACTCTTCATAGTTATTTAAGAGAAATTTTTAAATGAAAAATGTTATAGTCCTCGATGATGTGGAATTGCAGATGTTCTTATATGCCTTGACTAGTATTTCAACTCCTCAAACAATTAAATTGATTAGTTACATCAAACATAACTAAGTCGTTGTCATAATTTATAATGACAACACAATTACTTTATTTATTCATTGATAAGTAGCCAAAGAAACACATTATTATATAGATGTTGTTAACAACATCTAAATCATAATTTATAATGACAACACAATTACTTTATTTATTCATTGATAAGTAGCCAAAGAAACACATTATTATATAGATGTTGTTAACAACATCTAAATCATGATTACTAATAGAGGTTCCATGAAATGTGAGTGTTGTGAAAATGTATGTTTTGAAATGGCTCAATATTCTTTAAACCCACACAAATTCAACCTCTTAGGGAATTATCAAATGTGGCTGATTTTTCGCAAAGTAAAAAATAATAATAACATTAATATTTTGAGGTTGGATTTTCTTATATTTATATATCGCTAATTAATTCTTCAATACAAAAAATATTTGTCACTAAAAAATAGCAATTTTAAACGCTCAACAAAAAATATATATTTTGCATATAGATATAATTGAAAAATATGTATTTGAGGAACTTTTCTCTAAAAATGAATTTTAGGGATGTGATATTTTATCTTTAATGTTAGGCCCGAAAATCATTGGAATTCCAACATCAACACTTTTCATTTTTAGGGTGTTTTTGCACAACAAAATGGGCTTTTAATGGCTTTTACTACCATTTTTTATAAATGTTGAAAATTTATTAGAGAAAAATGTTATTCCAGCATCAACACTTTTTTTTTATGTTTTTTAGATAGAATTCTTGTTTTGAGTACACATTTGCCATTTCATAGTTTACTTTGTTAAATGACAAAAAGATAAAGGAGAAGCCATCTTAATTAGCCTTGTATTGAATCATTGCATGTTGAATGATTTTTAAACTCGTAAAATTTGTGTGTCTTAATGAGGATCATCTAGTTAATGCAAAGGATAAATATTTGACCTTTTATTTGATTAAGGAATGTTGACCAACATCAAGGTCTAATTGTTGGATGGTGAACCCAATTAATTTTTAAAAATCCCATAATTAGATAAGTTTCCTTCTCTATTGGGCTATTGAGTCATCCAAAACCATTATCTTCATTCCAACAAATGATTATTAAGAAAATTTATTAAGTAACAAAATTATTTACAAGATCTACATACCTTAACATACTTTTAGAGAATGGTCTCTCTCAATTTTAAGTACACTTCCAATGTGAAGCTTGAATATTTCTTTGTGGGTAAAATTAACAATAGTATCTTAATGTAAGAAGTTTAACCTTGTATAAAAAGTTGAAATAGCGTCTTAAATGGAAAATAGACAAGATTTAATTAAACTGCATCTGATTTATTACAAGTAGGGATGTTGCTTCTTTGAGCTTGAAATATATTATAAAGTGCTTGGAAGAGATGAGAAGAATTAACCAAAACTAGATATTCATGTACCTAAGCACACATAGAAAATATAATATATAGATAGATGAAGAAGCAAATATTAGAGGGAAATTTTAGAAGGCTTATTCAAAAAATCCTTTGGAAATGAAAACTCCTTTTTAGAAAAAATCGCAAGAAACTTGGACAAAAGGATTTAATTTAATTTTAACTCTTATTCTACTGATAACTCCTAAAGGATCATAATTCCATTTGAAAATTTCACTGAACTTGAATTCCTGTAAGTACTTTTATGCTTGTTGACGAGCACTTCTACTATTGCAAATTAAAGGACCAATCTGGTTTTTGATCTTAAACTGTGCTTTCTTCTTGGCTGATAGTAAATTCACTTCATTTGAGTTTAGGATCTTCTTGATATAAACTAGTGAAAATAACCTCATTGGGAGGTATTTGGGCATCTTATATGGAGTGAGTTGACATCCATATACCCTAATCTCAGTGTGGTTCTGGTATAAATACCAGTCTCCTGTTCTATTGTGTTCAAATAACTGCAATACTTTCTTTATTTCTTCATTGAATCTAGGTTCACTGCAACTGCTTAGCATATTAACAATTGGATGAATAAAGGAATCACTGAATTTGTAGGTGAATTTTGTGGAATCTTTCCTGATTAAGGAAGTCCAGAAGACAATTGATTGTGCATTACCCTCAGTGTCCATTTTTTGGAGGTTTACTGCAAACCTTTCAGATTGGAAGTATAGGAATAAATGAAACAAAACAGATGAATACTTAAAGACTCCTTCCTCTGGTAATTTAACTATTTGCACATGAATGACATTTGATAAGTATTGAGCAAAGTTAAATGTGAATATGGAGGTTGTCCTGGGCAAAAAATGGATAGAAAACTTAGGATTGAAGCATCAACATATCATCTGTAAAATAGCCTAAAATGCAAGACAACATTGATAAGTCTTGTTCTTTCTGAGAAAATTTAGGCTATATAGGGAGGGTTACTCTTTGGGGTTTCAACTGATGAAGGCAGAAAGGTTTGGAAGATTTGAAATCTCTTTGGATAGTCAAGTTTCATATATAACTCAGTGAGGATTTCAATTGACAAAGGAACTTCATCATGCTTGGGTTGAATTTGAAGCATTTGGTTTATGGATTCAATCGTAATGGTGAACAAAATATCCTTGCTGTGGGTTACTAAGGCTCTTTCATTGGGTAGATAACTGATTTGACATAGCCTGAAGATCTCTGGGAACTGGAAAGTTTGTGGGAAGATATATTTGGGAAAATTTGGTTCTGAAATGTGGATATCATCAGCCTGTTCCATGAGTTTATCATGGCTCTAGCAGTGGAGCTCAAGGAAGTTGAAATCAGTGACAGGGTCACTGATTTTTAAGTCTTTGTCTACAACAGGGGTATGTTCAACATCAACAACAGGAGGTTGTAGGCAATTGACTGTCACAATGGCTTGAGAAGCCATAGTTTTGTTTATTTTATTCAATTTATTATTCTTTGGCTTAAGAAATATGCTCAGGCCCTTAGGAGTACTGTGAAGAGATGATTACAGTATGCAAAAATGGTTTTGGTGGCAACAATGTCTTTATTTTGGTCTGCAAAGCTTTTAAATTGGTTCAATTGCTTAAATTATTATTTTCCTTTAGGTTAAGTACATACCGCGACACTTAGGAATACCTTAAAAATGAAGTTCTGGTATGAAGAAGGGGTCCTGGAGGAAATAGGGGCACTTCTGGTCTTTGTAAAGCATCACAATGCTTCTGCACAGGCTTTGGTAGTGAAAGGCTTGAATTCTGGTTAAATTTGGCTTAAAACTAGGTCGGCACTGGTTTCTTTAGCTGGAAAACAGGTCGGCAAGGCTTCTTCTCCACAGACTTCAACAAACAAATGGTGAAAAATGCTTTTAGGGTGGGCTTATTATTTTAACTAAAAATGATTAATCATATGGGCATGGGGTTAAATTCAAATGGAGGGGTGGTATCATAGAAACGGGCAGAAAATAGCCCAGTGAGAGTGTTAGGTTCCCGTAATTTTTTATATTAGTAGACCAAATGCACAGGGTAACATCAGACTAGTCTTTGGAGTCCTAGGACGTAGCCTTCCTAGACTCAGAAAGGGCTCTCTCTATTGTATCCAAAGGATGTGAACTTGTTTTCTTTTAGGGTTTGATTTTAGGCTAGTTGTTAAGTGCAGGGTTTGTTTGATTGTTTTGGTTGGGTAAGATGGTCAAGTAGAATAGATGGAAAGAGGAAATATTCAAGTCATTGGGATATGGAGTCTATAAAAGTCATGGAAAGTTCAACAATGGATTGAGGAGCATCACAAGGCAAATCTAGCATGGGTCAATGGATTTTCAAGGCTTATGGGAAATAAGGTGAACATTAAGTTTGTGCAAAGTAGGACAAAGGGTAATTAAGAATACTTTATCATGTACTTAAAAACAAGAAGGGACTTAAATACATAAGCATTAACAAGCAATCAATAGACAAGGCAAACTGATAACTCTTTGATTCAACTTAAGAAAATAAGCATTCAAGACAAACATTCCAATGAAATATAGAAGGTGAGAAACTCATTTAACTTCTAGTGATTTCACCTTCAAGGTTAGAAAACATTCAAGATACACATATAACTTTAATCAAAGAATAGGGAACACCTAAGCATCGTTGATCATAGTTATGAAGATCTCCAAAACAATTATTCAATCATGGACAAAGGGTATGATTGAAACATAGCCTCTTTGGCAAACCTAATCAATGGTACTTTGGAGAGAGACCTCAAGAACAATGTTTAGAGACATCAAACAAGCATGGCTAACCATAAATCATCTTTGATACCTACTGTATTAAACAATTCATGAAATAAACAAATTTGGTGGGTCTAGAGAGCAGTTAATAATTCTCTAGAAAGACCCAGTAGAGGAAAACATAGAGGCAGTGAAGAACAAACAGAGCTAAGGTGCCTTTGAAAACATTTCTTAGTCTAAATCATTTTTCCTACTGTAATTTAGAAAAATGGAAACATCATGATACATGAGAAAAAAATAACATGAAATAGAAGCACTTCACCATTAACCAACCTCAGGGATCCTGCAAGCAAGCCTCCTCCATCAACAAGCAAAACAAGCCACTCACAAGCTCCACAACACCAAATTTCTCTTCAACCTCCAAAAGACTATGTATTGCTCGAAAGAGTCATCAAATGCGAACATTTACAATGAAACCCTCATGCTCTATTTACCTAACAAATGAGGGTAGAAAACCCTAGATAGGGTTGGAAATGTCAAATTCACTCATAAATGTCATAAATGCCCAAGAGACCATGCAAGGCCCAAGGCACAAAATATCCCATGAAATAAATGCAAAAATAACTTCTAGCACCTAATTCTAGAGTGATTTGCCTCAAAAAACATAAAAGTATCATTTGCAATAAATGAGTGTGTTTTTTTTACTTTTGGCCAAAAACATAGAGTGTTGTGTATAAGCGCAACGCCACCCGAGGCAGAAAATAGGCCCTATTGCAGCCAATATTTGGTGACCTTCCTGATGTTGAATTTTTCTCTGTGATGGCCCATTGGAAATCCTACTGAGTCTAATTTCAAAATATACCTTTGTTTTTCTGATTGAGCTCCTGTAACCTATCCAAAAAGCCAAATTCCTCAAACTTCTTTGAGCACAACGTCAACACAGGCAGAAAATGGGTCCAATTGCAACCAAGGTTTGGTGACCTTCCCGATGTTGGAATTTGCTCCATGATGGCCCGTTGGAAAGCCTGCTGAGTCTTCATTCCAGATATACCTTTTTTTTTCTGATTGAGCACTTGTAACATATTAAAAAAGTCAAAAATCCAAAACTGTTCCGAGTGCAGTGCCAGGCCTAAAAATGAGGCGGAAAGGTGAAAAATGAGGTGTTTTTTAACCTTTTGAGGGGTCAAAAATGCTCCAAATGCTCTGAAATTTGGTGAGAATAGTGTAATAGGCATGAGAAATCCAAAAAATGTAAATTTCTCCCATTGAGGATTCCTGAGGGAAAAGCGTAGCGCCAGTGGCACTGCACTTATAGGCCTCCAAATTCACAAAAAACAAAAACTTGTCAAAATTTCTTCAAAATTGGTGGATGTATTCCTCATGGGGTTTAAGAAGCTTGTATAAAATATTGAGGCAATATTTCGAGGTTTACTTGGTATTTTCCTCTTTTTAGTGTTTTGAATTTCAATGAGGGCCTCTTTGAGCTTCGCACTAGTGAGTTTGTTTTTCAAGGCATAGTGTGTAGGCCAAGGTCTCTTTTTATCTTCTTCATATGCTTGTGCTCATTCTTGTAAGAATCAATAATGTATTGCACCATGCCAAGGCTCCTTTTTAGGTCTTTAGTCTCTGCATTTTTTCTTTGAAGTAGCATGCTATTGGCCCTCTCCTTGTCTTCACTTTCACTCTCTAGGTTAATGATGCCAAATCCTTTTTTAAGCTCCTTCTCACCTTTACTACTTCTTTTAACCTTTTGTTTTCCTTTGTCAAGCTTTTGAACTGAGGTGGATGGCTTGGTCCCTTGCCTTTTTGAGGCAGAAAATAAAAGCCTTCACCCTCTTTGATATTCCAATGAAAAACATGTGATCATGGTCTTGTTGGCATTTTTATCATGGTTGTGATCCTTATTTTCATTATCATCCTTCTCACTTTCTTCACTGTCACTATGACTGTAATGATTGTTTTCAGCCCTTTCTTCATTTTCTGCACTGTCAACATACTCATCACTTTCATCATTCGCCTTACTGTTTACTTCCCCACTAACCTCTGGACTATCCTTTGTGTTGCCTTTATTTCGCTTATCATCATCAACCTCCTCTGTTTTCATATCTTCTACCTCTTGTGTGCTTAACTGATCATTTCCTTCATATTCACTTTGGTTTGACTCATGGTCAATCTCACCCTCATTCCCACTTAATTCTTCAGTGGCACTTCCTTCTTCATATGATGCATCAAGAGAAGGGAAGGAAGGGACGTTTTCTTGAGGTGAGGACATTTTGAGCTTGGAGGAGGGCTTCTCTTGAACTGATTGCAGTTACCCTACTTCACACCCTTTTAAATGGAAATTACTTGCTTGGAGGTTAAAATAGAGGCTTATTCGTTATGAAGACCTAGGATTTGCAAAGCCTAGGATTTAAGCATTCTTCTAACCACTAAATCACTAAAAACACTTGAGGAGGAGGGAAAAAGACCACCTATCAGTTTTTACCTACTTGCAGGTCTTGAAGGCAAGGTGGAAGTGGTTTCCTTGGGATTTTTGGAAAATTTCTTAGAACTTGGAGGATTTTTGGCATAAGCGTAGCTCTGAGCAAAAACCTGGGCCAGTCAGGTCCTGTGTGCGCAGCACCATGTGAGTCGTGCCTGTCAGATCCTCTGCATGCAGCGCTGCATGCCTTGTGCAAGC